>MLQL01000019.1:0-532113 GCA_002072365.1 Penicillium flavigenum
ATGGTGGGTGGTTGAATTATCTAAGTGCAAATTTATGGACGCGTTTCGGGCGTACTGATCCACTCGCTTGTGTGATCCACTCGCTTGTGAAATACGTTATAACATCTCCTATCAAAACCTCCAATTCTAGTATATATAGTAAAGCTCTGCATTTTTTTATATAGATTTTAAATCATACTAATAAGCTTAGTAAAGACCTCGAACTAGTCTTTTATAAGAGCCTTAGTAAATCCGTCTACGGCAATCTTCTTAGTATTAATACGGTGAATTTCGATATAGCCCTATACGACCATATCTTTAACGAAATACTACCTTAGTATAAGCTATCTATTTACCGATTTGCCTCCTTTCTTCGAAAGTAGTAGTTAAGAATTAATATTATCCGTATAGATCTCTATCGGGCGATATTCTAGGAGTATAAATAACCGTATGACTTTATTTAACTATATTATATCTTAGTAGGGTTAATCTAGTACGTACTATTCGGCGACTATTATCGAATTAGTTATAATTATCTATTTTCTCGTCGACTATATCACTAGTAATCTAGCGAGATACTAGATATATCTAGACTTCCGCAAAACCCAACATTGAGCCCAAGGTCCGGGCTCGAAACCCGACCCGCAACGAGCTGGGGGTCGAACTTCTTAGGCTCGACTCGGACCCCGGCTCGTAGGGGGGGGGCTCGTCGAGCCCCTATCTTACTTATATTATCTAGCTATATTTAAACTAGCTCCTTAATTATCTAAAGGCTATTCCTTTAAATAAGAATATAGAAACGAAGTAGACTAACTAGAAGTTATCTATAGTAAAGGTAAATATTTAGTATCGGATATAGAGGATCTTATATACCTTAAATAAGGTCCGCTATCTTACTATATATATCTATATAAGTCCTTAACGCTAGGTAGCTTTTCTCCGACTTTAAGAAAAGTGACCCTAGCTTATTCTAATCTAGGATATAAGGACTTAGTAGAATTCTATATTCTTAATACTTCGTTATATAAAGAGACTATATAGTTTTTTCTAGCCCTTCTATAAGGAGTATAACTATAAAGAGATATTACTTAATAATTAAGAGTAGTGTTAAATCGACTATCTTCTATAAATCACTTAGCTATTCTTTAACTATATAATAGAACTCTTAAAGATAAAGGAGGTTATAATATATCTTATCTTTAAGCTTTATAGTACCCTTTTTAATCACTTTTTCGAAGTAGAGGTACTATTTAAATATAAGCGTATTCTATAGAAGTTAGATATACTTAAAGCACTTATAGCTAGTCGCTTAAAGCTTAATAAGTACTACTTTTAAACCGATAATCTTAAAGGATATATCTATATAGTTAGGATAATACTAGCGCCTAATAGTAGATTTTAATTCTTTTTATCTAATAATTAGGAGCTTTACTAGCGTAATATCTACCGGAAATCGTTCTAGGAGTTATTAATTCCGTATTAAAAGCGTCTTATAATAAGTTAGGGATCGACTAATACTCTAATAATAGCTTCTAGTTCTAGGCTAAATAAGATACTAAAGAGTAATAAGATATCTACGAAGCTAGCTAGTAATAAGATAATATAATATCTTAATAGCGGTATATTTATAATCTATTTCTTCTCTATAGAGGATAATACTAATTATTTATACTACTAGATCTAATTAATATTAAACCTCTTTAATTCTAGTAGGAGAACTAATCCCGTTTCCCTATAATCGCGTTACTTACTCGCGATATTCTCTCTATTCTAGTAACTAGTACTAGTATTAAATAGCTCTTTAATACTATTTAGGATATTTATTACTACCGCTATAATCGTCTAAAGTCCGAAATAATCGAGGAGCTTATATTATTTCTATATATAATAAGATTTAATCTTAAGGAAGCTAAGGTAAAGTAGCTTTAGTAGTTCTTTTTATTAGCTAAGATCGAGTTAGTAAAGGAGGAAAACGATAATTATATAGAGGATACTAAGCTTAACTTAATAAGTGATAATAAGAAGGAGGAGGAGGAGGGAGTAGATAGTAGACTATAAGAGATATCTCTTTATCTAATAGATATAGATATAGAGATAATAGAGCTATAGTTACTAGAGACTATAACTTAGACACGGGCCTTAGGGAGGAAATGTAAGAGTAGAGTAGATAATGATTTTAAGTAATATTAGAGAAATATATCCTAATATAATTATCTAATTTATCCTTATTTATTCTAGAAGACCTATTTATAAATAAAATACTTAATATTATAAGCAAAAAATATATTGATTATATAGCTATACGCTAGAAGGCTATTTAGCTAGTTTACTCTATATTAGGGCCCTAATAGGTTATCTAATAGGTTTTAGGTTATTACCTATAACCTAAAACCTATCGTTAGGTCGAACTAATAGACCTAAAACCCATTTTAGGTTAGGTTAGGTTAGGTCCGGGTTAGAATGGGTTATGCCGAAGTCTATCTAGGGGCAATAAATCTAGTATTATTATAAAGGCTCAAATCACCGGATTTAGAATAGTGTCTATAGCGCAGATATTGGCTTAGCTAACAAATACTCGAATAAGGATAAAGCTAGCAGGAGAAGGCAAATGCCTTTCCCAAGGATAGATCTTAGCTTCCTAAAACGATAGCTCGTTTTAGTAATGATCCCCAGCACTACGAAGAGGTTTCTGTCCTATCGCTAGAGGTAGCGATAAGCCACTAGGTGATCATACCAGGTAGCAGTGACAGAGCCGTGTAGGTTGTCAAGCTGGAAGACAGGATCACCCTATTATATCCATGTTACTGTAGGGGCGGGCTTTGGCTTTTATATCCTTCGGACTGCGAAGATCGACAAAGATCATCTATCCAGTGAGGTTGGCACAGCACCGCATTCTTCAACCAGCCGAATCTTCCTGTCGAGTTTTTATTATTTTGTTTGCTCATCCCAATGGAAACTAGCGGGGTGAACCCCGCTGGGGCAGGAATGTTGATGTTTCGAGGTTAGATTCATTTGTGGTGGACGAGAACACTGGAGCTATGAAAAAGTGGTTATACGGCTCTCGACTCTCACGTCGATCGTGTTCTTATGAGCCAGCAAGTACTCGGGTTTGTTACTATAGGACTGTTTGTCGAATGTTGATTATTAAGCTAACATCAGTCTGGATAAAATAGGGGTGGTGCCATGTGGTGTTGGTAGGCCCGCCGTGTTTTAGCTGGCGTGGTCGGCTGAATACAAGTATCATGATCACCCGCTTGACATAGCGTGAAGAGACTGACCTTCTCGAAGCTACAGTATGGATGGATAGATGATATCATTTACCCTGACCTCTTGCTTTTAGCGATATACAGGATACAGCAACTATATATACCCTTGTATGTACATGTGTAATGTCCCACTTCCTGAAAACGAGCTTGGAGCCTCGTCAAGGCCTATCGTGGCCCAGGTGCCGTTTAAGTTATTAGGCTGCCCTCATGGCGCGCGTCTTTTGAATCTTTGTGATGCCTCAGCGAAGTCTAGTACGGCTTTGACCGTCCTAGCCCGCGACACGATGCCTGACTTACCTCTCTTACTTTCGGCGAAGCTACAGTAATAGTCGAAATCAGATGTACCTCCACACTCTTCGACTTTAATTCCCGAACTCTAATTTGAAACACGCTTATTCACATATGGTATAAAATGTCGATCCCCCGGTTCCTAGAATAGAAGCTGTATTTTACATGACGCGAGTGGGACCTGCGTGGGACCTTGCTCTGTGTCATAGTTAGGGGGTATTTTAACAAGTCATCTAGGGGGAATGGAGCCCAACGGTTGTATAGCTTGAGGACCATGTCAGACTTAGTTATTCGCGGCTAATCATGTGTAAAGGTTGAACTAGACTCCCGAATAAACCACCGCGTTTGATCATATACAACAGTACATCATATTTTTGCCCATTCAAACTATCTAGTCACCCCAAACTACTCGGTCTTCCTAGACTGCCTAGTCTTCTCACTTGCAGAGATGATATAGCTCCGGGGAATGCACAAGGACTCCTCTGAATTAACAAATGATCCCCAGGGGGCATGAGGGATTTAGGAATATCAATCGGCATCCTAGGAGCAACCAGGGCCGGGACTCCATGCCTTTTCCGGACTACCAAGGGAAGCTGACTTGATGTGACAACAAATCGTGTGTATGGTTGACCTCCCGAAGTAGGGAGACACTGGAGAGTAGGCACGGAACTACAGAGACAGTTTTAGCTGGAAATATGAATAGCGTAACTGTTAATGGGTGCTTCATCCGAGTCATTCAGGGCCCGCGAGGCAATATCGGGCGAACCTCGCCGCGAGGGTCTATCATCGCCGGGCATATCCAGAAACAGCAAGTCAAGGATTAAGGAGTGACCAGTCAATCGTGCGGGGTGCGGGAGTTGCTCAGTCATGTGATATATGACTAAATACGGTTGAAATGCGGCGGCACTTTCCCGATTCGGAGATTTGAGTTGATCAACTTCTCATTTTGTAGGACATATAGTAGATATGATATGTAGTAGATATATAAATCATTCAATGGTTCGGTCGCTGAACAGTGTATATCATTCGAAATCTTCGCGAGATCAGACTGTGAACATTGGTTACGAGGCACCCTTTTCAGCATCTCTCTCCCGTCATAATAAGAGAAAATGGCACCTTACATTCAAGAGTCCGCTGGCGCCAAACCCGTCTCTAAGCCTAGCCTCCTGTCTGAAAGCGCGGTGCTCAACCACGACCAGGTCCCAAAGCCTGTAGCGGACGACTTCATGTACGACTTCAAGTACAATCACAGTCTCCCCACTACCGACATTTTAGCCGTTAAGATCCCCACCGATTGTGATGCTCAAAAGGAGGCCGAGGACATTGTAGCCCATCTCTCTGCGGTCACATCGGAGGGAGATGCGCAAGGTTTCGCGGGGCTGTTCCTCGATTATGGTGAGATCCTTCGTAAACAACGGCCCGCAATCTCAATTTTAGCTGACCTCGGGTGTACAGGCGTGTGGCGTGATAAGCTCTCATTCTCCTGGGACTTCCGCACATTTAACTTTAGAGAGGCCATCTTAAAAGCCGCTACCGACCTTTTGCCTCAAACCAAGGCTAGAAATTTCAACTTTATCGAGCCTGCACCTTCGGTGTCTCGCCCTTACCCCGACTTCTCTCAGCTGCAATTTGTTGTATCCTTCGAGACTGAGATAGTCCTTGCGTCGGCCGTCATCAATGCAGTACTCACTCAAGATGGCTGGAGGATTTACACTATGCATACAGTTGCCGAGAGCCTCAAGCAGTTCCCTGCGCAGGCCGCACCAGATGGACACATGACCGGTATCACTAGCTGGGAGAGTCAGAGATCTGAGGCCATCAACACTGTTGACCCCGAGGTGCTGATCATCGGTGGTGGTCAAAAGTAAGAACCCATGCAAGTGAGCTCCATCATATAGTGCTAAATTATTTCTACTAGTGGTCTCGCTATGGCAGCGCGCTTGAAGGTCCTTGGTATGGAACACCTGATCATCGAACGCAGCGACGAAATCGGAGATATCTGGAAGAAGCGTTACGAATATCTTTCACTGCACTTCCCACACTGGCCCGATGCCTTGCCATACTTCAAATACCCTCAGCATTGGCCCACATATACCCCGGCTCAGAAGCAGGGTCTATACATGAAGTGGTATGCCTCCGCTCTGGAGCTCAATGTCTGGACCAAATCGGAGGTTGTGAATGCCGAGCAGGACGCCGAGGGTAAGTGGACCGTTGTAATCAACAAGGAGGGCAAGGAGACTCGCACGCTGCACCCTAAGCAACTCATCATAGCCACGTCGCTATGTGGCCTCCCTTCCACCCCGGCCGTGCCTGGCATGGCTGACTTCCAGGGCGTGATCCGTCACTCCAGCGCCCACAAGAGTGCTCGTGACTTTGTAGGAAAGAAGGTCTGCGTCGTCGGTACCTCGTCCTCGGGCTTTGACACAGCTTACGAGTGCGCCCGCCTGGGGATTGATGTGACCCTCCTCCAACGGTCACCGACTTACGTCATGTCTTTGACCCATTCTGTTCCACGCATGCTTGGAGGTTACGCACCCGACGAGAATGGCAATCTCCCCGATATTGAAGTGCAGGATCGTCTCATGTTCTCTACCCCAGTTGGACCTGGCGAGGAACTTGCCAGGCGCACCGCTAAGGTTCTTGAGGATCTCGACAGGCCCCTGCTCGAAGCCCTTAACGCTCGAGGCCTGCGAACATGGCGCGGCCAGCGTGATACTGGCAACTCCACACTAGGTCAGACCCGGAACGGTGGGTTCTACTTCGATGCCGGTGCTTGCGAGGAAATTATCAATGGCAACATCAAGGTAGAGCCAGGCTTCATTGAGAAGTTCACCGAAGATAAGGTGATCTTGAACGGCGGCCGTGAGAAGGAGTTTGACCTAGTCGTGTTTGCCACCGGATTTTCGAACACCATCGACTCCATTCGAGCCACTTTGGGTGAGAAGATTGCCAGCCAATGCGGACCTATTTGGGGTATTGATGAGGAAGGCGAGTACAAGACGGCCTACCGGGAGACGGGAGTGCCGAACATGTGGATCATGGTTGGTTTCCTTCCAATGACCCGGTATGCCTCCAAATTATTGGCTTTGCGACTGAAAGCGCTGAAGGAGGGCATTTCCCCACCTCCTTACAAAGGCTAGGTTTCATACCTAGGTAGATGAAATATATTGTTCCTTGAAAAGACCGAAGACCGAGTTTTTTTGTTCATCAACTTGCTAGATTTCGTAAATAAGAAACAAATATGAAAGTGCAGGTGACACACGCTGAGATATTAGAATCTTAGCAACTTTATCTGCGTCCCAGGGAACTGCGACAATTGTAAAGGAGCAGAGAGGGAAACTAGACAAAGGTTTCTTACCATTTCAGCACGAGTGATGTATTTAGGTCAGAGTCAGTCACTTCTTTATTTTCACTTCTTCGATCGCTGCATGTACTCTGCCACCACTCGCTGTGGGAGACACAGAAACCCCGATTGGATTACATTCTATTTCTTCTATTTCAGGCAGGACAGGTTTTAGCGATCAGCAAATTTCATGGTTTACATCTCAATCTCCTTTTTTCAGTCTATAAAAAGTGACATTTCCCATAAAGGATTGTACGACTCCAGATCCAAATCTGGGGACTTCACTGCTTGTACCAGTCATTAAAACCGAGATCCCATCCAAACAGAGGCGTATTGATACGCTTCGCCTTTCCTTGTGCAGCCAGGCCGTTCAGCACATCCATATCCTCGCGTGAGAGAGGGATGACTTGTCGGTTGCTCACGATTCGATTTTCGCTAATAGACTTGGGCAGTACAACAACGCCTCTGTTGACGTGGTAGCTGATGAGTATAGTGGCGGGTGAAACATCATTCTTATTAGCCATCTCCTGAATTGCGGGATCAGACATGAGCGGAGCACCTGAAACCAACCCAGATTAGCTACCGTTACCTCATGGAAACTCCACATAGCGTGCGAAGGAAGCACTTACCTTCGGAACCAAGTGGTGAATACGCCTCGAGCAGGATTCCATGCTTGTCACACCAATCCTTCAGTGCGTGCTGAGGAAGGAAAGGGTGTAACTCGACTTGGTTGACAGCAGGGACCACGGTCCACTTCTTTTTGAGCTCCTCTAGGTAGGGAATCGACCAGTTGGCCACGCCGATCGCCTTGACTTTGCCGGCCTTGTATACCTCCTCCATTTGGCGCCAGGTCTCACTCTGGTCCCAGGACCGGTCGACAGATCGCGTGCCATCGGGATTGACTGGGAGAAGCGCGCTCGACTCGTTCTGTGCGTTCAAGTTAGCCATGCTTATGTCATGATGGAGGGAAATAGCGGAGTGACTTACAGGAACAAGTCGGACTGGCCAGTGGATGAGCTGATGTTTGTGTTAGCCGAGCTGTCGACAGGCGTGCCGCGTCTGCCCAAAAGAGGAAAAGGGTTAATTTACGTAGAGATCGAGGTAATCCGTCCCTAGAGCGTCAAGTGTCTTTTGGAGACCTTCCCCAACATTGGGCTGGTGGGTGTTCCACAGCTTGCTGGTGATGAAAATGTTTTCGCGGGGGACACCACTATCCTTGATACCCTGGCCGACTTCATGCTCGTTTCCTAGTTATCTCGTTAGACCCCAAAAAAACTTGCTTGTTTTTTCTTTGTTACAACCCACCGTATATCCTATAATTTGTTAGCCAAGAGTATGCGCTACAAAAGAGACATGGGAATCTTACAAAGCTGCATCAATGTGACTATATCCGTTCTTGAGGGCGAACGAGACTGCTTGACGTACCTGACCAGGTTCAGATCTCCAAGTGCCTGTATCTCTTGTCAGCAAAAAATCGCCAAGGCCCGCAGAAACCAGCGCTTTGTATCGTACCAAGTCCCACGGTGGGGATCTGGGCGCCGGTATTAAGCTTGAAATGAGTCGAAGGTGCCATATTGGTTGTGATGGAAGACGATGGTGGTGGGAGACCGAAGTGTTAGGGACCTGTGGCTTTATGCTACACTTTCGGAGTGAATCACGCAGGACGCGAGAAAGAGTTTATAAATGGGAGCCTTTCTATAGTTAGGAGGGTCTTCGCCTGGACTGATGTCAACAGAAACATATCACATAGCCTACAGTAAGTGGCCCCGCGTGAGATCAGGCGAAGTTCGGGTCCGTCCTTCAGGGAAAAATTTGCCCGGTTGTGACCCGAGACATGTCGACTTGATAACTCTTTTTACCTAACTGGGTAACAAGTGGGCGATTTATTTGCGGATCCAAAGTTTCAGTCCCCATCCATTCGCAGCAAAATACGCCGCGACCTTCATAATACGGTAATATTGTCCCCATAAGGGGCGGAACGTTGAAACGTGGGGGAAGGCCAACAATGCGCCGCGACTTTCCGAATACGGTAATATTGCCCCCACGAGGGGTGGAACGTCAAAACGCGGGGGAAGGTACGACCATAAGGCAAAGAGTAGACTTTCCTGGTCGGAAAAGTGGATTCTTCCGTTCAGCTTTGCTGACAGATATAGGATCCTAAATTATGTCATTGCGGAGCCGCAGACGAAGGCTCGATGAAGTCGTAAAATTACTCTATCCCATGGGGGAGGGGAATCTGACGGTGAGATCCATTAGGGTGAAGGGCGCACAGCCCGCAACACTGCCTATACAGAAAACTCTTCTCCGCTAACCATTGCGCAATGCTCTTCATCTCCTGCGCAGCACGTTCCACCCACAACGAAGACATGTTGGCCAAAGCACCCTGGAGGAACAGCACAATCTGGCTGCCATCTGCTCCTCCGGCTCCTTCCTGGGGCTCAGAAGAAGCCGGTTTCTGGCCGTGGGCAAGTTGCTTGGTAGGTAATTTGGTAGTCTCCTTCGGCTGGTTGTTGGTGGAGCAGTTGGAGAAGATGGTGGCACGGTAGAAGGGGCAGTTGTTTTCGGGGAAGTAGAGCTATTGCTCTCAGATTCCTTTCTCTTTTTTTTCCTTTTTTTTTCGGATGGAATTAACATACCCAGCACTTGTCTCCGACGCGCCTAGGAAGCTTGCCACGAACACCGATACCGATAGCGTTGGTGGAGTAGAACAGCGGTTTACACAGCTGCTGCTGCTTGATATCCGCCATGGCTTCAGCCAGGTAGTCAACCGACATGATTGAGATGAGAGATCCGTAGTGGACAACAGTTCCTGACAATCTCCTTAGCTTGCTGGCTGGCGACAATATATGCAGTTCAACCTACCGTCCTTCAGGTAGACCTTCTTGGCATCGGCATCAACCTTAACCACTGTTCCCTGCTCACCAAAGCGAGTGTTTTCCTTGGCAAGGTTATTGGCCACAGCAATCCAGATACCACCAGTACCACCCTCAGCAGGGAACTTGAAAGTGGCGTTAGGTCTCTAGTTGCCGGCCACCTTGTTAAGGATGATATTACTGGTCAACAGCTTCAGCGGTCACACGCTCACCAAGCCAGGTAGCGTTCATGTTGCTTGGGGGTACAGCCCTGACCTTAAAGTTGTACGGACACATGAAGATCTCATTCAGTCGCTCGCCGACATTACGGATGTTCCAGACGTCGAAGTTTTGTCGCTGGCCGGACGGGCACGAGCCTCCAGTGCCGCGTCCATCAGACTGGTAATGCATTTGACCTGCTCCTCCTTGGGCAAGACGGAAATGTTGTTCTGGAACGGGTAAGGGACCCAGCGGCCCTCGTAGCGGACAAAGGAGACATGCTAGTGCTCGTACCAATCCTCGGCCTTGGGAAGGGCTTCATTGAGGCAGTCGTCAAAATACTTGTAGTGGGAGAAGATAACATGTCCACCGACGTCGAATAGCTGCACTGCAATTTAGTATCCGATCATTATGATTCCCTTACTACAAGGTGACTTACGAAGCCCTCTGGAGTAATGTCAGTGGAGGCCAGTCCGCCGGGGAGTTCGTTGGAGTCAATGATTAACCACGAGGCGCTTTTCTAAATTCTGTCAGCAGCTGGGTAATATTCTCCATCTTTTATATTCTAATTCATCCTTACTACCAGCTGCAGACGCTTGGCAGCGCCCAGACCAGTCGGGCCAGCACCGATAACCAAAACATCGACATTGCTAGGAATTGTGTCAGCACTATAACCTCATAGGGATCAATTTCCTTAGAAGCCATGGTGAGAAACTTTGAATACGCAGAGAAGTGTGACAGTGTTCGAAGATAAGGACCGTTCAACCGATGAAGGGGGATCTAAGTATAAAAGACAGGCTCCGGAGTACTAAGTAGAGGACGAGCAGCGCCGCGCGTAGGTGCAGATCACTATAAATCCTTTGGGGGATTTTGTTAGTGCCCCGTACATTAGTGGTCCACGTAAACTCCAATACCAATTGATTTATCTCGAACGTACTTTCGTATCATCTCGATATACATTTGAAAGAAAGTCCTAGTACACCTACTACACTATAATAATGATGCCCAGGCATACTATGTAGGTATAAAGGTTCTAGCCGTGTTCCCAGCCCCTCGGATCGGCACGATGTCTTATTGTCGGGGATTAGTTCTACGAAGTAGATAAGACTTATAGGGTCTGATCTATAATACTTCCGATTGGCCTCTGGCCCGTTATACCCCTGCTCGTCTGAGCCTGCAATCTTAACCCTTCAGGCATTCTACCTCGAGTCCGGGTGTCCGACTTGGTTATACTAGTGAGACAGCCATCATGCGTCGTGTATGTCGGCTAACAAAAGGGACATTTTATCTTTATATGAGGCCAAAATATTGCATATTTCCTATGTCTACTATAGGAGGCTTCTTGAAAATGACGATCGGTTATTGTTCAACCGTTTCTGGGACCATATTCTTCTCGTAATGTAACTCGCTACACTAAGATAGGAAAAAAGACACTTGAGAAGACACCAAAAAAAGAGACAAGACAAGGCCAAAGAAGAGACTAAAAAAGACCAACTATATGAGTGTGGTCATATTCTTAAGATAGACATGAAGATGAAGCTATTCCCACTATATAAAACTCAACCACGTGCCATTTCCTTATATAGCTCTTTCCCACTTCTCCACATCTTTCCCATCTCCATTCATCATCCCAATCACTGTCAGAGTTGACAATCCCTGAGATCGCCCATCAAAATCTGTCACAGCGTCCAAGAGCTCCCAAATCTCTCAGATCTCGGTCAACTGAGACTTCCTTGCAGCAAAAGCTGCACAATTAGAGGATGAATCAAATTACATTACCGAGATCAAAGCCAAACTCGATGAAGCCAACGCCAACAGGTCTCTCGAGAACACCGAATACCCCCAGTCACCCTTCTGAGGGTCGTGTAGGATGGCGGTGGCCCAGTCGTAGCCTTTGCAGGTTTTTTTGCCAGGGGCCGAGCCCATACGCTTGGTCGATTTACTGGTACACCGCAGAATTATCAGACGAGGAGTGCCAGGACTTGAGCGTACGTTCGCTACAGCTCGGCTAGTATGCTACCCTCGAGAAGCGCTTCAAGCCGCGCGCTACGGAAGCAATGGCTAAATTGATGGCTCCGATGTGCGCGCAGGACGCAGCATCACCGGATGAGCACAGAACATGTTCAGGGATGCTCAAGCAGCAGAAATAACTGGAACTACGGCTCTCCTCCGTCTGGTTTGGACGCGTATTGAGCCGACACTCCAACGTGATGTGCGTGAGCCCACTGCGGCTACCACTATCTCACAATTCATGGCGGACTGTGGCGGCTGAGAAGCGACAAAGACGCCATGAGCCACCCGATGAAGGCCTCCTTGAGAGAGCTTACCGAGATACAATCGTCACACGAGTCATGAAAGCTGAGGGAAACCAACCAGCCTCAAATCAGAAAGACGTCAAGGCGGCCCATCTGGCACCTAGGAGCATGGACTGGGAAAGCTGCCCTCTAGTATTGGTCTGCTCGTCGAACTGACCTTTGCTCGAACGGTGTTCAGCTTTCCGCCTGGCTCTAAATCGAGTCCATAAACGACCTGGTTCATCGATTATTGACGACAACACATCTCCATGTTGTCGCTGGATGTCACCGCAACCTTCCAATGTGGGAAGATGAGCAAATCAAAATATCCTGGCGGTGATATCCTTTTGAACTTCTCTATCTCAGCAACTCCGACCCCAACATTCCTCCTCTCGGTCCCATCAAAGACGACATCTTGAGACTCTTTTGCCAGCACAAGGTCGTCATCTTTCTGGGTATTGGTCAATTGTGAGGGATCCGACCTACCCAGGTGATGCACTAGCCAAGTCGATGAAGGGGCTTTGAGGTCCTTGAATTTATTATATGCTGCTGTACCTATCCATAGCCCGATTTCGTTTCATTTTATTTCATGTTGCTATAGCGAGGTACAATAGCAAGTTCAGGAGTTTGTCCTTCGGGTAGCATCCAATTAGATGTCTGAGTTCTGGGTACAGACTGTCAACTAGTTAACTAATTACTGGAATCCTCCGGGGTATCATATAAGACTTATAGACGTTGACAAGGACAAGATCATCCGTTACCCAATTCATTCCCTTCACCCCCCTCCTGGGCAGAAGATCTCTCACGCCCTCCAGCCGCCTGCGTCTCACCCGTCGGAAAACTGAGATACTTCCAATCCTCAATCTCCTCAATAATACACTTCAACCGATCTCGCACACTCTCAACAGCATACGTACCCAGAATCAGCCTCAGAGGCGGGTAAGAGCAATGTCCAAGCTGCCAGACCAAATGCGCCGCCTTAACCGCACTAGCAGGCTGCTTATCACCCAACCACATGAGCATCCGACGCGCATGCGCCGCCGGCGACGTAGTCGTATTATACGGCTCACTGGGCGGCTTAACCAAGAAATGACCGTACAACGGCAAAGGCGACGAAAGCTGATGTTCAGAGGGGTTCGGAGCAAGCGCAGACGAAGAAACCAAATCCCCAATATCATCCCGGCGCATATGACCAGGCTCAACAAGCGTACCCTTAATATTAAAACTATCCACCTCATACAGCATACTCTCCATCAAGCCCTCGACAGCGTATTTGGAAGCGCAGTAAGGTCCAAGCCCGGGCACGCCGAGAGCGCCAGACGTCGAGCTGAAAATGAGATATCTGCCCGCGCGACGCTGGCGGAAATGCGGCAGCGACAGCTGGATCATGTTCAGGGTTCCTGTGAAGTTTGTTTCGAATTGGTTGCGGATGTCGAATTCGTCTTGGTCTTCGCAGGCGCCGATGACGCCGTAGCCGGAGCAGTTTGCGATTATGTCGATTCGGCCGAAGTGCGCGATTGTCTGGTCTATCACGCGTTTTACGGTCTCGCGTGCTCGTACGTCGCAGAGGAGTCCGATGCAGTTGGCGGATTCGAGCTCTTTCATTGCTGCGGGGCTGTTCTCGTATGTGCGTCCGACGGCTGCTACTAGGTCATTGTTTGTGAGGGCGGTTTTTACTAAGGAGCGGCCCATGTGGCCGGTTGCGCCGAAGATCTGAGATGTGTTAGTGTGTTGGTGGTTTTTGTGGGGGAGGGGTTGTATACCAGCCATACGAGGGGTTTGGCGGGATTCTGGGGGCCCGGTGGATCGGTTGTTGAAGGGAGATGGAGTTTTGGTTCGCGTGGTGCTGGAGAAGAAGGCCCTCCTTTTGGGGATGTCTGCTCCATGATGTGGGCTCAGGTGAGGGGAGAAAGAGGAAGATGAATTTCTCCGCATTTGGGGTTCTCTTTTGTACGGAGAGCTATAGCGACACCCGCGGAATAAATTGCCATCAAATGCTCTCTTTTCTGGTTTCTATTGAAATTCACTCTTATTGCAGGCCTTACTCGATATAATGCTATTCCATTACCCATATACACTAAAACACAATTATCGTCCCACCTCCCGTCGCAGCCGTCCCGCAGCCGTCGAAGGTCCTGGTTCTGGCCAGCTACTCACTGCATCGTCAACCTCTTCCAAGAAGGTTGTACTATTGTGAATGGAAGTGCCGCCTAGAACGACTCGCACACCCGGGGAGCTGGCATTGACCTGCGCTACCATCTTGGCCTCCTCGTATGTGGTGCCGCCAACCATAAAGATGATGATGTCTTGCGGCTTGTCGCGCGTGTGTCCACTACCCTCGAGGAAGGGGTATTGCAGTTCCTTCAGGCGGCCTTTGATGAGATTTTGGAGAGTCACTTCCAGTCGGGGGGAGTGTTGCGTGTAGACATTCTCCACACCTTTAAGGCCTTTGAAGCGGCTGCTAGCGCCGGAGAAGAAGGAGGTTGATTCAAAGAGGTCGGAGAACCCACCTGCGACTGGTGGGGCTTGGAGGGAGTGGTGATAGGCGAGGAGCTTGGGGATGATATTTACGTGGTTAGATGAGACTTCGCCCGCTGTGACGAGGAGATCAAGGAGGATTGGCAGCGCGTTGTTGGGTTGCTTCTCATAGCGAAGGGCGTAGAGAGCCACCAGGCGCAGCTTATTATCTGAGGGCACATTTGGCAGCCCGATGATCCGTTGTAGTGACTGGAAAAGAGTGAGTTCATGAGCAAAACATAACCAGTTCAACCTGTGGACATACCTTGAGATCATTGGAGTGGTTATCATTGCATGCCAAGCTCTGCTCCAACTCGCTCACGTCAAGAAGGGTATCCTCGCCGACGCGCCGACTGAGTTCGCCCACCAGGGTAACATGCTTGCTCACATTACCTGCCAGCTTGCGGAATTCGGGATAATCCTCCACAAAACGTTTCATGTCCGCAATGGACTCGATATTCGCAGTGCTTTGAGTTTTGGTTTGGTACTGCTCCACATATTCTTTAATGTTTTGGCCCAGATCACCAAAGTTCTGATACATATTCTTCTTGAAGAATGGGTCCTGGTCCTGAGCCAAGACAATCTCTTTCAGTTCTGGTCGGATGTCTGGCACATCCTGTAGATCCACGCGGCCATTGTTGATGCCAAGCATCTCATGCACCATGGCCTGATACGTCCACTGGGTCAGCAACGGGGTGATGGGATCATCGCGGCGGTCAAGAACGAGCAGGATAGGCGGTGTATCCGTCCGGCGGAAGTTAAATAGCTGCTCCTCCTGCGTGATGTGGTATCGGACCTCCGTGGCCAATTTCCGGGCCAATAGACTGTTCTTCTCGTAGCGAATAAGCGGGTTCTTCTTCAATGCGAGAAGCAGGGCCAGGGCGCCCTCTGTGGCTCTTTGTAGTGAATCTGGGTTCCATAAGTCCGGCGAATGGCTCCATATCCGTTGCAATGGGAAACCCATCCCTAAAGAACAAAGGTCCGGGTTGATCACGAGGAAGTCAGCAAACTGTTCCTGGACGGTCTGGACAACCTCGTGACTATCCGCTTCTGCTAGCCGCTCAAGGGCGGATTTTCGGATGATATTGCTAAGGTAGATGTAATATTCGCCGTATTTAGGTTCTCGAAGCTCGTCAATTAAAAATTGAATAGAGGTAGGTGATGGGCGCACGAAGCAGAGGCATCGCAGATGTCGCATCTTCTCGCGCGCAGCATTGTCCAAGCGGTCAATGAGGTAGACCTCATGATTAAGAAGGGCGGATTGGGTAATGGCGGTCGAAACAATAGGGACCTGTGACCATAGGAGTTAGCGATCAGGATCAGTATATTGCTATCAGGGTAAAATCACCCACTGTCTCACTATCAAGAAGCAAGATCTTCATCTTGGATGACGAAGCTCCGGACTCACCCACGGTGACCATCTTGGAGATGTACCCCGAGGCAGCCGCGACGACATCCATGGTGGGATATTTCACCACGAGATATGTCTCAAAAGTGTTGGGTTATATTATGGAAGCTGTAAGCTGTAAGCTGTCGAAGCTGTTGAAGATCGAGGGGTTGAATGTGGAGCGGGAAGTTGTTGGGGGAAATTCCACTTTCCACATGACAAGCTGTTTTTCTTCTCTCGCCCTTTTTTTGTTTCCTTTGCTTCTTTTTTTTTCTTTTCTTCTCTGCTCTCATCTGTTTTCTTATTCTTCTTTCCGTTTTGTCTGTTTTGTTCTCTTTCTACAAGGCCAACAATATGTTGCCCTATGTAGACCAGAGTAAGTCGACTCCTTAATAGCTGGAAGCTCCTCGGTCACTAACACTTCTCCCCGCAGTATTCGAGGTGCCAGCCAAACTCACTGGCGCATCGACTGATGAGCGTACGATCTTCCATTTCCATAAGCTCCCGACATTACTAGCAATTTCTGACCAGCTCCAGTCAAGCTGATCGGCTCGTTCCTCCTCTCCTACCCACTGGCCGCCCTCCTCAAACGTATCCCCGACGGTCAACCCTGGAAAAAGAATGTCTTCATTATCGCCGTGTCATTGTTCTATATTGTCGGGCTCTTCGACCTCTGGGATGGTCTTCGCACCCTCCTGTACAGTGCCGCGGCCACCTATGCAATTGCCTACTATGTGGATGGGTCCCTGATGCCTTGGATTGGGTTCCTTTTCTTGATGGGACACATGTCGATTAACCACATCGAGCGTCAGAGGGTAGACGAAAAGTCAGCCGTCGACATTACTGGAGCGCAGATGGTCATGGTCATGAAACTTACCTCGTTCTGTTGGAATGTTCATGACGGCCGTCTGCCCAAGGACCAACTCTCGGACCCGCAGAAGTACTCTGCTATTACAAAGTTCCCGAGTATCATAGACTACCTGGGCTATGTCATGTTCTTCCCTTCTCTCTTTGCCGGTCCTTCTTTTGAATATGTGGATTACCGCCGTTGGATCGACACCACGCTCTTCGAAGTCCCGCCTGGCACTGACCCATCCAAGGTGCCACCTACCCGAAAGAAGCGCAAGATTCCTCGTAGCGGAAGACCTGCCGCAATGAAGGCTGCTGCCGGACTGATCTGGATCTTCGCCTTCATCCAACTGAGCTCATACTTTACCAGCGACTTAGTGCTTTCAGACGAGTTCATGCAATATTCCTTCCTGCGTCGCATTTTCACCGTACACATGCTTGGTTTCACTGCTCGTACCAAGTACTATGGTGTCTGGGCTCTGACGGAGGGTGCCTGTATCCTATCTGGCATGGGATACAACAGCTTTGATCCGAAGACAGGCAAGGTCTTCTGGAACCGACTGCAGAACGTCGATCCCTGGGCTATGGAGACGGCGCAGAACTCGCACGCTTATCTGGGCAACTGGAACAAGAACACCAACCACTGGCTGCGCAACTACGTCTACCTCCGTGTCACTCCCAAGGGCAAGAAACCCGGCTTCCGCGCCAGCATGGCTACTTTCGCTACCAGTGCCCTCTGGCACGGTTTCCACCCAGGATACTACATGACCTTTGTACTGGGCTCTTTCGTTCAGACCGTGGCAAAGAGTAAGCCGACCAAAATGTCTCCTCCATAATCTAACCCTCCCATAATTAACCATATAATAGACTTCCGCCGCTACGTGCGCCCCTTCTTCCTCACACCGGACGGTACCAAGCCAACACCAAACAAGCGCTACTACGACATCCTCAGCTGGCTAGCCACACAACTCACCCTTTCCTTCACCGTCATTCCTTTCATTATCCTCAACTTTGATGGTTCCTTCACCGTCTGGTCCCGTGTATACTTCTACGGCATCATCAACATCGCCGTCTCCCTAGTCGGCTTTGCCTCCTTCTCCCCGCTCAGGAAATACCTCGTCTCCCAGCTGAAGCGCCGCAACCGTCCCCACGTCCCTCGCACCGCTAGCACCGAGTCCGTGCGTCCCCCTGACCTCGGCCTGCCGAATGATCCTGAGCGTGACTTTGACGAGGCTGTTGCTGAGATCAAGGCTGAGATTGAGACCCGTGGTAGACGGGGAAGTACAGTTAAGATGCCTACTGGCGAGGAATTGAAGGCTGCTGTTGAGCAGAAGATTGGGCGGAAGTTGTAGACTCAGTTTTGAGAACTATATGGGTGATGGATTCATTGGATAGAAGGGTTTGAATAGCCGTTGGCTCGGCTTTTTCGGTCTACTCCGCTTTGCTACAAGGCATAATTAGGAGTGTTTTCGTTTTTCATTTCTATTTAATGGTGACTTGGTCAGGGTTGGTCTCGTCTGGTCTGTGTCTATAGATATTACAAGTGTTGAATGGTTTAGGGAATAGCAACTGGTTTATAATTACTTTCAACCAGAGCAGTGAAATTGAGTATACGATAAGTGAATTGACCAAAGTATGATACAACACAGAACACCGAAGAGAAGAGCAAGAGAGAATATGTGTGATAAAACCCTTCAAGTTCAAATTCAAAAAGCAAAAATAACAAGAAACATATATCCATTACATGGACATATAGCATGAATGCAAACAAAGGCAGTCGCCATGCATCGAATCCCATATGAAGCCCAAGAGTCTCCAGGCAAATGTCAAAATGTCAAGAAAAATGTAAAACAGAAGAGGATATTTATGTGCGTTGAAGTCGTGGAGTCGTTCACAGCAATGTGCCAGAGAAGGGAAAAGAAGAAAAGAAGATGAAAGGCTGAATAGAAGCGATCACAGAAGAGAAGATGAGTCTGCAATATCAGTGAACAGCAAAAGAAACCAGTCGACTGGTCGAGGGGACTCAAGCCCAAAGAAAGAGAAAAAAAAGAAAAATATCATCAAAGAAAGTCTCAAAGTTGGAAGTCCAAGTCGTAAGAGCGTAAAAAGATCAGTTAAAATCCCGTAGTAGTGCCAATAACCGCCAGCACAATAATAACAACCAAAATAACAACCCCAAGGGAAATCATCCATCGATTAAGATTCCTCCACCAACGCGCATTATCCCTCCTCCTCTGCTGGAGATTGATACACTGAGCTTCAAGCGCCATCCCAACATCCGAACTCTCGAACTCAACCATCGCAACCTTGGGTTTAGGCGGCAACGGCAAGAACGCCGCGACACACCACGCCGGCGGGAAAATGAACCCCAGACAGAAAGAATAGACCTGGATATTTCGACGGCCGAGGACAGGCTCGTGGCGCGAGTCGAGTGATGGCGGCCGCCACCGACTTGTCGATCGCTGCAGGGCACGTCTGTCCGGGATGAGATGCGGTGACCAGCTGTGTCGGAGACGGTGGAGGTGGTTTCCCGTGAACTCGCCGTCTTCGGGTTGTGGGGATGGGACCCAGTGGGCGCGTGGATCGCGGGGGTCACTTTCCAGACGGCGTTGGGGGAGTGCTTGGCGTTGTGGGGAGGGGGTCCGGGGTCTTTCTGGGGAGCGGGGACGGGGGATGTTGAGGGGTCCTGGGACGAGGTTGAAGACGCTTGAGTTTGAGGTTCCGGGACGCGTTGGTGGACGGGAGCCGTCGACCATGGAGAGGGTTGAGTTCAGGCCCATTGGTTCGCGGAGGTAGTAGACCTTTGCCCATGTTGGGAGGATGTTGAAGATTGTGCTTGAACCCGTGCCTGGGCGTTGGAGGCTGCGGGTGCTGTTGCTTCGCTTTGAGCCGGAGGAGAGGCTTTGGGAGAAGATTGGGCGGGTGGGGAGCTTGGTTAGGCTGTCGAGGCGTTCGTCTTCGCTGTCGTTGGAGGGCTCGACGAGCCAGACGGAGGATCTGGTTGTTTCTTTTGCCAGGGCTGCTGGTGGCGGTGGGGTTGGCTCTGCCATGTCGCGGTCTGAGTCTGTTTCAGGTGCTGGTTCTGCTGCGAGGTTGGTTGATTCATCGGCGGACCAGATGGAGGAGACTGTTGATAGATGCGGGTTCCAGCGTCCTGATGCCAAGTGGGGATTGCAACGTCCGGATGCAGGGCCAGGGGTGAAGTCGCGTTCTGATGAGACTGATCTGCCGGCGCGGGAGCTTGAAGACGATGGCGCGCGAATACGTGGGTATTGAACAGGCACGCCATTGTCGATGGCTGCCTGCAAGTCAGAAGCCGAGCGGAGACTGCGTGAAGATGATGTCGCTGATTGGGAACGGCTGCCTGATGGTGCCCTGGATGACGAGCGGAACGAAGCTATGGATTGTGCCGGCGGGCTCGAGTGAAATGAGGCTATAGATTGCGTGGGCGGGCTGGAGTGGAATGAACGGGCTCCATAGCTCGATTGCTCGGATGAGGCGGGCTGGAAGGCATTCTGGAACCAGGGTGCAGAGCCGGCATGTCTGACGACGGTTCCTCGTGAGTTATATGAAGAGAGCGAGTTCCTTCGCTGGTCTGACTCCGAGGATGCTGTAGCCGGGCGGTGGAAACTCGAGTTATCCAACATAACAAAGTTGGGACTTGACGGGGCCCCGATTTGTTCGATTATGGGGCTGGAGTAGTCAGTCACGGACTCCGCAGAGGACTTTGGCGACATGGATGGCTCTGAGAGTACGGCTTTTATCGTTGGCGTGGTCGTCGGCAAGACCATCATCTCGTCATCTGAGAACTCGGCTTCCGAACTCTCAGACCCATAGTCTGGTGCTTTCCCTGAGACATCTGGCAGCGACGACTTGCTAGAGGATGGGTCATCATCCCACAACTGCGGAGGTGAGTTACCGGTATCCACGGTGGAGGATACATCCCAGCTACCAATTGAGAGATCTCTCGGGCTGTTGGGTGCTTGGTCGAAAGCCGGTGAGGCATATGTTGACGTGGACGGGCCCAGGTGATCCGAATAGCTGAAACCGGTGTCTGATATGTATTGTTGTCCTTTGCCAGGGAGCGGTAACAAAATCTGCTCGGGTTTGGTCGGGAATGGCGTTGTGGTGTACATATCAAGCTCTTCATCGGGCACCATATGCAATGACCGGGTTGGTGATCTTTCATTTGAGTGGGAGGGCGTACGCTCGTGCAATGCCCTTCGCACGCGCGGCGAGGTCGAGCGAACGGGAAAAGACATTATTTGGACACACTTAGAGCATTGATTGAAAAGATTCGAATAGAAGCGAAAAGGCGAAGGCAATCCAAGCAAGTGTAAACAAGATGTAAACAAAACGTCAAAAGAGTGGGTTGTTTTTCCGAGTAATTCGAGTTATTCGATGTAAGGAATGTGGTACCCTTTGATATCAAGGGTTATTCTATAGGCTGATGTTCATCAAAAAAGAGCGTGGGTAGACGTGCAGAGTCAATTAGTTCGTTTCAAACATCCAAGGCCATTAAGAGAGTGACTGGCGGAAAAAACAATCATTAAAACGTTTCAAAACAAAAAAAGGGACACGAAAAGCACAAGAAGCAGAAGCAGAGAAGCAAAAGAAGTTTGAGACACTTGGGGAAGGGGGAAAGAATTTCCCAGCGGTGAGCGTCTAAGCAGGTGAGATCTTAGACTGCAGGGGGGATGATGCAGCCTGCATGGACTGGACTGGACTGAGGGTCAATTGACTTGGTGGTAGTTAACGATTGGTCAAGATGCGGTCAAAAGTACGAGTGGACTGATTTTCTCTTCTTTTTTCCTGGTGGATGTGGTTGTTCTGGTTATATTTCTTATATATCGGGTTATGGCTATGTTTATATTCTAATGCTACGTGCTAAGCCATCTTTAATTTCTAACTAAACTCCATAATGCGGAGTATCGAGAACCACAATTGACTCCTTCAAACATATTTTCTCATTTAATTTCGATGTGGAGACTGTGTGCGTTGTCCCTGACGAACTGCCACTAGTGTATAGCGTCCGGCAGAACGGCAGATCAGACAATTATCAGAGACGCTCATTGCCAATAAATATTCTGTTTCCTCGTGATCGGAGAATAACTGTCCACGATCCCTAGCATTGACTCACATTTTAAAATGAGTGACACTCAAGGGGGGAGTGAGAGATCACATCTTGTATTTGCACGGTCCACCCGTTCTTGGCTTTTAAACCCCTGTTCGAACTGTTGAAATTGCTTATACTTTTAGTATATATACATATATAACTATATAGATATATATAGAATCGAATATTAGCGAATATTATCAAAAAGAACAATCGGAGGAATTCACATTGATTCCCCTGTAGCAGTCCATGGGGCACTATAACAATACCATACTGTATTATATTATTTCTAACCAATCACCATCTTCCCCTCCGTACGGTAACAGGAACAAAGAACATCCAGACCCTTCCCTCTCTCTCTCTCTTAATAAAATCCCAATCCCATAAATAGTAAACCTCCCCAACTCTGCTGATCATGGCTCCCGTAGGGATAATGGCTCGACTCAAGAGTCTATACTCTAAGCAGGGTAAGTCAGGGGGAAACCCTAAAAAAAAGTGTCAACTAACAATCCAGATGAACCTGCCCTGTCAGAACGAACGGTCGCTTTTCTATCTGTATGTAGACTCCTAGACAACCAAAAAAAGAAAAGAAAAGAAAAGAAAAAGAAAAAGAAAAAGACTCGTATCTAACTCATCCAGGTCATCCTCACACTACTCTACGTGCTACCATTCTATCTCTCCCCAACAACCCGCCCATCTCCAAGTCTCAGTCGCGATGCCCCGTCCGTGATTCGCGCCCGCATCCGCGCCGTCACGGGCTCATGTATCGTGAGCTCAGTCCTCGTCCTCTGGATCATCGTTGAGGAGGATAATTCCTCCCTCGGCGCCGGTCTCAGACTCCTTGGCTGGTGGCCCGTCGGCCTGTTGGAGACGCTTCGAAGTCTTTTCCTAACCGCCATTCTGTTCCTCGGCCCGCTCTTCGAGCGTGGCATTGTCGAAGGCGAATGGAAGTTCTGGTTCCGGCCTAGTAAGCTCTCCGAGAGTCTGGGTGGCTGGATTGGATGGAGGAATTTTGTTGCGGTATGTATTTCTTGTTTTTTTCTTGTTTTTTCTTGTTTTTTTTTTCGGACCAAAAAAAACATAAACAGAGAACAATCTAACATCCTCTTAGGGCCCCTTCACAGAAGAAGTGATGTTCCGATCCGCGATGGTACCGCTACATTTACTAGCACACACCTCGCCGGGCCGAATCGTGTTCCTGGCACCGCTGTATTTCGGCATCGCGCACGTGCACCACTTCTACGAGTTCTGTCTGACGCACCCGGACACGCCGGCGCTGGCCGCGCTACTGCGGTCGCTCTTCCAGTTCGGCTACACGACTATCTTCGGCTGGTATGCGACCTTCGTCTATTTGCGGACGGGCTCATTGCTGGCCGTTGTTGTCATCCATAGCTTCTGTAACTGGTGTGGATTACCGCGGTTCTGGGGCCGTGTTGAGGCTGCTGAGTCGATTGGTCCTCCTGTGACTCGGAGTAAGGAGGATCCTGATGACATCAAAGTTGGGGTGAGAGGGGATGAGGGTTTGGGTATTGGGTGGACGGTTGCTTATTATGTGCTTCTTGTTGCTGGGGCGGTTGGTTTTGCTCAGGGCTTGTGGCCTTTGACGGAGTCTTATCATGCTCTGGTTTCGTTTTCGGGGAAGTCGAATTAGTCTCGGTTAGCTTGTGACTTCGGGTCTAAGCTTGGTACATTTGGGTTTGCTTCCGCTGTCTTCTTGGGCTGTTATATTTGGTGTTCTGTTTATATGTCATGTCAACAAGACCCATGTGTGGTATACAACATAGGATTCCCCGACTAGTATATGGATAGTGTTTGTATAGTATAGCCTAGCACCTGGTGTCGATATATATTAGCTAGTGCACTTGTTCGGCTATCAACTTGCTACGGCTCTAGTCTAGTGTTCACCCACAAGCTTTTGTATCTTAAACGATTGATTGTTACTTATGAATCGAGCACCTAGAAATTTCTAAAATATATATCCGACTGGGTAGTCCAGTCTTTTGCATGTGACCATGACACTATCACGTGCTTTCGTGTCGCGATCATTTGTCATACATCATGTGATGGATGGATAAGAAGATAGATAAGGATAGTCCTGGAAAAATGTTTTCAGCCCTTTCTCCGCAGTCTTATCATCTCTGATATCAACATGGAGGCCAATGACCAGGCCCGATATGCAGATAGAGTGAAACCAAGTACCTCTACCCATGTTGCGAAAAAGAAGACTGTTGCACCCTCGGTGCACCTTCTCGCAGGCGCGTAAGTCATTTCCAGCTGGTCGTCTTGACTTTTCTGACATTTTCAATAAAGGAGCGGTGGATTAGCTACTGCTATCGTGACGTCGCCCCTGGATGTGTTGCGAACACGCCTTCAATCCGACTTTTATCGAACCAAAAACACTAGCGCCTCCAATCAAATAAATCAGCCTCTTCAGACAGTACAACCACGAGGATCAAATCACAGAACGATGCAGGTCATCAACTCCATTTATCGTGCCGAAGGCTGGCGAGCCTTTTTCCGAGGCCTCGGTCCAAGCATGGCTGGCGTGGTCCCGGCGACTGCGATCAAGTTTTACGTCTACGGGAATTGCAAACATTTCGGGGCTAAGATGCTAGGACATACGGAAGATTCCCCGCTCGTCCACGCACAGGCTGCAATTAGCGCGGGGATAGCAACTTCCACAGCAACGAATCCAATATGGCTGGTCAAAACACGACTACAACTTGACAAAACAGAAATCGGGGGCGTTTCAACTCGTCGATATCGCAATAGCATTGATTGCATCCGGCAAGTCTTCCGAAATGAGGGTTTAAGCGGGTTTTACAGAGGGTTAAGCGCTAGCTATCTCGGCTCGATTGAAACAGCTCTGCATTTAGTGCTTTACGAACGTCTGAAGACCAGCTTTCATCGGTCGTTAGAAACTACCGAGGGAACGCGAACTGCGTTCTTGGACGAATTCTTCCATTGGGTTAGTACTAGCGGTGCTGCATGTTCTGCAAAGCTAGCCGCGGGTCTAATGACATATCCCCATGAGGTACGCTATTTCCAGGCCGTTGTCTTCCGTCTCACGCTCACATCCTTAGGTTATTCGAACGAGATTGCGTCAGGCGCCTGTGGAGAATGGCCGGGCCAAATACACGGGCTTGTTACAATGCTTCCGCTTGGTCGCTAAAGAGGAAGGTATGGCGGGGTTGTATGGCGGCTTGGCTCCCCATATGATTCGGTCTTTACCCTCGGCTGTCATTACGCTTGGCGTATATGAGTTTGTGCTGAGGATCACTGGGAGCTGAGGGTTGCTGAGACCTGTAAGCCCGAACTTTGTACATTATGGATAGATTGGAGGTCATTTGGAGTTCAGGGTGGGACCTAACTTTGTACATTATGGACAGATTTTGTTTTTCTTCTCTTTTCGGAGGAATGGACGCCCCCTGTTTTTTTTTCGTCCAGGCAATACATATGTAATTATTATTCTGTCGTGATGAGTCGATAAGATAGAAATATAAACAATATAGAGGATCTAGCTCTAGCTAAAAAGACTATACCCGTATTTCTATATGCCATGTCTTAGCGGGTTAAAAGAGACTTATTATTGATCCTATTGATCCCTATCAGATAACGACCTGGTCATGGACGGCAAACTGGAAGTATGAATGTCTAGACCCAATACCCCTTCTATATGCACATCACATATATATCCGTTGACTAAATATACATTGCAGAAATATTCGCTTGTCTTGCTCCAACCTCGGCTTTGACGTAGATAACCTTGTAGACCAGATTCTCGACCTTTTGTCTCCTGGTCTCAGCCTGAGTTTCACCCTCGTCACCCATACATACACATATCTTTCTCGTCCACAACCAATTGATTCCAACTGTATCGTTTTATCATTCTCTTCCACCCAAAGCCTAACACATACGACCATAGGGTGTGGAAAACAGGGCTTCCCGTCCGCTCAGCCGTACTTAAGCCACACGCCGGTGAGTTAGTAGTTGGGTGGGTGACCACCAGCGAATCCTCACTGTTGTATGTTTTTGCATCTCTCAGAGAGGCACTCTGGGGTGAGTGCGAGTGATATAGGTGAGAAGTCTGGAGACTGGGGTGAGAGGTGCAAGAACGAGGTAACAATTTACCTAGGGGTGATAAGGGCTAACTCACGTAGGCCGTCCTAAGTATAATATATAAAATAGAGCTCGAAAAAAATCTGGTATACACCTCGAACACACAATGGATAGTGAATTACTTTACCTTTGGAGAGCCCGACTGTCCATATGGAAAAAGGAGGTATTCAATCTACCGCCACTCCTGCGCGCTTAGCTGGAACTGAGCTTGCCTATGCACAATGCAGTATAGTTATCTTAAGTGTCGCAGACAGACGATTTGTGCGCGGAAGGCTAGTTCAAATTAATCAGAAAGGCCCTTTCTAGCGCCGCCAAAATATTATTTCCGACTGCGCCTTGTGTGCTTCCCAAGCGCGGTTCACCTGGTGCTGCACAAGTCGCCAGCAGAGCTCCCAGACCAGGTAGTCAAGGGCGCTAGTGTGAGCAAAATATGTCTGAACTTATCGTTCCTTTTGGACCTCCTTTTATTATCTATAGGATATGTTTGGTTCTGCTACATAACGCTAACGGAGAATTTGTTATATCGGCTCTATTGTAACTGACCGTATCCTAGAGGTTTCCTGTCATGCATCAGCGAAGATATTTGGTATCGTTCCTGCAGTCTACTTACAGGTGTTTAATACAAATGTTGCCTGAATATCAAAGTGAGCAACATACGCTTGAAGGTACGAGACACCCTTTTTATTATTTTTAAACAAGTACTAATACCCAGACGCAGCATCCCCATACATGTTCCTCCGTATATTGAGTAAATCGATTGAAACATAATTCTTTTCAGCACATAGGACTGTGTATCCTCGGAACATCCTCTGCTCCTCAAACAATGCTTGGATGCCGTTGTAGGCATGCAAAGGTACGCATATTCTGAGATTTCAGAAGTGGGCAAGTCTCCTGTAAACATCGCCGACTTCATCGCCCATTTTCCTCGCAGTCCGCTCATGTATAGACCGGTCATCAAGCATGGCTGCTCTTTTGGCCGGGCTGCCACCGACTTGTGCCAGCTCCTCCGTAGCCATTTCAACTGCACCGAGTTAGCAATAGTGTAAATATTTGGGTAGAATTCGGACTCACCATGGCAGAAAACGGCTGCCTTCTTCCCGCTAAACATAGCATGCGGGACATTGGTACTGTTATCGCTGTTGGCATCACCCACACCCCAGACTCCGGGAATAGTGGTCCGTAAGCCACGGGCCGTCGTGTTTATTTTCTTCCCCAAAAACCCAACTTTCAATTGTTCCGGCAGCTTGGATGCCTGCGAAGTACCGTAGTTTGTGATAAATGCGCCCCGCTCCTCGTAGGTTCCGTCCGAGAAGTAAACCCGGAACTTGTCAAATTCCTTCCGAATTGCCGAGTCGTGGTAGTCACTCCCGCTTTGTGTTCGCGTGATATTGAGAATGGGCTTAGCGTTGACAGTAACGTTGTACGCGTTGAAAACTTTCTGCCAGTCTCTGTTTTTACTGTTAAGCCGGTTGAGTTGAGCGGCGTTGTTGGTGCCGTTCGCGTAGATGCGAATGTCCTTGTTCAGAGTTGGGTGTAATTCCCTCACACTGTCATACGCATCGGAGAGATCTCCTAGGACACCTATCGGCTGGTCACGGTGCTCGAACCCGTCACACCATGGACACCAGAACACGCCCTTACCGAATGCGTCCCGGAGCCCCGGGACGTTGGGGAGGTCATCCTTCAGGCCGCTGGCCAGGATGACCTTACGTGCGGTGTAGGTGCCATTGGCGGTCGTAGCATGGAAAGAGTTGTCGGCTTTTTGCATAGTTATGACCTCTTGGTCGAAGAAAGTCGTCATGTTATAGAAAGAGATTTGCTTTCTGGCAGCTTCTCGGAACTCAGCCGGAACGACATCTAGCCCGGAATGTTAATAGATTTCCTCTAAGAACAAGGACGGGAGATACGTACGGTCGCTTCCAATGACATCGTGCATATGTCTGGTGGGATTATTGCGATACTCTCCCGAGTCAAACAGGGCTACCTTTCTTAGGACACGCGACAGCGCACTAGCTGCACTGAGGCCAGAGGGACCCCCGCCAATCACGATAACATCGTAATTTTCCTGGGGAGCCTGTGCCCAGACGAGCGCGAAAAGAGCCTGGCCGGCGAAAAGCTTCTTCCAATCCCAAGTGAGCAACATGGCCAGTTGTAAGCAGGTGGGGCTAGTTGCGAGGATGGAAGCGGACAGATAGCCGTATATATATTGCGGGCGGTTGAGTGGTTTACTTCATTTTGGGGAAACTGTTGCTTTGGTTATTACTCTCACCCCCGAGATATCCGAACCATAGCAGCTTGCATGGCCGATACTTCTCAGCGGGTTACATTCGGAAGCCCGGCCAATTTAACTTCAATGCCGCTGCGTCAACCAAGCGTGAGACATTGTCGCTAACATGATAGATCCATACCTCCTTGTACAGTTGCATCTAAAATCTTTCCTTGATCTGATCGCAATGATGTCACTAGGCGAACAGGAGGGTTGGTATTTACCTGAGTTGCTACGTTCTGCGTGAATTTATCTCCACAATATAGATCGAAATTTACAAAAGAGTATTTCACTTTATCCAATCCCTTGCCAATATAATTCACACGCCCGCCGGTATAAACCAAGGTTGACCAGTATCAAAAACCTTGGTTTATACCTTTCCCGCCAGGGCAAGTACGAAGAGACTGAAGCCATACATCGACGCAATCCATAATTTGAAATGTCTTAATAATTTATGTATCATTATCACCCACGTATTGATGTGTTATCGTATCGAATGACTTGTTCATATACTTTCGCATATCTAGGTCCAGACTGTGTTATGTAGGTTATTGAATCCAGTTGATCGTCATATTGAATAGTATATATGTTACTCTAGTAGATTGGAGCTTTGAAGTGTATAGCGCACCTTACCCAAACCTCAATATCCCATACCCAAGGGTCTACAACCGTCGCGCAAAAATAAATGAAACCCTCCGGCCGGTGATGTAATTCCCACAAGGCGTGTAATTGATGATGATACTAATAGTCTATCTACTACAAATCTGCATCTATATAGCTTTATAGGACAAAGAAAAAAACAAAGGCATAAAGCCTAGAAAGATCTAGTAGAAATAAAGCAAAGGAAGATCTGTCACAGACTGCATGAAAAAAGCATCTACCAGGCTATGTGCAGATGCCAAGGGACTAAGTGTTCCAGGATCAACTTGCAACCTAATCATATCACGGTCCGTCCTGAGGGTGTCAGTCGCGCGACCTCAGGTGATTCTCACCCTGATTCTCACCCTATAGCGCACTCACCCTTCCCATCCCATCGCTCTATAAGTTGCATTCTATCACTCTCTCTAACACACAACCAGATACATACGACCATAGGGTGTGGAAAACAGGGCTTCCCGTCCGCTCAGCCGTACTTAAGCCACACGCCGGTGAGTTAGTAGTTGGGTGGGTGACCACCAGCGAATCCTCACTGTTGTATGTTTTTGTTTTTGCTTTATTCTCATTTCTTAGCATCGCTATCATATAAAGGGCAGCTCGCCCTCAATAGGCACGGTCAAAAATGAATGGACCGCTCCATCTGTGGCCCAGTGGAATCCCTTTCTCAGTTCAGATTTCAGCCCGAGCGCGACATGTCAGATGCCCAGGCGGAAAAAGAATCTAAAGCCTGGCTTCTTTTTGTTTCGGTTAGTCTGTTCGTCCATCCCAAGTACCAGTGAAACTAATAATAAAGTAGGAAAATTGGATCTTAGCCCAAGTAGCGGGCGTAGATGGTGACCTGTTATATATTGTTCAACAGCGCCGTGAACTGATCATGAAATGGGTAGAGGCTGACTAGTCTCTCCGAGACGTGAGTGGTATCGAAAATATTTGGATTGGTCACTTCGCTTATACTTATCGAAGTCATATCATATCCGGGCTTCACCACCAAAAGGCGACCTATACCCTATCGAGGCTCTAGTCGACCCTAGCTATATTCCACCTTTTTCTATTGTTGTTCTTCCTCCAGTTGATTTAAGTCATCCTATTAATTATATTCACTAGACCGAACTTCTCCTTCTCTTGAATCAGTTCGATCTCGCTCGAGAAAACTGGCTAATCGACGATGACCACAGCCTTATCTTGGCCGGGGAATCTGCCCTGCCTCTAGTGGACATCTAAGATGCGCTACGGTGGCTTCGTCTGGAGAGCGTAAGCTTTAGTAAGATTTATATAACGCGATCCGGAATGGTGCTATTCAATGAATAGGCATACTTCTTTATAGTGGATCAAAATAACCTTGAAGGAACGATATCCGTTATAACTTACGCAAGGAACGGGGAGGTAAAGTATGAGATCCGGCTAAAAGTGTACTTTCTAAGATATCTCTTAGCTTCTCTAGGAGATAGTGAACCTATCCCTATATTACTAGCATACGGCTATGATATGCGGATACGGCCGTGAGGATCGTAAGTCATGCTACTCACTATCACACGGCTGATCAAAACGAGGCGCTTGTTTTATGAATATTGGTTGAGCGTGTGATGGCTATCTTCTTGAGTTATTTACTGACTCTTCCTAGCTTTGATATCAATACGCCGGTCCTGAAGATGCTAGAGATAGCAAAGGAAGTGGAAGAAGCCTTCACGGCTTTTAATTCATATCGTCTCGCGGAGGATGTCGAATTCTATGCTCCCAGATATCTTGCCATGGAAGTGGAAGGTCGTGCTGTGGAGTATGACCTAGCGCCTTTGACGGAGGGCTTTGAAGTCTATTACTCCAATCATTAAGGGTCTATGATTTCCAGCACTCATCCTCCCACGCGCTTCGTAGCTTCCAATCAACATTATTCCCAATCCATCCTCGTTATTTCTCCCTATGTCTCGATAGATAAGTATCTCTCTCTTTCTCTCCTGTCCCAGATCTTCTTCATTTCTCCATATCTTATAACACTACATCCGGCATCTCCATACCATGTGGTTTCGGCGTAACCCGAAGACCTCTGTCGCATTACTTTTAAACACTTCCCGCTAAAGAAGCAGACCAGACATAATGAGAACCAATACACTAACAAGAAAAAGCAAAAAGCAAAAACATACAACAGTGAGGATTCGCTGGTGGTCACCCACCCAACTACTAACTCACCGGCGTGTGGCTTAAGTACGGCTGAGCGGACGGGAAGCCCTGTTTTCCACACCCTATGGTCGTATGTATTAAGTTAGGTGTGGGAGGGAAATAGAACGGGAGATTTATAAGAGTTAATTAGAGGTCCTAGAGATAGCTTAGTTTTTAATATATAACTAATATATAATAGACGCTTATTTTCTATTTTAGTAGATTGTATGATTGATGGAAGGGTGAGTCCTCCTACGTTTCAGCTGCTGCATGTTCGCGAACACCAGTCCCTTCTGTCGCTTGTAATCATAAGTGACAGGCTTAAATGCCCGCTTACTACTAGAAGATTCATAGTCATATGTCACTCATTAGCCTTTTGCTGGTATCTCCCAGTGACCACATAACTGCACCCATAGTATCAGAACCTTACAGTATACCTTTTGTCTCCTTCATAGTTGCGCAGTTCTACAAGACGGTCATATTGTAATTTTCATTCGTTACAATCTCATTTACGACCATGTATATATAGACGCCGTTGAACAGCGTTCGTCTATTTCCAAGCCATGCTTAATAGCATTGTTTGGCGTCCAAGTGGCGCCAATAAGAGCAATGCCACATGTGTACTTGCTGAGCGGTCCTTCATACAGTAAGCCTTCGTGGTAAATATGATTCAGTTGCCTATGCGCGAATATCTTCCTCGGAGACGACAGTCCCGAAACCATCTGCCAGCTCACTCAACACAACAGACACCAGAGTCTCGGCATTGACACCAGGGATATCCCTGTCACCAACTGCCTCTCTCACGACGACCACATCATATCCAAGCTCAGCAGCCGCTCGGGTAGTGGTGGAGACACAGACATGCGCCATATAGCCAACCAACACGACTTTCTTTCCTACATCGCCTAGACCTTGCAGATAGGCATGCAGGTCGGTCTTTGCGAACGAGCTAGGGAAGTTCTTGGTGACCACTTTCTCACCCGCTTTGGGGGTGAGTTCCTCAAACTCTTGAGCCAAGGGGGTGTTAGGCGTGAAGACCGGTGCGCCTTCGGGCACCTCATGGACAACGTGCACGATGTTTTTGCCGTTACCGGCGTGACGGTAACGTTCCAGTAGTTTGGCAATAGACTTGCGGGTTTCTGTAACGTTTACCGTCTTGAGAGTGCCTGTGGCGTACTCGTTCTGGGCGTCGATAATGATGAGGGTTGAGTCCTGCGGGGAAGCTGAGGAACGGGGAATCCCGACGATCTCACGGAAGGATTGAGCGGTAGAAGACATTGTAGAGTAAAGAGATCGGAAAATGAAAGCTTGGATTGCGTTGTAGTAGAAATTTTATTAAAATAAAGAGTGGGTTTATACGTGTTTATATGCAGGTACGTTCCAAGGTTGTACTTACGCGGTGCTTAGAAACCCCGTGGGGTTTGCGGGGGACAAGCCATCGGCGATCCCACCTGGACTGGATCACTTCACGGCCATCCCACCCATCCCGCCCATCCCGCCGGCGTTGGTGGGCACCGGATGACAAATTTCAGAATTATGTACCTAGGTATAGAGTCCGGTGAGATGCCGATGGCAATAAATCGTCAGTCCCACACATGCGCTAGTTAAGAGATAGATCTCGGCGAATTATCTAACCGTTTTAGGAAAATATTACTACATCAGACACTGCCTTGCCGACGCACATATTCTGATCTTGATTGTAATCGGCGCAGTCTGATTGCTGATCCCATTCTCCCGATGTCATCTTCATCTTGAATGATAGGAACACATACATTTGTCCCTGCGAGAGCATTACGAATCATCTATGGTTTCGACTTAAATTAGTAGGCTGTCTGTTTTTGCTAGTGATTTATTCGAGCACGACAGCTGCGGCGCCCAGGTGACCTTCTCGTCCTAACGAGTCAGCCAAGACCAGCGCCATCAAACTTCCAAGCCGGCAACCACTTGCTCCACATACGCCTTGGCTTTTCCTTCACCCTAAGTATTTTTTAGGGGTTCCTAAATACAGTTTCCTAGCCAAACCTAGCACTGTTGACTGGCTACATTTCAAGCAAAGGGTTTGATTGAACTTTAACTGAATTCTTGGCGGAAACCATATCCATATTGGGCAATCGTCAACATCCATGGATGAGGCGAAGAATTTCTAGATTCAGAATTGTTGAGCATCGGTCATGTGACCTGGTTGCTGTCTGATTTGTTAAGCTAGTAATGTCTGTTTATCTCCTCTCTCGCGGCATCTCTCTCTCTTCCTCTCTCTCCTCCTATCCACAGATATCTTAATGTAATTGCAACTCATGGCGCGTGAGTGGCATATCTCGGCGGATTCTTGTTGGCGAACGAGAACAAGAAGCGGAGTAAAGAGATATCTGTATTAAAGGCTAACAAGGACTAGGGGGGAATAATTGTGTTATCGCCTCGATCATAGATTTCAAGAGAGTGGAGCCCGTGGAAGCATTGACTCTCTGAAATTGACTTCAATCCATTTTGCACTTCCAAGGTTGCCATCATGGCGTCCCCGTGGGGGAGAGGCGCCATGGCTCAAAAGAAGCGGGGCCGAATCTCATGGGAGCACGTTTAAACCAAAGTGTAAATGATATTTCTCTTTACCATGCCGTATCCAGCCTCCCGAATGTACTTAAAGAGCAGCCGACCCTTTGCTTCTCGTCAGGTATATCTACCCTTGTTCCATTGCCATGTACCACCACTGGCTTCTTCCGAAGACGCTTATCGTGTCGGCGCTTTTACCTTCGTTGGCCTATTCCCAGGTCAATGCTGGAGATGCCGGGACGAGATCAGCAGACGCTTTTCAATGGATCCAACCCGCAAACACCACCATCCTGGGTGAGTACGGGCATTCACCGCCGGTCTACCCCTCTCGTAAGTCTGCCCTTCTTGCATTGATGCTGGCTTGCTGTTGATAATCCCTAGCCAAAATTACTGGAACAAACGAATGGGAGACAGCATTGAACAAGGCAAAGCACTTTGTTTCATCGCTTGCCCTTGATGAAAAAGCGTGGCTCGTCACAGGCGTTCCCGGACCCTGCATTGGGAACATTGGACCGGTTTTGCGTCTGAATTTCACAGGCCTCTGTCTCCAAGATGGCCCAAATGCAGTCCGACCATCCGACTATGTGAGCGTGTTTCCTTCCGGGATAACGATTGCTTCGTCCTGGGATCGTGACCTCATTTACGACCGATTTCATGACTTGGGACTCGAGTACAAGGGTAAAGGCGCTCAAGTTGCCCTGGGGTAGGTCGCTGCTCTGAGAATTCTTTTTAGCCCCGGCTGACTTGGGAAATTAGGCCCGTTGGAGGAGCATTGGGCCGAACGCCATATGGTGGCCGCAACTGGGAGGGCTTTTCCCCGGATCCGTACCTCACTGGAGTTGCTATGGAATCAGGCGTTAGGGGCCTGCAAGATGCTGGAGTCCAAGCGACGATCAAGCACTGGCTTCTCTACGAACAAGAAACACAACGCTCCCCCACCCTATATCCCAATGGCACTCTCGAGTTCTCAGCGTACTCGTCAAATGCTGACGACAGGACTATACGTAAGTTGACCCTTTTTTTTTTGGCTTGCCTGACGGCATGGCCGCTAGCCTAATATGGGATTGCGTTCCTTCTGAATTGGGAGCTCTCGTAATTGCTGACAGCAATCCTAGATGAACTCTACATGTGGCCCTTTGCCAACGCTATTCGCGCCCAGGCTTCGGCTGCCATGTGTTCGTACAATCGTGTCAACGGTTCATATGCGTGTCAGAACTCCAAACTTCTCAACGGGCTCCTAAAAGAGGAACTAGGATTTCAGGGATATGTGATGACTGATTGGTCTGGTCTCCACTCCGGAGTGGCCTCTGCCCAAGCAGGAACGGACATGGATCAACCTGGTTACATTGAACCCATGACAACCCTTCTCAATCAGACACGTCTGTCTTCATACTTTGGCGGGAATATAACATCAGCTGTCCGGAACGGCACACTCCCTGAGAGTCGCCTCGATGACATGATCAAAAGGATAATGACACCATACTATTTCCTCCGCCAAGACCAAGATTTCCCGGCCACAGATCCGGCAATGGCGTACTACAACACCCAGTTCTCGAGTAGTAACTACTCGATGGACTCGTTCGTGTTCGGGGAAAAGAGCCGCGATGTTCGACAGAACCATGGCGGCCAGATCAGACGGCACGCGGCTGAATCGACTGTGATGCTCAAAAATACGAACGGTACTCTCCCTTTGAAGGCCCCAACCAGCATAGCGATCTTCGGCAGCGACGCGGCTCCCAATACCCAGGGGCCCTTCATCCGTGGACCATCGGAGATCGGTACCCTCGCCATCGGTGGAGGGTCAGGCAATGGGCGATTCACTTACCTTGTCTCGCCTCTAGAGGCTCTTAAGGAACGGGCCGCTCAGGATAACACTCTGGTCCAATTCTGGCTGAACAATACCATCATCAAAGATGCAAACGTGGAGAGCCTCTGGGGCGCGACTGCTCCTGAAGCTTGTCTTGTCTTCCTCAAGTCCCGGGCTACTGAGCGGTTGGACCGCGAGAGCCTCGCGGTGGACCAGCACGGTGATGCTGTAGTTGAGAGTGTCGCCAGCAAATGCTCAAACACTATTGTTGTGACCCATTCAGGGGGCATGAACATCATGCCATGGGCAGACCATCCTAACGTCACAGCTATCCTTGTTGCTCATTACCCGGGTCAAGAGTCGGGGCATTCTATCGTTGATATCCTCTATGGAGCCAAGTCTCCTTCTGGGAAGCTTCCCTACACGGTTCCGTTAAATGCCAGTAGCGTTAACACAGCCCCGACCACCAACATCACTACCTCTGGTGTCGATGACTGGCAATCTTGGTATTCAGAAGGCCTCGAGATTGACTATCGCTACTACAATACCCATAAAATACCGGTTCAGTATGAGTTTGGATTTGGTCTCTCATACACAAACTTCAGTATGGCGTCGTTGAGAGTGAAGCCGACATACCCAGAAGCTCGCATTTCGTCTCAGCCGGAGGCTCTTGCAACCCGCCCAGGCGGCAATCCAGCTCTTTGGGACGTTTTGTTTGAGGCTGAGGTGACACTCCAGAATACCGGGTCGACGACTGGTGCCACTGTTGCCCAACTCTACATTTCCTTTCCGGATGAAGTTTCAGCGCCTTCACTCCAACTACGTGGATTTGAGAAGACTTATCTTTCCCCGGGAGAAAGCTACACTGCCACCCTCCCGCTAATGCGTCGAGATCTAAGTTACTGGAACGTCACCCAACAAATGTGGCTCATACCCAAGGGTGATTTCATCCTCCGTGCTGGCTTCAGTAGTCTTGATCTACATGACTCCGTGGTTTTTCGTCCCGTTGAAGAGTGAGCTGGGAGGCCCGCAAGTTATTTTCAATAGATACTCAAAATATAGTTTCAGACAAAAACACCTATGACATCTTTATTTTATTTTATTTATTTATTTATTTAAAAAAAAAAAATTTTCGTTCTCGAAATTGGAATTGGAATTCTGTCGATAGGGAAAAAGGTGGTCTGGATTAGACGGCGGTGGGAGGTTGAGAGCGTACTATAATCGTGGCACTGCCTTTCACCGACACAGGTAGGGAAAATGATAAGAGGCTCTATTTTTGCAATTCACACTTTGGGCAGCCCGCGCATAATCTAGCAAGTATCTATGTCTCGATCATAGAAAGCGCAAGAATGTCTATGTTTTTGTCTCAGTTGAGACGCCATACTGGTAAACTATGCTGTGATTCAGACAGAGGACTAGACTTGCAAGTTTACCGGTGATGGACTTTCGAGGTGAATATAATTTTAAAACTAAAGCAAACTAAAGTAAATAGAGTAAAAGAAGGGCCCTAGCTCGAACTATATATATATACTTTGAACGGGGTAAGTGAGTTAGCCCATATCACCCCTAGGTGAGAATTCGGTCTTACCTCTATCACCCCAGTCTCCAGACTTCTCACACATCTCTCAGCGGCACTCACCCCAGAGTGCCGATAAGAAATGCAAAAACAAAAACAAAAACATACAACAGTGAGGATTCGCTGGTGGTCACCCACCCAACTACTAACTCACCGGCGTGTGGCTTAAGTACGGCTGAGCGGACGGGAAGCCCTGTTTTCCACACCCTATGGTCGTATGTATCAGGATACATGTTGAAGGGATTTAATAGCGGGAAAGTAGAATCAATTTGTTCAAGTTCAGTAATAGTAAGTGAGAAAAGGTTGACTTCCACTTGCACTTGCCATTTTGCATACCTCTTTAGCTTTGACTTCAACACAATTTCTTCTTTTATATTTCACCATATTCTCACCATGTACCTAGGTACTCACTAAGATCGAAGAATGATCCATCAAACACCGAGACAGATAATCAAGTACGATTCTCCCAAATCAACAAAATGCCTGGCAATGAAGTCTTACACAGTGTTCGTCCCTCCATCCAGGAGAAAAGGTCAAAAGAATGCTACCGGTGATGAGAACCTCGTACTCGGCTTAGAACTAGAGGTGGGTGCCACTTGGCATTCCTTGGTAGCTATCATTCTGTGTTGGGGGCAATTCGGATCTCGCTAATCATGTGTCCTCGTGTGTATAGTATTTCCTCATGGATACATTTCCTAAATTGACTAACCCCCACAGCACATTATTGCGTCCAAGCCGGTCTGTCCCCGTTCTCATTAAACCATGCTGCGGTGTTCGCATTTCTACAACAAGAACCTCATTGATGCAAAGCTTGTTCAACTGTACCACCTTCCGCCCGAAGATTACAAGAGAAAGAGGAGCGATAACGAGTCCGACCATAATGATCAGAACAAGCTGGCCAGTGAGGAGGAAAATTACGGGATCGTCCAGGATAACCAGAACGACCAGGATGACCAAGATGCTCAGGATCCACCTCATGTTTTCCTTTCTAGCTGAGGTCCTGGTCTGGATATAGGCACTCAGACGTATGTCTATGCCAGTACCAAATGGGCTTTTGAACCCAGTGCCACGAGAAGTGTCGCGATGAACAGATTTGCGCCATTGCTGCAATTCGGATCTCACTGATTTTGTGTCTCTGCCCAACAACAAAACGCTAAGAGCACTGAATCGGTCCAGAGCCTACTCGGTTATCCTGTGATACCGAAGATTATGTGGACCAAGAATTCTCCCATCTCCTAGCGGAAAGAAACAGAAACGGGCAGCACCCAAGTCAACCCATTTCTCTCCCGCCGTGATGAAAAAGAACCTTGCTTCCTCCACGATTCCACCAAAGCCTAGCAGTGACGATACTGGTATGTGCTGGTCAGCTCGCTCTATACACCTGCTTTCCTGCAGCAAGGGAGGTTATCAAACTGTCCACCGTTGATAAACCTTCGAATAGATTTCTTCTCGCGGCCTCTCTGCATTCTGCTCCGAAGGGCAGAAAGTTACAATGAACCAGCATCCTAAGGTCCCTTTGGTGGATCGGATTTTGCTAGACCTGCATTGGAGGCTTTTGTGAGGTGTTCAATGCTTCCGGGGCTGGAGAAGAGATCGATCGTCACTTTGCTCACTGGGACAGGATTAAAGAGCGCACTGGATGCTTGGCTACGGATGGTAGCACTCAGATTACCGAGCTCTTATGGTACTCTCTCTCATGCTCATCTATGCGAAAGGATTATCCAAGGGAGGTCTTCGTATGATATGTGGCAGCCTACATGTCTCCTGAATTAGAGCATCGAGCGAAATCTATATCAATAATACCTCATCGCCGCTAAATTATTCTCATTGTCTACTTGCTACTTGGGCTCTAGTTGACAAAGTGAAACTTATTGAAGAATTGACCGGCAATGGGGCTTAGCATGATCGTCAGTGGTGAATCCTGATTCGCTACCCCGTACTGTTAGGAATATAAGCGACCTGCATTAGTAAATACTTGGCATTTCTCCACTATTATTTAACTATGGATGTCTTCATCCAAACAACTAAGTACGGAGCCATTCCAAGGTTCCATGGTGCATGAATCTTGGCATGTCAGCACCGGATATAACCTCGGAAGTTGCACCACAGTATCTTGGCAAGCTTAATCGTTTCTATTCCTATCTACATTGGAATTTCAAATGAAATCAGTTCAGGCATCCCCAATAATATGTCTTGGCATGACGACGCCAGCCTTGGTCTTGTCACCAATGCTACGATGTTCCAGTCCTATTTCCCATCTTATAAACTATAAAAGCATAGACAAACCATCTCCCGTAGTGCTCCATATCCAAACAATTTCGTTTTCCTTCTTGCACAGACATTAGCAGCGGACAGCAGCAACATGAAACTCGTGGGAGGCAGCGTCGCCGCGTTTGGCATGGCAATGGCCCAGAACATGTCAGCTATGGCACAGAATATGTCATACGGAGCGGACAATTTCTACCGCAGTGACAATGTGACGGTTCACAAGATCAACTTCCCAAGCCAATACCACACGATTATCGCGGGCAACCTCTTCACCCCCAACAATCTCAACCCCAGTGCCTCCGCACCGGCCATTGTCGTTGGGCACCCAATGGGTGCAACCAAGGAGCAGAGCGCGAACCTCTACGCCACAAAATTGGCGGAACAGGGCTTCGTTACCGTGTCACTTGACATGCCATTCTGGGGCGGCAGCCAGGGCAGACCACGCAATGCTGTGTCGGCAGAACTGTACGCAGAGGCATTCAGCGCAGCAGTTGACTATCTTGGTGTGCAAAACTTCACGAGCGTGAACCGTGAGCGAGTCGGTGGTCTCGGCATCTGTGGCAGCGGCTCCTTCGTCATTAGCGCAGCGAAGATCGACCCACGTATCAAGGCTATTGCAACATCGTCAATGTATAACATGGGTGCTGTCAACAGAGATGGACTACAGAAGTCGCAAGGGCTCCCTGCGCGTAAGGAGGTCATCGCCGCGGCTGCGCAGCAGCGCTGGGTCGAGGCGGATGGTGGCAGAATTGAATACACGGGTGGCACTCCGCACAGACTCACAGTGAATTCGACTGCCGTGGACCGTGAGTTCTATGACTACTACCGTACCTCGCGAGGCGAATTTACGCCTAGGAGCACCACTTCGAATCTTACAACGCACCCTACACTCTCGACAAACACGAAGTTTATGAACTTCTACCCGTTCAATGATATCGAAACAATCTCGCCCCGTCCGATGCTCTTCATCACGGGTGACCAGGCACATTCGCGCGAGTTCAGTGAAGATGCTTACGCGCGTGCGGGCGAGCCGAAGGAGCTGGTTTGGGTTCCTGGCGCAGGTCACGTCGACCTTTATGATCGCGTCGATCTGATTCCATTCGCTAAACTCACTCATTTCTTCCAAACAAACCTCGTCTAGAGAAAGTGAGTGGCAACGCGGGATGAAAGGTCTGAAATGCTCAGCTGGTTTGCAATGCATGGTGTATATACGGATCCTCGATCTTCTTTCGCAATGTATTTAGGCCACGGAATGGATGTTATGCTTACGCTTCCAATTAAGAACGGATTACGTAGTTCGGTGTTTATGTGGATTTCTCCAGACAATTTAATTTCACTTTTTAACTGTAGTGTGGCAAAGGGGTGAAGGTGGATTGGCAAATCAGGGTGCATAACTGGGCCCGAGGTGGACCTTAGATGTAAGCAACTTACATTGGCACTGGACTTCTTGTGTGCCAATATCCGGTGATGCAATAGGCAATATGTAGATATTTGTGTTTATAAAGCCTTCTTTATGTCTCCATTCTCAGACTTGCAAACTTCAATATCTCTCTCTACATACGAACTATCACAATGCAAGAATACACCCACACGGGACCTATCGATTGCAACAAGCCAATCAATGTGGAGAACCTGAATGGTAAAACGGCAATTGTCACTGGCGGTGCGTCGTATTGGAATATTGAATTGAATACGGAGCGTCCACTGATTATAGGAAAGGTGCCAACGGCTTAGGAGAAGCCTACGTTCGGGCTCTGGTTGCCGCAGGGTATGAGACCATGTCAGAGAAACGAAGCGTTAGCTAACAATATGGTTAGAGTCAAAGTATGCATTGGTGACCTTGACATTCTAAGGGGAAACGAATTGGAACAAGAACTCCCTGGGTATGTATACCGTTCCATTTACATGTCTCTGCTTCACGCTCATGTATCGTCTCGAAAGGACGAAATTCATTCGCTGCGACGTCGCCAAGTGGAGAGATCAGGTCCACCTCTTTCGTCAAGCCGCCCTCTTCTCTCCAACAGGGAGGATTTCCCATGTCATAGCCAACGCGGGTATTCATCGCGAGGACGAAGTCTTTTCGTACGCTGGTGACGACCAAGAGCCAGAAGAGCCCAATTTGAGCATCATTGACGTCAACATAAAGGGTGTGCTCTATACCGCAAAATTGGCCGCACACTATTTCATTCGACAGAATGGCACAGAAACATCAGAAAAGCAGGAGGATTCTTCTTTGGTTTTGATCGGATCGGGTGCGGCCTTCCTGGACTGTCCACGGAGCCCTCAGTACAGTGCGAGCAAATGGGCCATGCGCGGAATTATGCACTCGTTGAGAAGGACCGCTCATTTCTACGGTAGTCGGGTGAACATCATCTCTCCATGGTAAGCGTCAATCCCGTTCAGTGTCGCATACTGCCATTTCTGACAAAGCATCATCAGGTACGTCAAAACGAACATTTTATCCGAAGATGTTTTCAACCACGTATCCAATGTGGGAGTTGAGTTTGCAAAGGCCGAAGATGCAGGCCAATGCCTGCTAAGGATTCTCAGCGACGTCAATATAAACGGGCACTCGTTGTTCGTTTCAGGGAGGAAATGGGCTCCTAATGGATATCTTGATCTCGATCTGGAGGATTACCCGCAGAATGCACTAATTCAGGAGATACAAGAAGATCAAATGAAATCGGCACCTGTCTCTCTGGGCTTGTTTGCGTGAACAAGTCGCAAATCGAGCTACATGCCTGGGTCAAGGTTCTTGCATAACATCAATACTAGGAACTTCACTTGGAAGAATAGTGATTCGCAGTAATTACGAGTCAATAAGCAGAAGAAATGAAGAAGATTTCACGGGTCAAGTCATTTGAGATATGGTATAGTTGCCTATTCACTAGGCGATCGGTATATCAAAGCTAACGTTGTTTTCCAATCAAGAGGCTTCTCTCCCCTCTTCGCTCTCCAACGGTTAGTATTAATCACTAATTCCTCACAACCTTTAAGCAAAAATCCCCACTTCAATAGGAAAGCCGGCGTGACTTCCCAATTCTCCGGCTCCCAAGAATGACCCCACACTAGCAAGGTAGCCCCAGTATTTCTCGTATCCCAGAACGCCATGAGATCATGACACAAATCATTATCATCGATAATGTCTTGAACGGCTATAAGATTGTCACGCATATTGTGAAAGGGAAAGAAATCCAGCCATGGGTGGTGAGGGACACGTCGTTGGTATTCTGTAGGTTGAAGACTTGCAGGTATTGAAAACGTCGAGAAGCCAGGTATTGGGGCATTGAAAATGGAGATAGAGTCATCACGTTCCATCCACTCCATTGTCATACCAATGGAGCGTGTATTCTCGATGATTGCACGTTGGATATTTAGCTTGGAGAGGGAGAGGAGGTGGTCGATGTTGGGAGAGTTGCGAATGTAGCTTTCCAATGCTAGGGACTCGAATTGATGCATCATTGAGTGAAATTGAGGGGGCGCGATACTGCATGTAAATACCCTTTCATCTCGGTCGATTCGGATAGGAGTTGAGTTCGGTGGTGCGACTATGGTTTTGTTGCTGTGGAGTGCCCTGTCATCTGCATTTTGGGCCTGCTGGCGCATTCCTGACTATGTCAGTAGTTATTATATCATGTGGAGAAAGGAGGAAACGTACGATATGTTCTTTGGTTGAGGCGATTCTGTAACTTTCTCCGTTCGGCCCGATCGGTAGTACCGGTCCAATCATCCTCGGGTTTCCTGATAGCCGCCTGTTGTGACATTCGGGCCAGTTGAATTCGTGGATTGTCGGGCGCCATATTTGATGACATGGAGAATGGATGTGCCGAGGGATCATGGGGGCGACGTGGGATTTTAACGATGTAGTGTGCTTATGCCAAGCCTGAATGTGATTGGTTGATATCAAATTAGAGTTACGCTAATGCAAGTTGCTTACATGTCCTAACCTAATCTGGACTAGGCTTGGCAAACCCTTGGATCGGTGGATCCCTTCCATGATTTTGGAAAGTGTTTGTTGCCACAGCCACACTAGTAATGAGGCAACAGGATTTCGGATGCTGTTTTCTTCCATTCTATAGCACTTCTATCTCCGGCCTAACACCGACCGATTTTATGTAGTACCTATTCAAAAAAAACACTTACATTGCTCTTACAGCCGCGACTTATTGAACCGCCACCGAGAGCCAATATGACCCATCAGATTATATGCAGCATCTAATACCCAGGTATCTCCAGAAAGTTACGGAAAAGAGAAACCACGATTATGCTTGGTGAGCAAGAGCGTGATCCGTCATGATTAGAGTCAACTGTCACAGGTTTTCTAGTATATATGTCCATGTTATCCAACATCAAGCATCGAACATAGCTGAAGACAGGAAACGCTTATGTTGACGGTTATCGCGAATTTGATTGCCGCCGAATGCAGGTTATTGGTCACAATGCCCAGGTCTCTCGCGAACGCTACGAGCAGGCCATGCGCAGCTGAGAGTATTATACACTCACGGCGAGAGCATTGTGACAGCGACTAGAAACGAAGAAAGGTATATACATACCTAGGTATCCATCTATGTGAGTCATGTGACCATGAGATATTTGAACAGTCCGGTAGATCCCGAATGTCAAGGCTTATGCAGGGGTCTGCAACGTAGCATTGTGGTAGCAATGCGGTGGCCAACCATGAAGTAAGCCTGCAAGCACACAGACATATAAAGCAGAATGCATAGCCAACTTGTCCCTATGATACAATGCTCTTTCTACTATTAGTTAACATGCTTATAAACCCGTTCCGACCATGCGAGGGCCTTCCAACCTTACGAGAGGAATATCGGGGCAGCTACGTACCAAAGGTTACCACAACAGGATAAGGCCTCCAGGTTGTGGCGCCGGATACTCCATACGTGGCAGCGGCCAACCCAGACAAGTTATACTTCATCGACACCCGGTTTGATACCGAGACTGCAAAGCATGTGAAGGAGCAAATCGAGAAGGCGGCCGTGCACAATCCGGAGGAGTACATCGCTATAGACGAGGTTTGGCTACGGCGGAATTGAAAAACTCCGTGACCGGCGAAACGACATTCATGTTTGACCCCTTCTATGCCAGGGTGCTGTTTGCAAAGGGAATAAACAGGCACAACCCGGAGATCAAACTGCCCGAGCATGAGCCCGCCGGCGATTGGTTGGTGACCTACGACCTGGACAAGATACTTGCGAAGCAAATTGACTCCTGCTACGATCTTGGCTGTCACTCTAACTAGGACTGCATACGGCAGTCAAATGGCAACTGTCGGTTCTGCCACCACTATAGGGTTGACAACGAGCGCCCAGGTGTCCAGGTGTAACCAATCGCTGACTAATGCCATCCTGAACATTGCTTGAGGGCTGTCGACACACCAAAGGAAGATGGAGAGACGGATGCCAGTTACTATCGACGGATGGACAACATCTCACTATCTCCTGCGTGGGCGAGGGTGCCTGTTATGATAGGGGTCTCGCATCGGAACCTTTGACTAGCAGAGATTTTTGAGGACCGTGCAGTTATTCGACATTGTTGTTGCTCTGTTCTCGGCCTCGGGCAGGATTTATACCCTGACTTGGCTGCCTCCACAATGTTTCGGATTTTCATCAAATGTAACCTCAAGCTTTAGTCTAGTCCTTAGTAGGAAGCTTAGTCAAACCCAATAATCGCACTTTAGCCTAATTAATCAAGTCTGTAGTTAATAAATGCTTAGTCTTATTCCTTGAATAAGAGATATGTCTACAACACTTCTCATTATTTGACTGCGAACCTGATCGGAGCTCAAGATAAATTTTACTATAATAGTATTCAGAGATAGTCAGATCTAACAGTAACAGTAGATCAAGGGCAAATTATGCACTATTTGCTCGAGAGAAACCGGAGAGAAAGGAGGGGACAAATGGAGCAAAGGAAAGCACAGGGGATATTCATTTTCCCGTTGCGTCGATTTCTTGGGGCCTCGGTGTAGAGTCAATCAGTCCAAATGAATAAAAAGAAGGCTGAACCGAATGCCACATCTCAACATGTGCCTGGAAGAAAGTAGAAAATCACATCCCTAGATCAGGGGAGGCGATTCTATTCCGTCGGAATTCCGACCGCCAAGTACCTACCAGCTGATCATAGCAGGGGGTTTTCCAGGTAATCCGGAATGAAAGTGACGCGCATTGCCTAAAAGAGTGCGAAAGGATCGGACAAAGAACGCGTTAGGTTAGCGCCAAACCAACAAATTAGCATAGACGGCCCTACCTTATCTAAAGAATGTCCTCAAAACTCGGTGGATAAACATAACATTTGTGTTTTTTGTATTCGGCTTTGACAGTGGTATTAAATTACAGATATTACAATCCCGACACTTCCCGGGTTGGCAATGCTGCTAATATAACAGTTCCATTGGAACATTTGGCGTTTAGGAATGAAAAAGTAAAGGGTCCGAGCTCTACAGGGCTGGGATGTCAACATCTTAGGGGAAATGTTACCATCGGGGCCAAGGCCAAATAAAGGCGTTCTTTTAAAAAAACATCAGGGTTCAATTGTCTTTTCTTGAGTGAGACAAACCAATATCCTGTTGCTTCAAGCATGGCTCATTTAAAAGCTGCATGGTATCATAGAAACATTCGCCGTAGTGGGCCGATAAGGATTTATTTTCTCTGTTAGATTATAAGAGGTTCGTACGACCTACCTAGGTAGGAACAAACTTGCGCGATCAGGTTAGCCCTGCCGCCATACCCCAGCTTCACCGGAACAGAGAATCATATGCGTGGATATGCCCCCAGGTATGCCTGAATCGCCTACAGAGGCCAGCGATATCTCGGTGGTTAGCCAGGAAGCCATGGGTGAAAAGACCCCTGCTGCTGTGCTTGCTACCAAAGATGAGCATACACTCGGTGACGATGACCTCAACACCAATCCGGACACGATTATCATTACCGGTGCCGACGCAGCTGCCCATCTGTTACCTCTTCGAGATGACTTTGACAGTGTCTTAACCTTTCGCAGTATCTTACTTGCTTCTGGCCTTGCGTGTTTCCAGGCGGTGATGAACCAGATTTATCAGGTACTCCCAATCCTTCTATTTCCTGCAGAGGTACTAACGACTCAATCTGTAGTTCAAACCGACTCTGGTTACGATACAGGGAACCTTCATCGTGCTCATCTCCTACTTTGTCGGCAATGCCTGGGCTAAATTCCTTCCCCGTGGAGACAAATTCGAAGCTCGCTGGAGGGCGAAAGGCGGCCAGGGAAACCTACCTTGGTGGATCACGGTGATGAAATTTTTGAATAACGGGCCATGGAGTCTGAAAGAGCACTCGATCTGTGCAATCACTGCGACATCGGCCTCGAATGCTTCGTCTACATCGACTGTGTTTGCAGCACAGGATCTATTCTACAATCTTCCCTTGAGCGCGGCGACTGTGATATTGAGCGTTATCTCTATCGGGCTATTTGGCTACGGAATATGCGGAATTATGCGTCCTATCTCTGTCTGGCACACCGAGGCTGTCTACTGGAGTAGCTTGCCTACCGTCAAGACTCTCCAGGGACTTCATTGGCAGGAAGTTAAAAACTCGAAACCGCTCAGGTATTTCTGGTATGCATTCACTGGCATGTCGATATACGAGATCATTCCTGCCTACATCTTCCCGTGGCTCAACTCGGTTTCTATTCCGGTATGTCTGGTCTCTTCGGATGAACTTTCGTTATTGTGGGATTTTCATCGGAACAAAGTTATTGACTCCAGACTTTATAGTGTCTGGCTGCACAAAAGGCCACCGGTGAGACTGCTGCCGTACTCAACAATGTCTTTGGTGGAGCCACCAACAATCAAGGTCTGGGCCTGTTCTCATTTTCGTTCGATTGGCAATATGTGAGACGATGTCCCCCTGTGTCCACGCATTGATCTAGCAAGTCAGCTAACAGAGGCAGCTCACATCTACCCAAACCTCGCTCCCTCTCAAACTACAAGTTCATCAGGCCGCTGGTCTCTTTTCCTGTTTCATTATTATGATCGGCATATATTACGGAAATGGCTGGAATTCGAGATCACTTCCATTTATGTCGACGAGACTGCTTACGAACAACGGTACCGCATACCCATTGAGTGACGTTTTTCCCGGTGGTATCCTCGACGAAGTCGCTCTGGCTGAACATGGCTTGCCGAGGATTACTGGGACATTTGCATTCGCGATGTTTATGGCCAACGCAGCAATGGGCGCCCTGATCGTTCATTGCATCCTATTTTGGGGCAACGATATCCGGCAGGCCTATAAAAGCGCAAAAGAGGGCAGATATGATGATCGGCACCATGCGCATATGGCCAAGCATTACAAAGAGGCTCCGTGGTGGTGGTATATCATCGTGCTTGTTGGCAGCTTTATTCTCGGTATAATTGTGACCGTGAAAGAGAACATCACTTTGTCAGTTTGGGCATATGTCATCTCGTTGCTGCTAGGATGCATTATCGCCCCGTTCGTGAGTACAAAGTCCTTGATACTGATCTCCATGCAGTGACGCTGATGATGACCGTGCTATAGAGTGTTATCCTCTATTCTCGCTACGGTAATGGCATTGCTACCAACAATTTGTCAAAAATGCTGGCTGGACTCATCCTTCCTGGACGCCCAGTCGGCAACATGTACTTCGCTGCTTGGTCGCACAACGTCATTTCAAATGCGGTTAATCTTTCCAATGACCTGAAGATGGGCGAATACCGTGAGTATCTCCGTCGTTCTTTGATCAAAGCTTGATACATATTTTAACTTACCTTATAGTCAAAATTCCTCCACGCATCATGTTTCTAACACAACTATATGGCACAGTTCTCGGTGGTTTCGTGAACTACGCTATTATGAACTCTATTGTGTCAAGCAATCGAGCACTTCTCGTCGATGGCAACGGAAACTCCTCCTGGAGCGGTGCAACTGTGCAATCTTACAACACCAATGCCACATCATGGGCTCTGGCTCCCTATATCTACAAGATTGGTACCCCATACGGGGCTGTACCTGTTGGTTTAGCCGCAGGCGCTGCTGCTGTGGTCATTCACCGTATCCTCTATCAAGCAAGTAACCGCACAGCCCATCCCTATTCTACTTGAAGCTGACGGCCATTTGAACACTAGTTCGTGCCCAAAATCGGAAAGTTCGACACCTCAGAAATCAACCTACCGCAGTTCATCCAATACGCCGGTTACATTCCCTACAACCAAAGCCAGACCTGCGTCCTCTTCACCTGGATCACCGCCGGCTTCTACGTTCAGTATTATCTTCGAAACTATCGACCGCGGGTTTTCAGGGACTATTCATATCTGATTACGGGGGCTTTTGATGGCGCTAGTCTGACGGTTCTCTTCATCCTATCATTTGCCGTTTTCGGGGCTGCTGGGGTTTCGCATCCATTCCCATCGTGGTGGGGAAATAACGAAAATGGGAACTACGATTGGTGTCCTGCGGCAGAGTGAAGTGTGTCGGATGGTCGTGGATTTGAGCCCGGGGAGAAAGTTGGCCATGGGAGGGTGAATGGCGCTGTTGCAAATCGTAGGGAATACAGCTTGACACCTCAATCCTGAGATAGCCCGTGAGAACAATGACATCAATTAACTATCAAGGTTTCCGGGATCTACGTGGATCTGTACCATCGTACATCATCGTTCCATAGAGAATTTCCCATAGAGACTCCATGTTTTTTTTGAGCAGGACCTGAGATCATCTTTTTGACTTCTCTCCCCGCTACTCCCTATTTCTGCCCACATCGCCGTCGTTCACCTGTCATGGCACTTGACTTGCTACCATTATGCCACCCTTCGAAATCTACACTCTACCTGTGAGTATATTGCACGCCGCCACCGGTTTAAGTAACGTCACTAATGATTCCTTGAGTCGAGGCCTCACCTAGGTTCAATCGCCGACGTCACCCACCAAGCAGTCCGCCGAGAGTATCTTCCCGTCGCCAGCAAGAATATTCCAGTTGCCTGACAGACCGAGTTCAGTCACTAATATCAGTCTCTCTCTCTTGGTTGATTTACCGTTTCTCTGGGCTGCACCACGAATCCCGCAAGCCCCGCGTACAAGGACAAGTGAGAGGGACACGAGTCCAAGGCCAGATGATGGCTCGCCGGCCATGGAGGATCTCAATGTTTACGAGATAATTTCTAATCTGGTGACAACTTCTATGTCTGATATCGGACGTTTGATGATATGTACGGAAGAACCTGCCCCTGTAGGGATATACACGACATTGCTCTTAACAGGCGGGATCAGGTTGGTAATACGGACGGGCTGGCGGGATTACAGCAAAAGACCCCGAATACCTTATGCGTAGTTTACCAGCAAGTCTCGTAGAACCATACAAGGCACACGAGACACGGGACACGAGCGAATCTGCCAGGTGCGCTTGGCCGTCAGTTCGGGCTCGGCGTTAGGTGCTCCGATCGGAACACCTCTTTGATATCCTCCATGCCGATATCCTCAATAACTACCGCAGTTTGTGGGGGGTAGACATAACCCCGGCCACCCTGGTGAACAATTCCCAAACTACCTACTCGGCTGTTGCGATTCCACCAGGGTTGGGAGTGTTATGGTCCTGTCCAATAAGAACAATATATCCGTCCGGCTTGACCAGCTGGCACAGGTTTGTCACAGTCTCCTTATGGATTATATGCTCCGATTCAGGTAGCACCAAGGGGGAGGTCGAAGCTAAGCGTGTGATAGCCGGCTTTGCTCGGTCTCCACTGTGCTTGGAACCGGACTTGGATTAAACTCAACTAAATAGTAAGCATGCTATACTGGAGCTTGATCCAACCGTTTAACGTTCTGAAAAGTTTGGGCGCACCGATCTATGTGAGTTCCACGAGCAGACGGAACGGTCCTCCACCAGTTGGGCCGCTTGGCGACTTGGTTTGATCGCGCAGTTGGATGGTCCACGGTACCTAGGTAGCACCTTATTCGATTACAAATTGCTGCCTATGATATCTGGATGTCTTACCAATACCTTGGCAGTTAGGCATTGTAAGACAGGTTGAAACGCTATTTTTTGGTCCAAGTCTGACGCATCTGATACGCTAGGCTTCGTCGTAATTATGCAAACTATAGATCAGCCTAGGATGTCGCAGGTGGAATAGCGCCGCCGCGCATGCTCTGCAGCTAATCCATACGGCCTATTGTAGTCAAGCCAATATCCGTAACTTCGGCCATTCCTCGAGTTAACTATCTCCATGTACCCTGCTTAGGGAGTGTCGGCCCTGGAGAATATCGGATCGGGAATATCGGGAATATCGGGTCCCCACTCCGAAACCAGGCGCTATGCCCGACGGCGCCATCCACACTCTCGTAAACCCTAGCTCTAGCTTTGACTGGCCTCATTTCAAATAGTGGAAATTTTCTGTTATCCACTCCAGTCACACTTCAATAATTAGGGTTTGCTGGGGTTGGCATATGCAGCCTTTCTTGCCAAGATAATATCCCTTACTATATGGTCCGTTTGACACTTGCTCCTATACTAAAGAGAAAGAAGGCTCGTCAGGAGCCAGACCACTATATGACGTCGAGTATATGGAGTATCTTGCAGATAATATTACGCATATACAGGGGATTTTCCTATTACTTGCTCCCCTAAAAAGCTCCATGCAGGACGCCCCGGACTGAGAGGAGTTATAGTATTATTGTAGACTAACCTAGTCGACAAAAACAGGGCCTACAAAAGGAATCTGAGATACCGTACAGCACTTAACAAGGTGTAGGTGAGTTAGAGCATTCAGAATATATTATGCTGCAGGTGGCGCGTATCCGTTAAGTACCTAGGTGGTTTCAAGTGAATTTCTTGGCACTATATCGGCCGAAAATCTTCGGCATGAAATGTTATCGAACAACTACTGCAGTCTGCCAATGTGAATGAAACTTCCTCTTCGGTAGCGTAACCTGTTTACCCCATAATTATAGATGTCAAGGATGGGTTGCAACTGATAAAAAGGTCATACGAGATATTCTTTTGAACAATATCCCGTGAGACCGTCAATTTAGTTACCAAAATCGGGGTTTCCAGGTCCTACCCGAACGAGACGGTGTGATTTTTTGAACCATCGCCTATCTAAATTATCACAGGTAGTACTTAGGCCTATCCTTGCATTCCAAATCCAATATATGAGAAGGTAATACCAACATCACCTGAAGCCTGGGGTAGACCTTACATGCAAAGAAGCCAAATATTAGGGACTACGGTGATGGGAGCTGTCCACCGTTGGGGGTCGCGTCTCATAAGCCATCCGACCGCGAGAAAAGTGAAATCATTGGTTTGATATTTCTGACTCGACCTGTTCATTTTCACCATACATTTACCATGGGAAAGGTTTCGATAACTTCCAGACTCTTCTATGGTTTCTCTTCTGCGTTGGAACCTAGGTATATCCCTGCTTTCCGATGAGCCATGGTAGATCTCAGAATTCTGCACGCTGCAGAAGCCAAGACGTATGTATAACTCCAAGTGTAGTTATATTTGGGCAACATGCTCGCAGCGACTAATCTGGGGCTGCATTACAAAATCAGACACAAAGCCAATCATGTAATGTGCATAGTTAAAGAAACAACAAAATGCACCGGTCCGGATATCATCAGCCTTCCGGAGCAAGCTTTATGTTCCCCAAGGTATGCATCCTGTTCCGTTCCCTTCATATAGACATGCGACTTTTGAGCATTTGCCCTGCCAACCTCCCATACCACGCAGGTTACACACTCAGCTTCATTACTGAATAGGAATGTCGCGACATTTGAAACCTCTTACGGTCTTCCATCGCGCCGCAACGGTGTTTTCAAATTAGGATTCTCACAACCACCTATTGAGTTCCGGCGATGCACGGATGTATCAATAGGGCCCCTGTCTTTGTTTTAGTTTCATATTAGAGCACATTGACCAAAGCAACACCTGCATGTTTACTGGCACTGTGGATGGAGCCTTTCGGAAATACTCGCTCTTCAAAATTGCTTGCCACGTGCACAATACTTCCTGGACGAAAGTCAAAAGGCGTTCAATGTTCATATCACAAAGCTCCAGCAGTGGCGGGGACCACGGACTAGCCCGCCGTGGCGAGCCCCTATTCTAGACACGGCCCTCGGAAAGACAAAGACCTTCCCGGCAACTAAGGAAGACAGTTGTTGAACCCAACTTGAAGATTTCAATTCAAATTGGACAATATATAATCAGTTGGCTTTCCTAGAAGCGACAATTGCGAGGTGTCATCCGAGTATGTCTCCTGGCCAAAAGTCAAAGCCCACGGCCGAATTGGTCATATTATGTAAGCATAACACTTTTCCACCTAGGGTTCTCTGCCATAATCACATTCTGTGCCGCATGTAACTCATATTTCATGAAGTACATATTCAGTATATGGTAATCAATATGCCTGTCGCTGGTGGCAGTCTAAAGTCAACGCGCAAAAGGACGATGACATCCTGCTTGGAGTGTTACCGCAGAAAGCAGAAGGTTCCTGCCCTCCACTTCTCCCGTGAAGACTTTAGCCGTCTGACGTATATTCAGTGCGATCGTAAGAATCCGTGCAACAATTGCTCAGCAAGAAATGTTGCGAATAAATGCGCTTTCGTAAACTCGACGTGCGTTGCTTCCATCTGCTTTTACCTGTCTTGTGGACGGACGGAGTCTTCATCAAGGCCCTAACACTTATTCCTAGAATGCCACAGTCTTCTGAGACCTGGGGTCAACAATCGAGAGTGCCCAGAGATCAAAGCGAAAATGTGCCGACGCAAGATGACCAAGCGGGAGGTCACTCGGGCCCGGGCAACCTGGGATATTCGTTGGTCCCTGGAAGCAACTCTTTTATGGGGTTGCAACAGGTAAGTATATCGTCTAGTGGCTACATTTCACCGACTAGTTTGTTGACCAAGTCAGGTTCTCGGGAATGAAGAGTTTCAGAGCATGACTGCCGCACAAAGCAACGCTTCAATACCCATTCTTTCGCGAATCAATGCCGAGACACTAGTTTCGAACCTGCCGCCGAGGCCTGTCATCCAAAGTCTAGTTAACTTGTTCTTCGTTGAAGTCAACTCGCATTACTTTATCCTCGAGAGATTTTATTTTGAAGACCTGTTTTCGCGTTGGCCACTTGGTGAGGAAACAGAGCCAGTGAGCTATCTGAGCCGCGAACAGCTATTCACAGAGTTACGTTACTTTTCTGCTGTGCTTTTCCAGCTCATTGCCTTGACACTGCAATCCTTACCACCGGACGCATTGGACTTGGCTCAATTGTCGGCAAATGACCTGGCTGCCCCACAAACATACAGCGATCTGGGTGATGAGCTATTGTCAGTTTTAGGTAGGCCAGGGGTTGCTCTGGCTGCAGTCCAAGCGGACTTCGTGAGATCATCATGCCTGAAGAATTACGGCCGGGGGACTGAGTCTTGGCATGCATTGGGACATGCCATCAGGTCTGTACAATGTCCCTATCTTTTTCGCATCTTTCAATTATTCACATCTTAAAAGGCAAGCCCAGGAACTCGGGCTGCATCGCCATAAGGAAATCTATCAGCCAGATCAAGCCAACGTTGACAAGACGTTGAGTTTATTCTGGTATGAAGAACACAAGAAACACCTATGGATCAATTTATTTGTGTGGGATAGGTAATTCATTTCACCGCGAATGTCCAAGCTCATATATGTTCTAACAGAGGTAGTTTCATGGCCATGATTCTTGGCCGTCCACGGATGATACACAGGGATGACTGTGATGCAAAGCTTCCTATGGAGTGCAGTATACCCAGGAACCCTTCCACGGCTGTACCTATGGCGGTGCGTCCTGACGAAAGTCCCAGCACTACAACAGTATCGGCATCTTTATTTCGATATGCGATCGCATGCAAGATTCATGAAATGCGAGCTATTAAAGCCGATTATCCTCATCCTAAAGTCTACTCTGTCATCCGAAAGCTCCATGAGGATACTACTTCCTCACTAAATGGCTTGCCATCTTCAATTCGGCCCGATTATCCGGATACGTCATGGGACTTGGAATGTCCCTACCTTCCTCATCTGAGAGAAGAACTGAAAATGACGGCGAACTTGTTTCTTATGAATTTGCACAGGCCGTATATTTTCTCTAGTACGGAGAGTCGAAAAGCCGCTTTGCAGGCCGCGTTTACCACGCTTGACTCCCAACTGCTCTCCTTCGCACAAGCTAAACAACATCAGTATCACCTATTTGGCCTCGCATTCTACACTGTTGATGCCTCTTTTCTTCTCTCGATCATCGCGATCTCATGTCCCCCAGAAAATCACGAAGCGAGGCAAAATATTGAAAACATTGTCCATCGATCTATCGAGAGTCTCTCAACTATGGAACGTTACAATCCCATAGCCAAAACGGGGTTGGCTATTGTCCAACGTTGTTACATAAAGCTCAAGGAAGCTTTCAAACCGCCCAGTAACGCTTGTGGCCCAAACGCTGTCCCGCGTGGTTCTTCCACCACCGTCTTGCAAAACCTGATGAGGGACCTGAATGAGGAACCCCTCGATCCATCGGTGAATTCGCTGCGCGATTCCCGTCAACACGCCCGCAGTCCTGAGCTCGGTTCCTCTGCTTTTACACCCCACGTATTCCACGACAATTTTAGCCAAACATATTGGTTGGAGCAACTGAATCAGATCCAACCATCTCTACTCTACGAGCAAGATGCTTACGGGGTGTGGGGAAATCTTTATTTTGATTGAGCATTAAGGTCTCTTTTTACGGCGTGGTTAGGATAGCCGGAGCCACAATATCACACCTGCAAATAATTTAGATTAGCAAAGTACAATTTCTCGAAATAGTATCGTGGGGCCAGTTCCAGGTAGCTGTAGCGATTCTGATTTGGAGTCGCCGTTCAAATCAACAACCGATGGCTTTGAAATGCTACATATATGCTATCGAAGAAGGAGAGGAAGAATATATTTCTTGATACACGATGGGTAAAAGGTAGATTCTACAAGCAAGGTACAGAAATCCTGATGGTGGCCTGAGACATCCAACGACAATCAGCAAGGTGACATTTTGTTCAACGCAGCTCGACCAAACGAATTGTGAGACAGCCCTTCATCATTCACATGGCTGCTTGTTCAAGATAGGAATGGTTTCACGAGCTCCAAAGATCTATCCCACAGCAGTGTCGCCTTTTTCTCCTCATACGCCCAGGCTGCATACCCTGGGTCGAATTGCGCAGCATTGGGTTTCGGGGGCATCGCGATTTGACAATCTTCGAGGTACTTGCCTCCTCGGCCTTCAAATGTCTTCGCGGTGGCTGCCCATACCGTAGTAGCGGCGCCCTGGGCGGGGCTCTTGAACATCTTCGCTAAGTGACGATCAGCTCCCAAGGATTGGATTTGGTCATCTGAGAAGTGCACCAAGAGGCCAGTCATGATAGCGCCAGGATGCACACTCAACGAGTGCACACCTTTTGGGCCGAAACGACGTTCGATCTCATTCGAGGTCCAAAGGTTTGCCGTCTTGCTTTGTGCATAAGCCTTCCACGAATCATACTCGCCCTCGAAGTTGAGATTCTGAAAGTTGACCTCGCCGTCACGGTGAGCCACAGAAGAAAGAATGATAATGCGGGATTGGACTTCTGGCGTTGTTGATTTCTGGAGAACCGGCAGGAGAAGTTGGATCAACAGAAAGTGGGCGAGATGGTTGGTACCGAATTGGGTTTCGAATCCGTCGGCAGTGCGGCCTTCGGGAGTAGCCATAACACCTGCATTGTTTATGAGGATGTCGAGTCGATCAGAGATAGCGAGGAATACCTCCGCACATTTTCGGACGCTGGTCAAGGACTCGAGATCAAGTTCGAGCAGGTGGACACGTTCGCTATCGAGGATAGATCCGAGGGCAGACCTAGCTTTGTTCAGGTCTCTTGCGGTAGCGTAGATGGTGGCGCCGGTTTGGTAAAGTGCTTTGGCTGTCTCGATGCCAATTCCAGAGGAGCAGCCCGTGATCAGAATGGCCCTGCCGGTCCATCTTCCACTGAGCCCTTCATCTTCAATGATCTGAAGTGCCGTGGGCCGAGCATCTCCGGGGCCGTTGAGGTTATGGTGCACAGCTTCGTACTTGGTAGCCATAGCGTCGGTTACAAGTTAGCAAGAAGAGAGTGTTTGAAGAGTGGTCTTTATATTGCAGGTATCTTGATATCACCGTTAAATCCGATTGCGGGTCTGTCAGCTGAGAGAGGCTTCCAAGGTTTGTTGATGCTTCGATTCGCTTTCGGGGCTTGTCCTTCTTCAGACCCGAAAAGCTTGGTCAAAGCACGACCATTTCGGTCTTATATTGTGGTTGGACGAATGAAAGAGGGCCTCGGGATCACCCGGTGGTCCCCTAAGTCCGAAACTAAAATTTTCGGGGCAATTCCACAGAGTTTTCGGGGCCCAGAGAGATATCAAGGCGGAAACCCGAAGACACAAAGAGGCGAATATTTCCGTAACGAGCAAGGTGAGAGAAAAAAGATAGAAGTAGACGGTAAGAGCTTATGCACATTTCTATGCTTCGGCATTGCGGGATCGAAGGAGTGGCAGGAGCTTGTTGCGGGTGGAAGGAATGGGATCTGAGAATGGAAAATGTGAGAGAACCGGTCCGAGGCTCAGGTATTAGGGGAAACAGTCGAGTACTTTTCTTCTCTCGCATCTATGTTGGTTAATTTTCTTTATTTGTCTTTATTTACTAGACGAAATGACCCATGACAGAAAAAGAACTAAAGAGATTATCTATCATTTTTTGTTAAAAAAGCTTAAGGGCCGATTAGTCTTCAGGTAGAGGAAAAGGTCACGTTCACCAGTCTCTAAACAATGTTTCAGCCCACTTCTACTATTTACTCATGAAGTGCGTTGGGTAACTACGGCAGACCATTAACCATCTAGTCATGGACTGTCCTCTATCATACGTTTTTGTGCATATACCTGCACCTATTAATTATATTCCGCGTACCGTTACTCAGCTCTCTCGCTGATTGAGAGTCATGGACAACCGCGATCCTAGTCCATTCCATCGTCGTCGTACACGAAAATCCGCAGTATAGCCTTGGCAACCTCGACGCCATCGTGCTCCAGATGCGCCGTCTCGGCCGCCCGATCCGCATGCTCGAGGTCCTTGATCCCGCCGCCATCCACCCTGATCTGGATCTGACGTTTCACCATGTCCTCGTCAAACGCCAAATGCGCCTGCGTAGTGAACAGTCGGTTCGGGATGTACAGGCCCTGAACCGGTGTATGCTCACTACGGCCCCAGCACGCGATCTCGGTATCCGGGGAGAGCATGTCAGGTCCCGCGGACGCAGCCGTGGGCGACGAGACGACATGGTCCTGGTGCATCTGGTGCAGATGGATGTGGTCCTCGCGCGTACGAAAGAGACGCTGGCCGACGGGTGTGAGCGTGATGCGGCAGTGACCGAGTTCCCAGTCTTGCGAGGGCGCGGGCCCGACAGACCCGCCGAGGAGACGGGCGAGGAGCTGGTGGCCGAAGCAGACGCCCAGGAAGCGGAAGTCGGGGCGCTTGATCCAGAGTGTTTTAAGGAGCTCCAGTAGCTTCAGGATCCATTCGTTGTTCCCGTGGGCATCGTACACGCTCCCCGTAATGAGCAACCCGTCAAAGCGGTCGAAATCTTGCACGGTTGGGATCCGTCCACCTTGTTCGGACACGACGAAGACTTGGTCTGTTTCTACGCCCAGAGGTGGATGGTGGGCGGCTCCAGCCTTTGCAAAGTGATTGTGTACAATCTGGCCAAAGGAGCCGCGCTCCGAGTACGTGTCTGGGTGAGGCTTGTCGGTCTCGAGGACCATAAGGCGTATGACGGGTGCTGATTGCGCGGGCTTATAGGTCCGATCCATGTTGTGTGCTCGTTTGGTCGTATGGTCCTAGTGGCAGAAACTCCAGCGACTTGTGGGAGCAAGAAGTCGGCTTAAATAAATACGTCATTATGACGTTCACCATCATCTTCTAATTGTACGTCCGTCGCAGTCAAATGTATGAAGTCAAAGTTCAAATGGCCTTAGAAAAGTGTGGCATTGTTGACAATAGCAAAATTATCTGCATTGTGGGAGAAACAATGCCATTTCCCTTTTTGGGGGTTCAACTGCGAAGGTGTAGAGCAGATTCGATTATTTTGGGGGACCGATTATGCCTGATTTGACGGCAGAAAATTAAACCACAATTACTAAGACAGCACTCTTAGTAAGCAAGTACGGGCCTGGACTTCAACATGTTGGACGATAGGAACTGGGGAACTAATACCACAACCTTATAGGTAGAAGATTCAATATTCAAATGAGTGTGACTTGTGTCTGGCTGCCTTTTTAAGTCAGCTTCGCGCAACCCTACGGTTTGTAACCCCTTTCATGCTGTTGCTTCGTTTCAGGTTTATTTCACTCACCGTTGCAATTGGTCGTTCATCAACATCATTCTCATCTCCAAACGGTGTCTTTCATTCCTAATATGATAACACGTTTCAGATTATGCTTACAATCTCGTGGGACCCTAACCTTCCAGGGACCATGTTTGAATCCCAGATCCAGAGCATGGTTCCCAGACATAATCTGAAGACTTCTGGGAGAATTCAATTTCTCCTAGGAGTGGGTAACGTATTTCATTACCGAGTCCACCATAAAGTAAAACACATAGTAAATGCGATATTTTCCAGGCTCATATCTCCACAACCACTTTGTTCTTTGATTTCCTTACCACTCGATAGCTATTGATAAGGAATTTTGACTCTATTTATCAGTTGTAAGAAAATCGAAAAGCTGCATCAGCATGGTATTAGAAATTAGGTTGCTCAAAGTCAGAAATATATATATCGCAATTACAATTTCATAAATTTTTTCTGAACCCATTAGAGAAGCTAGATACTACCCAAGAAGCGTAAAACTATAAGGAATCCCCAATATAGACTAGCGTTGTTGAGATACCAAGTTGTAATTTATCGCATTTACAATACGACCCCCGAAATATTGGGCTAGACCTTTGTACCCAGATATACCGCCCTGCATATCGCCTCCCTTTAAACATACTGCTATAAGAATATATAGTCGGCCGCTGATACGGCCGTAGTCTTTTTAGTGGTATTCTTAGGTAGTCTTCCCCGATAGTCTTTTCATATATCTTTTTAGTGGTCTTCTTTGGCAGTCTCCTTGGGTACATACCTTAACCCTTAGTGCTGGATCACGTGCCCACACGCTAACTGTATTAGGAGTGTTAGACTGGTAAAACCGGCAGAATTTGGAGGGCAATGCTATGTGTTTTGCGCTGGACTACTCGGTAACTTCTCCGTAGTCAAATACAGTTATTGGCTTCCAACCTTGGAAGGCATATTAATCGCGCTATCGTGGGTTGAGCTGACACTAGGAATTAATAGGTTTAGTGCGCCACATGGGTAGCACGTGGTTGCACTCCATCGAGTTTGACATGATTGGACGAGACATATAAGACAGCTTGATACTCGTTTAGGCCAGGAACAATCTCGGCATCCATGGATGGTTCCACAGATGCCCGCCGCTTAAATGCGCGTCTCCCACCGTTATCATCAACGATCGTCTTCTTCCCATTCCGGCCCTCTTCGCGATCATGGGTTTCTTCCGCCGCACCTTGAGCCTGGTGGCTACGGCTATGGCTATGACTTTGGTGGTTGCAAAGCCCCATACATGTCGATCCCCACCTACTTGTCCCAACGTCACCGTCGAGCAGGGGGTCCTCAAGGGCTTTTCCCAGAATGACACCAACGTCTTTCTAGGCATCCCCTTTGCCGAGACCACTGCCGACGAGAACCGCTGGAAGGCTCCCAAGCCCATCGGCTCGTTCCCCAACGGTCGCTTCGAGGCCACTGCTTATGGACCATCCTGTGCCCAGGCAATGTCTGGCACGGCAATCACCGACCAGAGCGAGGATTGTCTCAGCCTCAACATTTGGACCCCACAGCAGGGTGTCGATCTTCCTGTGTTCGTCTATATTTACGGCGGTGCCATGGTCACCGGCGGCAGCAGCAACGCCCAATGGCAAGGATACAACTTTGCCCGTAATGATGTTATCTACGTCAACTTCAATTACCGCGAGAGCATCTATGCCTCGCCCAATGCACCTGAGCTGCAGGGAGAGTCCCAGAACTTTGGAATCCTGGACGTGGAGTTGGCCTTGGAGTGGATTCACAACAACATTGAGGGTGTGTTCCTCTTTCTCTTAACTAAACCACCTTGTGGCCTTTAACTAACCTAGTCATCAGCTTTCGGTGGTGATAAGTCGCGTATCGTGCTGGGTGGCCATTCATCTGGTGGAGTGCACGTTGATCACTATCTCTGGAATCACCCAGATACCTTCCTGGCCGGCGCGATCGAGATGTCTGCCAACGCCCACTCTGGCCCCGCCTATGCACCTGCCGGGGTCGCGCTTAAGGAGGTGGTTCAGGAAATGCTGGATGCCGGCGTGACTATGGACTGCACGGCTGAAGACTACACTCTGGACTGCCTACGCGCAGCGGATACTTACGCCTTCCAGACGAGCTACTTCAACTCGACTGTGAACACCTGGTTCGCACCGACGGTGGACGAGATCACCCGTTTCTCTAACTACGCCGACCGCTTCGTTAAGGGTCACTACCCAACATCGCTGCCATTGATCGTTGGCAACTCCGACCAGGAGGGCGAGATTTTCGGCTATGTCTATGGCAGCGAGAACACTAACTTTTCGTCCTGGATCCGCACTTTTGACGCCGACCTTGCCTTCGTGCCCGCGGACCAGCTCCTGGCCGCCTACAACGAATCCGACTACGCCTCTGTCTCCCTGATGAGCGGTGCCTCTTACGGCGACGCGCGCTTCCTCTGCGCAATCGACTCCCTGCTGGACATGCGCGCCGCCGAGCAACCCACCTGGATCTACCGCTGGTTCGGCAACTACTCGAACGTACTGCCGATCCCCGATCTCGGGCCGTCGCACGGCAGCGAGGTGCCCTTTTTCCACGGCGGCAATGAGTGCTTCTCACTGCTGGACGGCGTGACCGACGCAGAGCAGCAGCTGGCGGACTACATACACTCCTGGTTTGTTGCGTGGATTAAGAACCCCAGCGCTGGGCCTGGTTGGGAGCAGGCCCGGCCTGTTGATGGTCCCCTGGCGCGCGTGGGCGTGCCTGGGCACGAGGAGGAGATCGTGACGAGCACGACTGGCGCGTATAACCGTCGCTGCCAGAAAGTTTACAAGCCTAACTATCCAAACTACCCAGTGGTGCAGAACCCTGTGTTGCTGGCTGGGAGTGCCTGAGAGACATTGTCTTGTTCTGTGTAATAGAAAATTAGAGCTAGAATTATTCAGAATGTCTATCCAATAGTGGACCATCACAGAATGACCCTAATGCAGGTACTACCACGGTAAGAACAGCCGAGATCTTGAAATCAGTAATTACAACAGCCTCGGCCCCACCAGTGGAGATTGCACGTATGCTGAGCGGCAAATCAAATGTACTCCTAGGTGTTCTCGGAACACTTGGGATTTTGAAAGTTCTGACAAAGTTCTGACAGAGAACCTTGGAAGTGGCACTACGAAAAATACGTAGGTAGCCTGGATCGGAACTCCCACGTTCCCTATTTTCCCCACTGCGGATCTAGAAGAATTAAATATTTTCACACTCTTCTTACTTTGGTCCTTGCGCAATCGATATTAATGCATATTGCGTGATGTTGATAGTCGCGGATCACTGGCCTCGAATAGACTTGAACAGATAAAGCCATATATAACTCCCGAATGGTGAGTCTTTTAACAACCTTGGAGCCTTGGAACCTTGGAAATTTCCCGAGGTCCACTCGGGATTGCACCGTACGATTTAAATTAACTGGAAAACTTTAAATCCATCCGAAGCCACTTGGGCAATTCTGGCAAGCACCTTCCCGTTTGGAATCTACCTAAGGTACCTAGGTACTTAGAGGATACAGGTAATCTACCTAAGTACCTAAGTACTTAGGTACTTAGGTACTTAGGTAGCATCCATGGATTCTTTTGTAACAGATCCATGGATCACTTGGTGGGGCACTAGTAAGTCCCGGTGTAAAATTCTCGTCTAATACAGTAATTGCCGAAGTTTACCATATATTCACAGGTAATATTGAAAAAGAAAATACCATCCCATACAAGGTGAATCGATCTATGTACGGAGTAAGTTCAACCTGCTCGAATGCTAGTGCCTTTCGAGGCAGTGGACCTTGGCAAAGTGTCTCAGCGTATTCTCTCAATTTCGAGAATGGCTGTAGCAGATGTCCCATAGATAATTTATAATAATAGCCGGCACATTATTTTCGGGAAAAAGCACCATCGCGTCTTGCTTTTTCCCTCCCTCTGCGGTTTGTGAACTGAGAGGCAAGTCAACATGCTGCGCCCGGAACTGGGGCAAGTAGTATGCTATCTTTTCTCCAAATTTCCCACATCCTCGTGCTAGCTTGCTAATGGGTTTTCCGGTGTACAGGTGGCCTGGTATGTCTGCACAGTGGCGGCATGCCTCTTCCTGATATGTCGCCTTGTCGTCCGACTGGGGCTCCTGAAGCGGCTTTACCTCGACGACCTGTTCGTTGTTCTGGCTGCCTTGTGTCTCATTGGCGATCTGGCAATCCAACATTATATGTTCAACCAGGGTAGGTGTTTCAAGTATCGGACTGGGAGAGCAAAATTCTAGAGGACTCCACTGACGATAGCGGGCACAGGCATGTCTGAAATGGCGAATACAACCTTGGATGAGAAGATTAATATGATGAAGGTAAAGCAGCCTGAGATAGGAAGTATGTACAATCATATGGTTATTAATGCCTACTTTATTCACCAGATGATCATCCCGGGCTCCACATTATACGTCACTGCGCTGTGGTTGATCAAGTCTAGCATGGTGATCTTCTACAAGCGCCTCGCAGATCGCACCCGGTATCAGATTGTGTATAACATCACACTTGGTCTCCTGGCTGCGACCTGGCTGGTGCTGTTTTTTGATATTGTCTTCAAGTGCTATCCACCCCAGCGACAGTGGGAGGGGCTTACAAATCCTGAGTGTGAGGATGCTTCTATATCAACTACCGCAGATGCAGGGACTGACGCTCTTTCAGTGACATGTCCCCAAGGACCCTCCACAGTCAATTACTGGCTCACAATACTCTGTATGGCTATATTTCTTGATTTACTTGGATTATTAACTAATTGTTGGCAGTCAACATCTTCAGTGATGTCTTCAGTAAGGCTTCGAGCTCAATTTATCTCAATCGCTTTGTTTAACCAAATTCAACCAGTCATATGCCTCCCCATTTCGCAAGTTGTGCGACTCAAGATGCCCAGGAAACAAAAGTGGGGTGTCATCTCCGTCTTCCTCCTGGGTGGTCTTGTGGTCATCACTAGCAGTATGTCTCCCCTCCACCTGCTCCTCTCATCTCCTTCCCACAACTAAACCACTATGTATTCAGTTATTCGAGCAATATACTCCTACCGCAACGAACAAATGATCACTTGCACCGTCTCCATGGTCGAAACAGCTATCGCCATCATCGCTTCTTGTCTCCCCGTCCTCCGCACCCTGGTATTCGGCTCACACTCTCGCACGGGAACCTATAGCGGCCGCCGCGGCTATGAGCTCTCACACTCTGGCGTGCATACCGGCGCCCAGACCGGCAAGCAAAACACCTCCGTCTCCGTCTCACAAAACCGCGGCGCAGATGAGCTTTCGTGCCATGACTCCGAGGATGGATTGGTGAAGGATACGGCACCGACTTCTGGGCCGGGGATTGCCGTCAGACATGAGTATTTCGTGCATGAGGATCGTACATAAGGATGCACAGAACTTCTGTGAGGGTGGCTTGGGTGAGGCTAGCCTGGGAAGCGCTCACCTTGTCGATTGTGCATCCCCACCATACGCTTATATCCATAAAGACTATGCATTTCGGTGTGTACGGGACCTAATATTATAATATTAGTATGACCTTGATATTACGCTCAGAACAGGCTGGTGTTGCACGTCTCGGCGCTTGCAAAGCTGGTGGTGTATCCCGCACAGGACCGATAGATTCACCACCAGTCACCATCAGGCACATTTATCACGAAATAAAATCTCTAGCCTCTTGTACACGGGTGGGATGCGACGATAAGTCAGTCAACTCTAGCTTTGTTCTGGCCCCTGGCTTCTCCAGAGAAGGATAAAGTTTGCTGTAATAGATCCTGGATTATTTCCAACCCGGAGAGCATTATTTTTTACCACTGGAAGATGTTGATTTTATGATAAAATGAGTGAGCCTCGTTTTATGTAGGCCTTAGGCAGCCACACTGTTAACAATGTCTGGGCAGTGGAACGAACCACATGGAGACGGCGTATATTACACTTCACCTGGTCATTGTTGACTCAAAAGATTCTCAACCGCCGTACCATCTCTTTGATACTTCAATCAACTCTCATTTTGATTTTACCAGCTCCCATTTAATCATTATGCCTACCAGCTTCCCTACGTTGGGTTTTGGCGCGGGGGAACGGGCTGCAGCCAACCTCCAAGCCCGTGGTCAAGTCATCGCCAAGGTCGAAAATATTTACAGGGACATCGAACTTTACCCTTCCGCGAATATACACCCTACCTCCTACGGATTTCTTGGCATCGATTGTCGACCTCTTGAGCTAGATGAGGATGGAAAACACCTTGAGACCCCAGCTTCCGATTCCTCCAGTCCGATTTTCTTTGAACCACAGGGTGCTGCATGGGTTCCCGATGTTTGTGAAACCGACCCTAAAGTCACGGCAGACCTGAGGGAAATCACTGATGAATGGGAGAACGCCAAAAATGATCCCTTAGTTCGGAGCCTTCATTCCCAGGTCTGGTATGTCTTTTTGGGCCTGGAGCGGATGTTTTTCCAGTTCCGCCGAGAGTTCGACCTCCAGGGAGATGGTGAATCCCCCCCTAACCTTAGGCAAGTGTCAAAATGGGTGAAGAGGTAAGATATTGAGCCACATTTCGACACAAGATTGGTATATTGATATGTATTACGCAGTAGCACTATTGTGCCATCGGTTATCGCCGATAGATTCTACCCAGCTATTTGGGGATCGATGCGATGCTCGCCGGCCGCTGCCTTTGTGCCGAAGGAGTTGCTGTATCCTAAAGGAACACCCCCACACACTCTAATCCATATCTTGATTGAACAAGAGCCTAGCGAAACGCTGACCCGGGCAGAGGTGATGATCCTTACCGCAACTATGATTACACGACTAGAAGGCGAGGATTGCTTGGAGTACGACACTATTCCAGTGAGTACAGATCTAAGATACCCTTACATAAAAGCTAATATATATTAATTACAACATAGGTCATGGCTATGACGATCTTCGGGCAAATGAAGGCCCGAGTAATCGAAGCCCATTGCACCCCGCAAGTTCTAGTCATCAAGAAGACGGACCTTCTTGATTTTTCGACTAACAAAGTCGCAAACAAGAATATGGACATTCTGCTTGGATTTATGTGTGCCGACCTCGTCGAAAATGCTCGAGAGCCCACAGTTCCCACGGAGATCCCAAAGGTTTGTAATACCGATACAGTTGACCTGGGAAACATGCCGACCATGAATCAGAGCTCACGAAAAGCCGACAAAGTGAAGACGGCGAGGGGCGGAACCTTGCGGACGATGTTCCAGAAAATGAAAATGAGCCCTTGAGTCGACCCAGAGGTAGAGTGGGGCACTCACAGAGAGTGGGCCAATAACCAAGGTCCATGTTACAGAGTTGTTCATCACCCACCGAACTACTTCACACGCCTCTTGCATTAGAATGGCCTCATGGTGCACAGTGCAGCTTCTTCTTTGCCTCTGCGAGAGCGAAGACGCCCCTGGTCTATTTCGAGCGCAATGCGCCATCTGTAAAGGCAGTGAACTTCATATTGTCGAACTGGCATATGAGGTGCACGCGGTTCGGTATCCACTCCAGGTGGGAGTGTGCAAAGTGTGACACTGTTTGGAGAAGGATTAATGCGGCCGAGTTTGGTGATGCCTCGTCCTCAGAGTCTGGAAGCGGAAGGAGACGTCGGCGCCCGGTTCTAGATTCCCCGCCTGTGAGCTGCATTTGAACCTGCCATTTGTCGGTTGGCAGCAGCTTTGGCCAGATAGTTTTCAGGAGGAGGAAACCTTCTTTGGCTACCTTAGAGCCTGACTTGAATGGTGTGGACGCTGATCTTCAAGTTGACCCCTTTCCATTTGTGGATATCTGACAGGGCATTGGTCGGCTGGTTTGGGGGAATTTCGGGCACTTCGGTCGTGATTCTGCTGCTGTGGAGCGGACGGTTGCTGAGTGAGGCAATGGAAATTGTGGCGGTTGCTGGTTGCGCGGGTGAAGAAAGATGTAATGGCTAGAAAAGCACGCCCAGGGTAAAGTGAGAGGATAATGGTTGGGTTAATGGGAAAGAAAAGAACTCAAGTACTTGCTACCTGTGTGCTCTAGGCGTGTTGTCAACACTGCCAGTACTACACGTATCGAAGCTACTTTCTGAAAACCCAAACACACCTTATCCATTTACAATAGTTCGTCTAAAAACGTCTAGCATGACGATGCCTTTGGCTTCCCTTACCACTAATATCTATGGAGTCACGACATGTGTATCATAATCATACTCTGGATCTCCGTAATATTTGCAGTCGCTCGCGTACGGATGTGGGATAACCAGCTACTAATTAACCGCTAGCGCATCTTAGGTCCGTCATGTAATGCAGTAGAACCAAACTCAAACTTGTATTGCTAGGGAGCCCTTACACCTCTAGTAGATGAAATCTATTTTTGAGGAGCAAGATTTTTCTTGTCCGATTCGAAATGCGAAGCTTGATACTGGACCATGAGGAGATGGAGAATCCTCAACAATGACAGAGTCAAACTCTTTGCCATCTCGGGGTTTGCAATTGTTGTAACGGACGAAAAGATTTATCTTCTCATTGTTGTCCACGAAATTGTAAATTGGGGAGGACCAGACATTCAAGGTGCCAGAATTGTCAAATTTAGCCTGCAGGAGGCGGCCATGCCTTGGCCCAAAGAGCGAAAGCATAAGTACCTATAAGCATAATTAGCGTTATTTCGCCCTAACATAGGCCATTATAGGTCTTAGGCATACCGGGAAGATCGAGGCATTCTCGAACTCTGGTTGGTTGAGGCGGCATTGAATTACATTTGCAATAGACCCCAGCTCGCCATGGAGTAGTTCATTTTCTTTCGCCTCTGCGCCAGTGAGGGTCACAAGCTTGATGTGAGGGCGAGTGGTCTTTAGATTTTCGTCGAGCCATTGGCAGGTAGAAACCGTGTACCATCTTGGAAGGGCTGCAGGCATCGAATGTCCGAGTGTAAGTCCCAATCTCATTCCTTGTGGACCATGGTAGAAAGAGTCCTCAGCCCTAATAGTTATTAGTGACTAATTAATAGATTATAGAACGAGACTCACCTGATATTTGCCCAGTACGAGGCTTCTTCTATTGAGATAGTGTCCTCATCCACGGCCTTCTTATAGCATGATTCGAAGACTTCAAGAGAGAATTGGATTTGACGAGCTCTGTCCCACATCCGGCAATCCTCTGGGACCGGGTAAGTTTGCGGGAATTCATCAAAAGTGTCCTCGAATCTGTGGAGATAGCGATCCTCGTCCTTGGTAAGCACCCTTTTATCGAGTTTGTATTCGTTAAGCTGCTCCTGGGTGAGAGGTAGGAAGAGACAAGCTCCGGAATCGGTGAATTTTGGATCCTCAGGATCGAACAACTGACTGCAGACTCGAAATTGGGCGAGATCGGTGTGTGTATAGGCAGGTTTAGACCGAGATTCAAGTGCTAGGATGATAGATCGCGCGGCCTGCTTATACTTGTCTCTTGAGCGAACGGGCTCCTGCACCGGGTCAGCAGAAGAGGAATCAACAACGGAAGAAGCCATAATGAAAAACACTGAATAAGGAGTGAGCTTAAGAGACAGATGATATGGGCTGACTTCCAAGCTGGAGGTCATGAAAAAGGAAGCCTGGGGTATAGTTAGCCGTTAGCATGTGCGCTTGTCCCACATGACGTCGTCACATATAGCTCCCGAGGTCCCTCTGACGGAAGGAATACGGCATATTTCCACCAGGCCATAACAAAAAAAGAAAAAAAAGAAAAAAAGCTAGGTTCCTATTTAGGGCCTAGGATCATATCCCAAAAAGAAAGGCATTCAAGCAAGAGATATAGATGGATGCATGCTCAGCATGCCCAGCGAAGTATCCAAGCAGGCTTTTCGCGAGTAGTTCATTGGCTCATCATCTGGATTAGCCGAGCTTGTGTACAGAAACCGGGGATCAAGAACAATCTGCCCCTTGTGGACCATATGGCCCAAGAACAATCGCGACTTGATGGCCAGCGGAGGTCGCACCCGTCGACAAGGGCTTCAGCTTTGAAAGGCGCGGAATACTAGCTGCGGCTTCTTATGATATGCTTTCAACACGTATCATATCTGCGTAACTAGATGTCTTAACCGTATCTGTTAGGTCTGCCACAATATCCAGTGCTGCCAAGACACATTGTTAAGTGACCAGTGCGAGCGAATTGGAGTATCAATAGCTCCTTCCAAAATGCCAAATGCGTGACTTCAGCCCTAGACCTAGTCAGCGTGTCTTTCCCTCTCTTAGTCTCATCCCAGTCTCATCCCAGTCTCATCTGATCCTGACCTTTTTTAAAATCAATTCTAACCTCACTTAATCATCAGATAATGTCATCGCAGAAAAGGCCATTGACCTAGCCCTAGCACTACAGACTCTCCGCCTGCTGAAGTATGTCTAACATCCCTCTTCTCTCAAATAAATATTTACTTATCAGCACGTATTCCTTAACAGACATCATCCTTCGCCAAACCTAAAGCAACCGAAGTCTTTCAGACCATGGCAACAGAACTTGTCCGACCAGACGACCTGACCACAGACACTTCAACCCCAAGAATCAGCAATCCTAAGGGCCTCGCCCTTTTGTCTCGATTGGACACAGCCATTGCAAAATGTGAAAAGAATGAAAAGGAAATCAAAGACCTACAAAAAAGAATGGCAAGATCCGACCGTATCTTTGATTCTGTGTTGGCTCAGCGGCACAATGTACTCGATTAATGGGCCGGATAGCCTCGTGATCCAGACGCCGTCTAGGAAACAACAGAGATGGACTCGCCCACGGAGGGGGCATTGTTACGGACATTGAAGCGATTATGATGATGTTCAAAGAATAATCAGAACGGGCTACGCGATGGGGGAAAGCATCTTTGACCTACTATAGAGTTTCCTAGACCAAAGTTGCGTTTACAAATGATCTCAAGGCATCATCACGCGTTGCGAAAATTTTCAATATCTACGCAAACTCTAAGTGCCTTTACCGATATCAGAAGGATGCCTCTATGCCACTACATCGGCTGCTCCTACCATGGCAGCTTCTTCATTAGGGTCCAGCATTGCGTCATCTGGCTTGTTCTCCCCAGCAGCTAAGGCAGAGACATTACGAATTTCCGGTGCTAAGTGTTGGGCATGCTCGACAAGAGAACCGGAAATTTGTCATATCATACCCCATCCCGAGGTCATAACCCCCAGGTGACTTCAGACTATCCTATCCTTTCGAGCAATAAGCTAACATGTCCAGTTTTATTCAGACTCCTATATAGGAGCAAGTTGGGCTAATTACCTTCAATTACAAAAACACACACAACACAATTCCTCTTTACGGACCTTACCATACCGAGTTCGACATGGAAGTGTCGATGACACAGCGGTAAACATCGTTGTCGTCGAGGCGAATTCGACCTATCCTAGAGGAAAAGGCATTCCCCAATGTCTTGGCTATATGGGTGAGTATCTCATGATTTGATCGATGTCATACGTCCTATAATCTAACTGGCTTAAAGGCATGGCTCACAGACTTAGACGTCGCGAGAAGAAGAAAAGCTCTACAGCGTATGGTATGACGACTAATGCGCAAGCATTCTTTCTTCCTTAAACTCGAAGAAAAATCGAAGGGTAGTTTGTTTATCTCCTAGCTTATTGCCTTCTTCTAATTCTCGAATAGACGTCTATGGTTTTGGTTGTAGCTATTGCTGGAAGTTCAGCCATGTTTGCGGCATGCTTGTATATCTTCTGCGAAAGGCAAAGGAGGCGTTGCAATTCCTTCCAGCTGCCCCGTGGTCACCAGCGCGGCCGCTCCTCCCAATCTTCAATCAATTCGCTAGAAGTTCGTCTTAACTTATGCAACAACAAGGCCAAAGCCGGCCTAGCGGCTACCGAAAGTCTGGAACAGGTCGTTCGGCAGATGCCAAGGTCGGCCTTCACGATACCGAGCACGCCGCGGTCCATACCAGACTATGCAGTCTGGTATGTCAAACTGCCTTTACCGATATCAAAAGGGATGTAACACGCAGCGGAAGGACCAAGTGATGACCCTTTGCAAGGAGTGGACTATCAACTGGACGTCAGACCATACCCTTGAATCCCACCTCCCTCTCCCCCAAAGTGTTTGAGCAAATTATTGCCCTGGACAGAAACGTTTATTAGTTACGACCAAAAGCCTTCGCTAAATCATACTTCATCCTGAATTACACATTGGAGTATATCCTTTATTGACCTCCCTCCTCGAAAACGCCTAGTCTATACAAACCACCAAAATCTATAAGAGAAAAGCTTTTAAAAGCCCAACGTAGATACGGTACCTAAGAAAGAACCTGAGCCTTTTTCAACCACACATACGCCTCCTCATAAATCCCCCGCGCAATCTCCTCCCTCTTCCTCCTACTATTACCCCCTTTCTTCCGTGGGCTCGCATGAGTAAACCCATGCGGACATCCCCTCGCCAACGTCCACTTATACCTGCCCACCTCAAAGTCCTCCTCCTGCTCAACCCCGACTCTATCCTCCAGCCCGGCCAACCCATGAATCATCTGCTGCGTCTCTAACCGGAGCATATCCCACTGCGCGCCAATCATATAAATCCATGGCGGCAGCTCATCTTTCCCCGCATACACCGGACTGAGCAGTGGATCCCTCCGATTCTGCCCTACACTCACATACCCCCAGTCCAGCCACCAGGAGGTCCTTTCCAGGTTATCCGTCGGACCACCTTTATACGGTCTCGCATCCAGCTTTTCATTAGGTGGGTGGCCGAAATCCACGATAGGGTAGTATATAACCGCCGCTTTGATCAGGCCTTTTAGACCGGGGAGTTGCGAGACAGATAGCGCGAGGTTACCGCCTGCGCTGAAGCCGCCGATGGCGATTCGCGAGTGGTCAATTGGGAGAGTGTCATCTGCTAGCACGCACTTGGCGACCTCGGCAACGTCAAAAGTGGCTGTTGGGAAGGGGTGGAGCGGCGCCTTGCGGTAATTGAGGCTGACAACTAGCATTCCGGTGCGATTGGCCCAGGCGCTGCAGAAGGTGTCGTCGACGCTGGCGTCGCACATCACGAAGCCGCCGCCATGGACGTTCAGGTAGAGTGGGAGCAATTGGCGCTGGGCGGGGTTGTACGAGCGCGGGTAGAAGATGCGTGTTTCCAGTGTTGGGCGGCATTCATAGCGCCTAGTGAGGGTCGGTTTGGTGCCCGGTTGAGGGGAGTTGACGAGGCGGAGGTAGAGGAAGTAGAGGGTCGCGAGGGATTTGAGCAGCCAGAGTTGGAGGAAACAATTTATGCGGTGGGAGAGAGATAATCGCTCTTTTGGGAGAGGAAGGATAGGTTTTTCCATCATTATTTTGTTCTTGTCCGGATTCTCAATCATTGGACTGGGCGGTGGAGGTGGAGGAGGAGGAGGAGGGTGGAAGGAAGAATCGAGGTGTTGGCGGAGCAGGGTTAGTCGGGCGAGGGCTGTCATGGATGGATGAATTTGTTGAGATACAGCGAGGGAGACTAGTACGTATCTGTCATAGCATCAACCGTACTAATCACTCTGTTGGGCTTGTCGAGTTCTTTGTTTTATGAACTTTAGGCCAGCCGCACTAAGCCTTCTCCCACCCGTCTTGATTCAGCCTCGCGAAAAGCGATATCAAATCGTCGTATCTTAGTTCTCCCCATCGCATATATTTACGTAATTACCCGACTATCCGCCGAAATTAATGTGGTGAGATTGGGTTTGGCCCCAAAACCCTCAATTCACGATGCATTGGTCAATCATTCCCGGCGGGGCGTCAGCAATTAGCTCGGCCCCCGGGCCCACACCGGCGGAGAGTCGTTCCGAACCGTGCGGGCCGAAGTGGGCCTGGACCTTGTTCTGTCTCACATCATCCATGGATGACTCCAGGGCTTCCACCTGCGCAAGGTTGTGGGTCTTCCAAAAGGTTATTTATGGCATACCGGGCTGTACGCTGATCTATAATTTTAGCGTCTCAGCCCGCTACTGATAAGAAGAGGACTCTGGCACAGGCAGCCAATGCCAAAGCACACTGTTCTGTTGGCTGTTGCTTCCGGGACCCATCCCACCAGCAGACTGGCCTCTCAGTCTTGACTCCATTTTTTGGCCCCAATCTCACCAGGTCTTCTGTGTTTAGCCAATCCCGATATTTTTAGACGATTTACCTAGAACCCACCCTGCAATCTTCAGACCATTTGTCAGACCGTACTCGCACCGTAGTTCCCACTAATTGTTGTCTCCACTTGGATTAAGACCAACTAAGATTTCACAATCATGGTTGGTTCCAATGCCCACATTTACAAGTCTCCGGGATCCATTCGGTAGTTAACAGCTGTTGGGTAAGATCAGCCATGCTCTTGTCAGACGCCAAGAGGCCAACAATATGCGAGATGAAATTTTCCATAGCAGCAGACGGGTGAAGATTCTTCTTGTATCATCATTAGCCGTAAGCACTAGATGAGAGTGGCATCCGGGGGCGAGGGCCAGTTACCGACCTCTTTGTGCCAGCTTACGCTTGAATACGGAAGCAGCCCTTAAGATAGAAGGTAATGGCGGGAGAAGGTGGGGCCAGCGACGGATCGCAGTAGCAAATAGACTGTAGCAGGGACCGACAGGGAGACGTACGGCCGTCGGTCACTACATACCTCGAGTGTCCTCGCAACCAAATCGTCGCAGAGTTTACTAACCTACCTATGCCTACCTATGTTAACTGTCACCCAACTACCACGAGCCCTCCCTCCACCTCTATTCTCCATTCGTAACTGTCTGTCATGGCTTCCACCCCCACCGGTGCTGAGCAACCCACAATGAGCAACAAACGTCCAGCGACAACCTCCCTATTAGAAGGGAAAGCAGACGAAGAAGACAGCCTGGATAGACCAGTCTCCTCCTTACAAGATGAAAACGAGAAGCCGCAACCAAAATCTCTCAAGTTCAAGCTCACGGTCTTCTTCCTGGCTCTCGTAACGGTCGTCGGCTCCATGGACGCCGTAATAGTTGGCTCCGCACTGGCAGCCATAGCGCAAGACCTCCAAAGCAGCAGCGTCGAGTCCTTCTGGGTCGGGACATCCTTCCTCCTTTCGCAAACAGTCACGATCCCGCTCTACGGCACGACGAGCGAAATCTTCGGCCGCAAGTGGCCCATCCTCATCGCGATATCCATCTTCCTCCTTGGCAGCATCCTCTGTGCCACCGCACAAACCATCACATGGCTGATCGGCGCGCGTGTAGTGCAGGGCATCGGCGCAGGAGGCATGATCCAGCTGGTGCAGGTCATCCTGTCTGATATCTCGACCATGAGCGAGCGAGGTCTGTACATGGCCATCGCGGCGTTTGCATGGTCGCTAGGAACAAACATTGGAATCCCGATTGGGGGTGCCATCGGGGAGAGGACGACCTGGCGGTGGATCTTTTACATCAATATCCCCGTTTGTGTGGTTTGTATCGTGGGGTTGCTGTATGCGTTGCAGTTGCAGCATGATACGTCGTCGTTTGTCAAGAAGCTGGGGATGTTGGACTGGGTGGGACTAGGTGTGTTCACTTGCGCGTCGACGCTGTTCCTGGTCGGGTTGACGTCGGGGGGTGTTTCGCATCCGTGGGATTCGGCCGCTGTCCTAGTTCCGTTGGTGCTGGGCGCAGTACTCTTTTCTGTCTTTATCTTTACGCAGTGGCGCGTGTCGAAGAGGCCCATGATGCCGCTGCGGATCTTTAATGATCGCTCTGCGATTGTCGGGTTTGTGACGAGCTTTCTGCACGGGTTGGTGTTTTGGTGTCTGACTTATTATATGATTGTGTTTGTACGTCTTCTTCCTCTCCATTTCATTCATTCCTTCTCTCTCATTCCTACCTCTCTTAACCCCGCAACATTGACTGACACCAGTTATCTAATACAACAGTTCCTCGGTGCCCTCCAACACTCCGTCCTCCACGCCTCTCTGGAGACAATGACCTGTATCGCCTACTCAGCCCCCGCAGGCCTCGTAGCCAGCATGCTCGTCAAACGCACCAAGCACTTTAAATACATCATCATGGTGGGATGGGCTCTCCTCGCTGCCGGAATGGGGACAAACGTGTGTTACCTCCCTCGCCTCCTTCTCTTCACATCTACACTCCCAAATAGAAGCCTTCTAGCAACAGAATACGAATACTAACATAATATAAAATGCACAGATAACAATGCACCCCGATTCCAGCAAAGCCATGCTATACGGCCCCCGCGTCCTCATCTCCCTGGGAGGCGGCCTCCTCTTTCCAACGCCCATCTTCGCTGTGCAGGCCCGCCAGCACGGCAATGACATCGGCATCGCAACGTCCATTCAGGTCTTTACACGCAGTATGGGGACTGCCTTTGGCGTGGGGCTGGGAGGCGTCATCTTCCAGAATCAGTGGAGTAAGGAAGTGGATTCTGCTGTGACGGCTGGACGCATACCTCATGACTTGATTGTGGGGAGTAATGTGGCAGAGACGGCGTATGAGGTTATTCGGAAGTTTCCCGAAGCGGTGCAGGAGGCTTATCGGGGGGTTTATGCAGATAGTTTGGCGACTATGTGGTATGTCATGATGGGGTTGTCCGTTGCGGGCTTCTTGGTTAGTTTGGTGGGTAGGAATGATGTTATTAGTGGGGGGTTGGCAGGGAAGCAAAATTTTAAGGATGAGAGGAAGGGGGATTTGGAGGGAGGGAGGTCAGGTTAGAGTGTCTTATCTGGCTGACTCGGTGTTTTGTTTTGTTCCGTTTGCCGGTTTCGTTAGATTGGGTAGTATATCAATCATGGATACCATGGGTTATAAATACAGACCTCGGGAGTATATCATCTCATCTCGTCTTCGGTCTCTACTCCACGGCTGTGGATGAGGTGGGTTTTATTTCCGCACTACATGATACCATATCAATAGACTGTTTAGTCCTAACAATAACTATATATCTACTCGATAATACTCTATGACATATCTAACCTCATACCACAAATATATAACCACAGGAAAAATACTAGCAGCCCAACCCACAAATCACCAAACAAATTTCATCAAATCCCTCCAATCCCATCGCTCCCTCTCCACCACCTTCCTCTTCTTTATATTCGCTTCCCAGGAAGCCGGAAAATGCCCGTCCCAAACACTCATACCCTCCCCCGAAGCCACATCTCTAGGCTTGACACCTCGTCCATGCAGATTCCGAAAGAAGAAAACCCCACTCCCCTCCACCCCCGCACTCTCCTCGACAAACTGGCAATCCCGAACATTGCGAAATAGCGCCTTCATCAGCGGCGTGTCCCGATCTTCGCGGTAATGCTTGCCCATAACGGCGCGCACCGCATCCGTCGCCTCATAGGCATGGTAGAAGGGGATGGAGGAGCAGAGATGGTGTAGGACGTGGGTGCCGACGATTCCGTGGAAGAGATGTTTGTCAATATCAAGGGGCCCCAGGCAGAAGCTGCGGTCGATGGTTGCGGAGGCGCCGCGGGCAAAGGTCCAGGTCGAGTGAGTGAAGTGGGGGAGGGTGGGATCTGTGTGCTGGAGGTAGGTGATGACGACTATATTATTTTATTGCAATTAGTCAGTGTTTGATTGACATGGATTGAGTATATTGGAAGAAAGGCGAATAGAATGGGGATGATGGTGAAAGGGGACGAACGAACGTACCAACCCACTGATTCAGCCATAAATACGGGATCCCGTAGAAGACGAGAACCGTCCACACGGAGAAAGCCTGTGCTGCGAGGAAGAGTCCGATGCACGTGGTGACCACACCGAGATTGCTCAGAAAGACGGAGAACAGCTCCGACTCCTTGTATAGCCCGCTGCCGGGGCCAAACCAATAATGACTGTGCTGGGGGAATCCGGTTGCACCTTTCTGCCCGCTCAGGTTGTCGAGCATGTATAAGGGCCAGCCGAAGATCTGGAAAAGAAGACAGTGCCAGAGTGTGACGATAGGGGCGTCTTCGGTCAGCTCGGTGAAGCTGTGGGAATCGGCGTCTTGGCCAAAGGTGGATTTGATGAGGTATCTGTGTTGCTTTGCCATTAGCAAGCAAGCCGAGTACATTCAATGGCTATATAGAGGTAGAAACATACTCCCGACTGTGCGGAACGTAAACGGTATCCCGTTGCAGGTCGCCCGTTGCTTTGTGATGATGAGAGTGGGTGATCTTCCAGCTGTAGTACGGGACTAGCAGGATCGAATGCAAGACGAACCCGACAAGATTGTTGGTCCTTCTTGAGGGGGAAAAAGCACCGTGGCCGCATTCGTGAGCGAGAATCCAGATACCTGTCATGATCATCCCGGCAATCACGGTATAGAGGGTGTATACCATCGTGCGAAGGGCGATACTCGGGAGCACAGGTGTATAGGTGTATGTTATCCAGGCCAAGCTACTGAGTAAGACAAGGTCCCGCGCTACATATTCCAGACCACGAGCGGTGGATGGACGAAAGCAATGGGCCGGGATAGCGGCGTAGATCTGTTTCATCGTGAATTCGGGCACTTCATAGACATTCCCGTGCAGGTCGATATGTTTGGAACATGGATCTCCCTGGCTGGCAGCAGCCATGTTGCCAGATTAACTTGGTTCCACAAGAAGAGGTATATAGATAGAGAAGGTTGATCAAATTACGCTGTCACTAGGAGAGGCTCTCCTTGACCTCTATTTATGTCCCCTTACTATGTGTGGAACCAGAGAGAGCCAGCCTTCATCTCGCCCAGCCAATTGATATTTCAAGATCATATATCTATATCTAACGTTCGGAGTTAGGTTAGGGCGGTCCACGCGTATCTTCTCGTTCGACAAGATCTTAGTCTACGTAGCTTGGATCAGCCTTATCCCATGGTCACAAGAATACACACTGCGAACGCATGGGTCTTAGTAAACATTCCAAGGTTTCTCACTAAGCTGATATCAGCACTAGAGATAGTAACGATAGCGAAGGGTGGTGTGATTTACATAAAGCCCTGATTATGCCGTATTCCAATTATAGAAGGGCCCAATAGAGGGTCGAACTCGCACAATGAGTCAGTCACCGTATACAACCCTAGTGGCGGATAGAAACGGGGCCACACTAGAACAGAAAATGCAGACCGGTGTAGTAGTAGAGTTACAGGGGGCCAGACTCTACTACCGAGATGCGCCGTCAGCAGCGGAGTGGCGCCGCTAGCGGGTCAACAAATTATCGTTCGTTGACTGGCACGGTACGAGAAAAAAAAAAAACATCTTTCAAAATCCCAATTGGCGGGAAATTAAATTACATTACTGCAGAAATAATAGGCGGAGCATGGGCCGCGTCCTACTTACGGTTGTACCCGTGGCGGATGAGCCATGTGCGTCTGCACCTGCATGCAACTGCATGCATGGGGGCGAACAATCCCGTGCACTGCCTAGTCGCGGCCTGTTAGGCTCTGTCAGCCCCAAAAGGCTAGATGTTTGGCCAATGGGTATACATAATACCGGATAATATAGGATTCGTCGCGTGGGGGCCAGAAATATCACGGGTCTTTTGTATTGTGTGCGGAAGCCCTCATTCTTTCGATCGATTATACGCATTTGAGAATGAAGCTCCTCATGAAATTTGTCCTCCTGGCTCTGGGTGTTTGCGTCCTAGCCAGATATCCAGATCGTCCCATCTGCATTGTGGGAGCTGGCCCTGCGGGACTCAGTGCGGCCGCAGAATTGGAGCTTAAGGGGTACCGTACAGTGGTTTTTGAGAAGCAGAGTGCGGTGGGAGGGAAGTGTCAAGCCGTCTATGAGAAGTACGTGATATTCGTTTTAGGTCTGGAGAAATGTCCCCCTCTAACAAACCGACACAGTTCCACTTTCAGTCCTCTCGGAGCGCTGATTTTCACGCCCCCGACATACCGGGAATCAATCAAGCTGCTGCTGAAGACTGGAGTAAGCTCTGTCCCCTTTGTCTCCGGCGAGAAGTGGCAGTACAATGCCTCTAGCGGGTCAATTTGGGCGAAGCCCGCTCTCCCCCCGCAGGCGATGCAACTCTTTATGCAAGAGGTGCGAAGATACGTGGACTGGTGGAACAAGAATTTTGTCCTCTACAACATCTCCCCGGGGTATCCAGTGAGTATCATGGAATTGTATCGTTACCTGGGCGGCAACTGATTGCAACATGCAGCATGGCATTCCCCCCGAGCTGACCGTTCCAGCAGCTGAGTGGCTGGCGCGCAATGGATACCAAACACTGCAGGCAGCGTTTGTGCAATCCATGGTCGCATACGGCTATGGGGACTATCGCCAAGTGCCAATTGTACGTATCCCACTGCAACGATGACCATGCTTGATCCGTGCTAACTGCCCAGGTGTACATGCTGCAATACCTGACCCCGTCGGTGCTGATGACGCTCCTCAAAGTCCAACAAGGCAGCATGATCGAGATTGCAGGTGAGTTATGTAGCACCTAGGACACATCATGATGTACTAAATGTATTAGACTTCCACCGGACGCTGCAAATCTTCGCCGACAGATTCATCGCCGGAGAAATCCACCTGGACACGACCGTCTCACACATCGGTCAGTACACTCCACTGACTCCCTCAAAACAAACTCGCAATTATTAACCCCAGGATAATCGACAGACCGCACCGGCGAGTCACCCATAATCACATACCAGACCTCGAGCGACAGCACGCCCAAGACCCAGTCCTGCGCAGCACTGATACTCGCCTTTCCGCCAACTCTATCCTCACTCCAAAACGCCGGCCTCGATCTATCCAACGAGGAACGTGAAGTCTTTACACCAGTGGGCACCCACAGCTTCTACTCCGGCGCTGTGCGCCTCTCCACGCCCCACACCATGACCTTTGGCGCGGCAAGCACCCACCCGGGTCTTCCCCCCGACGCAACCGGCGACCCCGTCGTGTTCACAAAGCTACACGGCGATCTCGACATTGCCATTACGTCGTCGTGGGGCCCGTACCGCGGTAGCTTGACGCGAGATGAGGCGTACGCACGACTGAAGAGCACCCTGTCGGCGTTCAACAAGGACCCGAGGGATGCGGGTGTGTCTGCTGGGACAGTGAGTGATGAGGACGTGCTGGCGTTCCAGGATAACGAGTACTTTCCGCATTATGACACCCAGCAGCTGCGGGAGGGATACTATGAGCTTTTCGAAGGGCTGCAAGGGCAGAAAGGGACGTATTATGCCAGTGGGTTTAATATGTTTGAGTTGGTGGAGTATGCGTTGAGGGCGGGGCAGGATGTAACGAAGAGGTTTTTCTAGTTTGTAGAATTTCACCTACTTAGTGCGAAGCTATACACCGGCCAGGGGTCAATCTGAATTATTTGGAGCGAATAAGAAAGAAAAAGAAAGAAATAGAGTAGGTCCGATTTTTAAGCGAGATGTATCTCATAGAACGGGGTGACAATTCTCACCGTAGAGGTCATATATTTGCCTCCTTATTCGCCTGGCTTGAACCCCGTCGGGGAGTTTTTCTCCGAACTCAATATTTTATTCGGAGGCATTGGGGATACTACCAAGACAATCCTGAACAGGGCTTTCATATTTTTTTGGACTGGTGTGTTAAATGAGTGGAAGCAAGACAGCAAAGTGCGAGGGGACACTTCAGGAATGCCGGTGTCCACGTCGATGAACAGTGAAACTGTTGGACGCTACTGTGTAGGGCCAAGAAAGCAGAGAGGAGAGAGTTGTATTGGGAGAGAAGGAAGCGAGCTCCCATACTAACTAACCTATCTACACACGAGGGATCGATGTCTTAGATCCCAGGCATCACAACAGAAACTTCAGGAAGACTCCCCTCCCCTTCAGTTTACTTAGTTGTCTTGCGGATCAAAATAAATAGGAATAGACATGAACAATTGATCTACCAGACTAGATCATTCATCAAGAACAACCACCCCCAGCCGCCTAGCAGCCGTATTCATGTCTACGACCCGGGAAACGATCGTATCATCAGATGAAGTGTCTGGATCCTCAGACTCGTCCGAGTCCGTCATGTAGAAGTACACCCCAGCCTCTGAGACAAACTTTGCACGGTCAAGAACAACTGTGAACATGCGAAATCCGCTATCGTCGCATGCCCCCTGTGAGCTTTTAATATATTGATCGGGTCCTTGAGGAGTAAAACGTTTTGCTGCTAGGGGTTGGCTATCGCCTGCTGTGATATTGTGTAGGGCGCCAATAGAAAAGGGATTTTCTCGGTTCTCTTCATTTTGCTGGGATAGAATCTCAAGAACTTCGTTCTGGGCGGGCCTGATGGCCGACCAGGAATTGGACTTTGGAATGAAGAATTTGAGAGCGAGAGTTTTGTTGGCCGGGAGGTTGGAGACCATTGATGCCGTAAAGAGGCGCGCTGTGCTTTCCAAGACAGAGGAACCTTCTGCGTCGCGTATGTGGCCGAGAAAGGCCGCATGGACAATGTATTGAATATCAGAGGTTTCGCCCTCAGGGGTATTAGTGACTGTCACGATGTTGGCTTCCTGAGAAATATGGAATGCCGGATCAAGAGAGAAGCCGCCAACTGAGGTTTCTTGGCCAAGCTGGTCACGAATATGTTCTTCTGTCGGCATATCCTGGCTAGGAGGCTCGCCCTCATCAATATCTAAGGCGTCTCGCTCCGGATAGCGAGGGACATTATTGAAGATATCGAGAATCATTAACTGGCCTATATAGATCTGGTCCATAAGGCGCTCGATGACGAATTCAAATGCCTCTGACGGGAGTTCCTCTTGGTCCTCACGCAAATTCTGTGCCACGTCAACCTTAGTGCACGTGCTAGAAAATGTGCGATTGAAATAGAGCAAGTCCGGGCCTTCGCCTATCTCCTCAGCCTCCTCCGAGTCCTGCATATTGCCCACTCGATAACTGTGCGATCGTAGTAGGACACAAAATCCAACATTCGTAGATGAATATGGACGATTGAATCTCGGAATCAGTGGGAGGGGATTCTCGACCCCTAACTGATGTTGCTGCTTGCGACGGGCAATTTCAATGCGATTATGCTCAATGCAGGCAAAGCCATCAGGTGGGCGGTATGAATAAATCTCGAACAAAGGCTTGACTTCATCATTCCAGAATATCTGCATGAGGTAGTCTCGGAGCTCATCGTGGTCGTTGTCCAGGGGAACAAGGCTGTAGACCTGAAACGCAACTAGTTCACTGGGATCTGGCTCGTATTCTGGGTTCACGTACTGCTCGAGCACGACAGGATGACCCAGATGGTCAGCGTAAGTGCGCACTTGTTTCCAAGAACTAGACATGGCGACCGGTCTTTGGGGGGTAAATAACAATTGATGGAAAACAGGTTTGAAAAAAGACCAGTCAAGTCAACGTGGGGAACGACGGGCTTAAATGGACTGGAGGGGAGAGGGGTTACATAAGCAGGGAGAAGATCGACAGTTGGGACTAATCGACCAACGTAGACTGGAGTATCAAAATGCAAGTTACAGTCCCGACAACTTGAATTAACAGCTTGAACTAGGTACTTCTCGGGTGGTCTCATCTGTAACCACTTCTCATCCAACTTTATGTACATCCAAAAATATCAAATCTACTACAGGCCCAGCTTTCCTAGGTTGTTACCTCCCCACATTCCGTACTTACTTTGGTCATTTGATGAACTTGTCGCAGTGCCAGGAAGCGGGTTACCCGGGTTTGAAATGGGGAACACGAATTTTCCTACTGCTGCATCGCCAGTAGTCATGGTGATGTCTGCGAATTTCTTCGCGACGTCGTCTATCTTGCCCTGGGCATCCTTCATGGTACTCATCCTGTCCTTAGCGGTCTTGTGCCAATCCGACTGAATCTGTTCAACCTTGGCAAGGTGGTTGTCAATCCAGTAGGCCCATAGGGTACGCAAACCCCAGTGCTTGAGGCCACGGGGGGTATCGTCTTTCTTGAGGGGCTTTCCTTTTGGTTGGTTCTGGGCATTATATTGGCGGGTATACTCATGGTCGAATTCGTCTGAGATCAATTCGATGTTCTGGCTGGGCTTGGTCCACTTGTCGCTGAGTTCTCGCAGGTAGTCGAAAACAGTGGCACTCATCATGACCCTGTCCGCTATATCTTTTGGCTCAACCTTAATCCCCTTCTTCGGTTGGTCCTTGGGGATACCAGACTTTTTGCCTTCGGTAATCACCTGTTTGACCCCGTTGGGTTTATGGTGATACATAACGAGCAGGTCAAGGTTATCCTCGCTTCCCAGAAAGTCCGCAGTATGTTGAACCCAGTTCTTTGGTTTTCCATTGTTTCTTGACCACTGCATTCCGTCATCGGGACCTGTACACACATCTTTAGTTTACGTTCAATCCGTTACTCATACTTCTCTGGAATTCTTACCTCCAAACACATCGGCGCACCAAGTAGAATCAGGGCGGGTCCAACCAGTAGGAAAAGGAAGCTTTTTAAAAATCCCGTATTTGAATTCATCCTTCCCTGCGCACACCCACTCAAGGAAATGGCTGACCAGGTGTACCTCGAAAACGTGCTCCGTGCGGAAGTCCGAAGCGGGTAAATCGTCATTATTGTCTATGAGGTATTCGTTGTTCGCTGACTTGGTAGAAGCCTCCTTTGTTGTCTTTGCCGAGCACCTTCTGTTGTCGTTGATGTCTTTTGAGCTAGATAGCATAAACTCAGGAAGATACCACTGTTGTATACTCATCATTATTTGCACTTCATTCAGGCAGAGAGGAAAAAGAACACAATGCGAGCTCACCTTCGCCACACCCGACGGCCCATCGTCCTTGGCATTACACCGAGGGTACCTCAAATAATCAAACTTCGCATTATTATTAATAAAGCTGAGTGTCAGGTCTTTGGTTTCTTGTGGGTCACGTTCGAAAAGGGTGAAATCTGTATCGTAGCACTTTCCACCATCTCCAGGTGGGTAGTACGGACAAGAACCACCATCGTCACGGCCGAACAGAGAAGCGACATCTCGTTTCGAGTCATCACTGTCACTGACCTTCGTGCCGTACATTGAGCACATCACGCAGAAATTCTTCCCACCACCCTGTCCAGGGCAATTCAGGAAGTCATCGGGAATCGTTACCAGAGGACCAAGGGTAAGTGTGTCACGCTTGGCAATCGAATGAGAAACAGGCATAGGCATGTATTCATCTCTCCACGAGGTAGGTTCCTCCAAAGAAGAATTGTATGCCTCATACCCCATAAAAGTTCGCTTACCCTTGTCGCCAACGCAGGTTGAAGGCGTGATTTGCTTCCTGGGCACCTCTGCGAGTGTGACTCGGAGATCATCTCCCCAGCCAAACTCCTCAGGGGCGTCAAGCTGTGCGTACATCGTCGAGCCAGCATCGATACCATAGCTGAAGGGACAGCTGTTGTCGCCGTTGAGTGAGTAGGAAGCTTCCGCGTGCCCGATCACATATCCATCCAAGACAAGATCGACGGCACACCGGGGTACCTTCCAACGGTCATCGAAGTCAATTCCGAAGCTGACTGTGGGCTTAAGATGCAACGCAATCTCGCCGTTGGCTGAGACAGAGGCATCGAAATGGGGCTTGCCAATAGTCTTAGCCTCACGATCAGGCTCATCGAGGGCCTTTTCTGGGTATTCATCATTTTGAGGGTAGGTCTGTTGAATTTCCCAGGATGCGAGAGTAACGTCTGCTTCCAGGTGTCCCGCTAGAACAATCGAGGCATCTGCGGAGGCATAGACGGCAAGGTTAGGGCCGACTGTGACAACTCCGGGTACGCGGAAAGTGGCGCCGGGGAAGTCGTCGAGACCGAGCAGCTTGATATCACCGGTTGAGTAGGTCAGAGAAGCAACAGCGTCAAGTTCAAACCTAGCCTCAACCTCTCCAGCGTTTCTGAAGTAAAGGTAGGATCTACTGAGATCCATTCCCTCCGTAAGGGTGGTGATGATGGTGATACCGAAGGAGGTCTCAACATCAATTGAAGCTGTGATAGAAGATCGAATATTCGCCTGGGCCTGGGCTCCACCTACAGGGCACGGTCCGAACTGCTGATCTATGAGAAGGAGCTCAACTTTCTCTTTGACCTTATGGTTGAGCTCCTTGGTGGCCTCAGCTTCACCAGTGGTGATCAATTGACCGAGCCAGTTAAGGATATCCTCGCCGAACCAACGCTTGTGAACCTCATGGCGTTCCATACCACCATGATGATACGCATCACGCCATTCATCTTCCAGCCAACGCTTTCGGTTCTTGTGGTAGCCGGTTTCATCCCGCTTTGCGCGTTTAACCTTTCGCTCGGGGTCACTAGCCGGTCTGTCGACAACAGAGTCCCAGTATCCAGGCTGGTTACTATAGTCAATACGCATCAATGCATCACCATAATCACGAGGGACACGCTTGAAGTCGTAGTCAAAGGTCAAGTCGTAGACGGATCTGCCTTCAAGGTCGCGCTTGTTCAGATGACCCGGGAGAGTCTGGTTCTGGGACTCCTTAAGCTCCTTTGCGACGGCATACCGACCGGGGCCACAGCGATTAGGCATTTGGAGAATGGTACCAGGAGCACCTTGTCCGCGGTGAATGTGGTCACATTTGCTGTCCTCGGAGGAATCGGTACAGATCATGCGGACAGTATGCTCCTCTTCGCTATCGCTGTCGGGACAATCCATCAACTCCCAGGGCGAGCCATCACGCTTGTCTAAGCTGACATGGACCTCGTCGGGGGCGGTGATAACCACAAACCCAAAAGCAGCATCGTCGGGTTCTTCGTCAGAATCACCTTGAGTATCACCAGTGCCCCAGGTGTCGTCTACTGAGAGATTGAAGTCGGGGTCATCGGCATTTTCCGGAGGATTCTCAAAAAGATACTCTAAAGGAACTGGCATGAAAAGCGATTCGCCACTCGCGGGTGTGCAGCAGAAGGCTCGTTGACGAGCACTGCTCTCTGTCAGCTTGTACTATCACTATTCATAGGGATCGACGTAACTCACGTTGGCATACAGTCCTCTCCTTCACCGTATGGACTCAGGGTAAGCTCAACCTCGTGCCCAGTGTTGCAGTGGTTGTCATCGCAGCTATAAATGGATCGACCACCTCTTCCCTGTCATACTGTCAGCTTTAGGCATCCCGATGGCGGGTAAAAAAGAAAACATACAGCCCAATAGCAGTCTTTCCAGTTCTTGATCTCTTCCTTGGAGCAGCAGTATTGTCGCATGTTATCCATGTCAACGTCGTCAAGGAAATCAGCCAGCGCCTGGCCGAAAAGTCCAGTGTAGTCCAACACATCGGAGACAGCTTCCAAGAATGTTCCGGCGAACGTCAAGGGCTCTTGGTCATCTGAGCACGTATCCTTCCAGCCGCAGTTGATACCGCCACCAGCAGCAACTTCGGGGATAGGGCAACAGTAGAATTGACGTCCTGTGATTGTTAGTGAACTTGTACTGATGGAATGAGAGGAAGACAAGCATACCATCTGAACAGTGACCGTTGCCTCCATCTACGGCCGAGGCCAGGGCCACTTCACCACCATGGCACTGCCCGTTACAAAGACTTCCAGACTCACCACCACGCCAGTGGCAGGTATCCGGGTCAGGGGCAGCAGCGATAGGACAGCAGATGCGGGAGTCGCCCTTATCACCACCATCCGGGCATTTGAAAGTGTCCATCTCGATGGTACCCGTAGGACAGTGCTTGCCACACTCTGTAGTTCTACAGTCACCCGGATGTTGGCTTTCCCAGTAGCTGGTGTCATCCTTCATACTGTCCGTCATCACAACGTCCTCGGGGTACAGAACACCGCGAAGGGCATCGAGATTCCGGGTATCCTGGTCGATCGCCCAGATAAGAAGACCACCTAATCCCTTCTCGTTGAACAGTTTGATCTTCTGCTGGAATGTTTGCTGGTCATCGTATGAGATCCACTGGTTCTCATCCCAGACGAGATACTTGATTGCGTTTTCCTTGTCGTAGACCGGCTTGATTTCATCATCCGCAATAATTCCGACAATCTCATTGTAAGAAAGGATACCCTCAGTATCAGTGCAAGCACCCTTTTTGCCGCCATGTTTGAAGCTGCAGCCCGGCTTATGGCATTTTTTATCCTTGAGTTCGAAGGTTCGCGCATAGAAGGCGAGACCCATGTTGACTTTCTTAGCAGGGACATCGTTCCTCCAGAGAAGAACCAAGGCTTGGTCAATTTCCGTCATGTTGGTATGTCCGAGGACGTGACTACCAATGGGGTTGCTAGAGTCCCAAACACCGTGGAGATCGTAACTCATCAAGTTCATATAAGTTGCGGCTTTGACCATGTCGTGGATCTCGAACCAGCGGAGGTACCAATAGGAAGTAGGGGCAGTGAAAGAGAGCTCGTACTTCAGGTCCTGGTCATCGAAGGCCTTCCGAATGTCTTGTAAGAGCTTCACGTAGTTCTTTCCATCATCCTTGGAGTCCCAGTCTTTGGGCTGTCGATCAGGAGCACCTGGGTACTCCCAGTCGATATCGACAGCGTCAAAGCCATAGTGGCGCATGAAGGAAAGAAGCTTGTCGATGAACTTGGAACGGTTATCCTCCTTAGAGGCTATCTCGGCAAAGACCTTTTGTGTGTCGGTCTTATTGTCGTTGAATGTCCAGCCTCCGAGCGAGACACCAAGAACAACGTGTGGGTTGCGCTCCTTGAGAGCAGTGAAGTCTTTGAGGGTTTTTTCTTCGACATCGGGCATAGGACCAATGTCGTAGCTATCAGGGTCGATGTAAGCGAAGGCATCTATTAAAAATTAGTACTCGAGGCATATTGCAATAGAAAGGGAGACATACAGTTGACGTGAGTTAGACTCTCAACGGGGATCTGATGAATCTTCATGCCTTGGCAGTCTGAATCGTACTTGAACGCCTCATAGTATCCGATGATACGCTCCTGGACGTTGCCACCAGAGGCACCGGAGTCAGGCTGTTCGCATTTATCCTTGCTCTGGCATCCATCACCGCAGAATTCCTCGGTAGTACCACAGAATCCGAACTCACTGCAGCAGACGTTCAGAGGACATTCTTTGCCAGGCTCCTTTGCATCCTTGCCGCACTCTGCATGTGCATCACAGTTACTCCAACAGGCATCGTTGGGAGACTTGCCAGTGGTACCACAGTATGTTTTGCCGAAGCCACAAACGCCGTTTTTACCACAGCAGGCTCCGTTGGAGCATGGCTTATCCTTGCTGCAACTGTACTTGTCATTGCCGATGAGCTTCAGCGAGCTAAGCTCGCTGCTCAGGTCGCCAGCAAGATCGGCTATCGCATTTGAAAGAAAAAATAAAAGAAAGAACAGGCTCAGTAACCCTCGAGCCATGGAGATGGAGATAGAGTGTGAGAATAATCAATAAATGAACGAATAAGTGAATGAATGTATGAATGAGTGAGTGAAGGAAATGAATGAATGAGTGAAGGAAATGAAGGACGGGTTGAAGCACTTTCAGAGCGGGCTGGCCATGGAGGACTAAATACTATCAAACCCACAAGGAGAAGCACCTCGAGCGAGGAACAGCAGATCTTCCCAATTCACTCTATTGTCCGTACTCCGTACATAGTACATAGTGCAAAAATCACACACCCCCCTCTCGATGGAGACAGACAGCGCGAACAGTCTTGGCGAACTACATCCAGTTGGCCAATCAAGCCCTAACCGTCCCTGAACGCCGATCACAGGGGGCCTAAAGTATAAACCACGCACGAGGCTGTGACTTTAGTTCGTTTGAGTTGATATCCACTTGAATCTTACATTGTGTTAAGCACAAAACGGAGGGAACAATGCAGGGTCACGGCCGAATACCTGCATAATTTAGGCGGGACAGGAGGGGGCCAAATGTACACGATGTGACCAAAAGTGGGAGACACGTAGGGGCCAAAAGCACGAGAGCCAAGTGTTCCTGTAACGACTCCACAGTGGATAGCCCTCAGGCCCAAGATTGACAAATCCTGCGACTGAGCCTCAAAGCACAAGATACGAGGTGTGGAGTTCGATGTGGGTAAAGATCCTTGTAAAGCTTCATTTTGCCCAAAGTGGAGATACTCCGGCCGATCGCATTTTAAAGCCGGCGCAGAGAGATGGGCCGATGTTCATCAATTGGCACCCTCTGTTCAAATATAATGTTTTTGTACAGGAAGCCCTCCGCCCCGTCCTGTCCCCTAGCCATCCGCCCCTGCTTCCGACCATGTCTTTCGTTAATTCGCTTGCGCGGTACACTCTTTTCTTCTCTCTTTTTACACTCATTGCCTGTTTTCAACCCTTTCCTGACGATCATGTTGGTGACTACAAAGATGAGTGTGCAGACGCACTCACTACCAATTTAACTTCTTGTATCGACGCCGTGCGCGGTCTAAACTCCAACAACTTTTACTCGCAGCATGGTCTTGACAAGATTTGCACCAGCGACTGTCGCGACCAGCTGCAGGATTACAAGAAGTCCGTGGCTTCCGGATGCTCCGGCGTCACTTACACCAACGAATGGGGTACAGAGTTACCTATCTCTGAGACCGCAGTTACTCTTCAGTTCAACTTCCAGCAGACCTGCTTCAAGAACGAAGGCAATTACTGCAACATCGTTCTGGGCAACCTCACCAAGAATGGCGGTGACGACTGCAACAAGTGTCTTTTGCTGAAGCTTCGCAACGAGGCCCGGAATCCTTACGGCAGCGGACCTGGTGTGTACTCGAGTGCGTACCCCAGTTATACTTCTTCTTGCAAGTTCACGGGATATCCGGTGACTGCCAAGCCGACGGTGTCTCTTCCTCATCATTCGTAAGTCAAATTTTCGACAGATTGCTTCAACAAATACTAATGCCCCGTAGGTCCAGCAAATCCTCGTCCGGAACACCCACTTCATCTGTAGCAGCTACCCCAACTGCGAGCACCTGCAGTGGCAAGAAATACACTATCAAGGATGGAGACACCTGCGAGTCAATCTCCAAGTCGCAGAGCATCGCTACCTACCAACTTCTCATGGACAACCAGCTCCAAGCCCACTGTGCTAACTTCCCTAAATCTGGTGAACTGTGCATCAAGAACCATTGCACTACCTACACAGTCCAAAAGGGAGATACCTGTAAGAGCGTCGCGAAGGCCCACAACATTACTCCTGTCCAGTTGCGCTCTTACAACCCTTGGATTGACGGCGGTTGCTACAACTTCAACCGTACCATCGGCACCGAACTCTGTATGAATGAGCCTGGAGAAAAGTATGAAGCTCCATCCTCTGCTGCTTCTGCCACGGGGCCTCCCACAGCTTCGTCGGCCGTCCCTGTCCCGACCAACCTCGCGAAAAACAGCACCAAGAACTGTGGCGAGTATTACACTCCTAAGGAGAAGGAGAGCTGTGACACAATCACCCAGAAGTTCCCCATCAAGCGTGCCAATTTTCTCATCCTGAATCCGGGCCTGAACCAGAAGTAAGTTTTACCTCTTCCACTGCCTACGACTTAAAGACTTACTAGCATAACTAGCTGCACAAACTTCATAGCTGGCCGCAGCTACTGTGTCAAGCCCGTCGAGGATATAGACAACTACCCCGGTGCCCCAGGCTACATGCCTTCTGTCTCCAAGGTCCCCTGGGACAAGCTTCCCGACGCAACCTACACGCCCATTAATAACCCTGACCCGCTCCCCATCGCCCCAAATACCGTGAAAGATTGCAATACACTCGTCGATGGGCGCAACCTTCAATACAACTATACGGGTGTCAACGACTGCAGCGTGGCCGCAGACTTCTGGGAAGTCTCGAAAACAGACTTGCTCAGGTGGAATCCGTCTTTGAACAAGCAGAAATCGAAGTCGAGCGGCTGCAGTTTCAGCAAGGAGTATAGGTATTGTATGGACGGACCCGAGAAGAACGCATCCTCTTCGGGGGCTGTGCCTAGTACTCCAGCGCCTTCGACGCCGCTTACGACTTCCACCTCGACTTCGACTTCTTCGTCGACATCTAGTCCAACGCCGACCAGCACATCGACCTCTCAGGTCTCCACCACCACTGATAAAAATACAAGTACGGATACCAGTACCGAGCCCACCAGTACGACCGCAACTGCCAGTGCCACATCAACAAGTGGAGCCGCCCCATCCCCCACCCAGACGAACAGCATTGCAGACAACTGCAACGACTATGCCAAGGCAAAAGATGGCGATAACTGCATTGACTTCGCTAAGGATCACGACATTAACCCCAAGCAACTGTATCAGTGGAACACAGTTTTGGGTGATGATGGCAAGAAGTGCGGAACTATGTTCCAGAGAAATACATATTACTGTATTAGTGTGAAGGAGTGAGTGGAGCGTTGTATTTAATAGTTAGTAGGTATTATTACTAGAAGTAGCTAGTTGCTGCGTTGTTTTAGTGCGGAGGATAGGAGGTGAATATACAATTCCGAAAAATGGGACACCTGATTGGCTTTTTCTAGTCAATTCCAGTGGTACAGATAAGCATCCACAAGCTCTTCAAGGGGGCCGGTAGTACCTCGGAGCTAGGCCATGTCAGAGCCTGGTCTCGAGGATCGACATCCGGTAAACTCTCAGGGGTCCAGCACCAATCCGTTCCACTCCCGTCTTTTCAGCCCCAGGTCTCACCATTATGGCTAAACCTATGAAGAATAAGACCGGCAATTTGCCAAGACCCGCAGGATTTTTTCACAAGCGGAGTGCAGAAAATATTTCCGTACTGTATTTCTTACTCCGTAGTGCTGCACTAATTGTCTTGGTATAGACGAGGCGTCCTGTCAGACACACCCCTACGGCCCGCTCCCCAGGCCCACTCCAATCACCTCTGGATGCAGATGTGCATCCGAGCGACCGCGAAGATCCCAATTTACCATCGAGAAGGACGAGGTGAATTCCAAATGGGGTTTCCGTTCGTATACAGTAGTGCCTCCCACTCCAAAGTCCGAGTTCATTTCCGCATTTGCGATGACTGCAATACAACTCTACATGCAGAGGCGGAAGAAGACCCGGGCAGCCCCTGAACATCTGTACTCGGTTACAGGCACATTATATGGCCAAAAATCACGCATGCCGGAACGTGCTCTGTCTAAAACCCGCACCGGATTTTAAGAGTTTGCCATTTACCCCTCTTTGGATAACTAACGATTACTATGTACTCGGCTACCAAATGATCTGTCTATCCCAGATTTCAAAGGGATTTCGTGCTCAACCTGCATAAAGCTGCAGACAGCTGCAGAATTAATATAATACACTGGCTAGTTCATTTTGAAGATTGACCAGTAGTAGTATGGTGGGCGAGCGCATGCTTGAATTAGTGGGTTATTTCACTATCAGCCCTAGAGGCTACTACTCCAAAACCTCTCAAAAACAATTCAATTTTTTCACAGGTTTGTGTTAGCATTCGGAATAGTGTTTCTTTTTATATATGGCATTTTTAATCATTGCACGAAATTTCATCCTTAGCATGTAGTAGGGTATATTTAGCTAGCTGAGGTTCGGGGGTGTCTATACTTGGAGTTGGTCTACTAGTATTACTAGTAGTCACTCGCTTCACCCCCCGCCGTTTATAGTGCACTCACCCTTGTCACCCCTGGTCGCGCGACTGTAAAGCGACGCTCACCCATTTCTCACCCGGGCGACACCTACCGAACTACTGGCCGCACATAAACCACACGCCGGTGAGTTAGTAGTTGGGTGAGTGACCACCAGCGAATCCTCACTGTTGTATGTTTTGTTTTGCTTTTTGATTCGTGGAAGTCCCTCTTACGGTCGCCGACTCGGATCGCAGGGTAAAAATTTAGGAGGGATGGGATTGATAGTAATAATAGGGAAGCAGTAGTAAAATCTATAAGTTCTAGTTTCGTATTTGATACCACTAGAATCCTGACTAGATACCTTGCGCGCGCTCTACTACCGATACATTTATTGCCTTCTAATGAAATAGAAAAAGAATATCTTTAGGGCAGGCATTGCCATTCTCTGCGGCTTGATTGCAGCCCTAGGTGCCGGGGACTTGAATAAGTTTGCTGCCTTGGTGGGATCCGTTTCATGTATTACTTTGATTTGCATTTATCTGGCGTAAATGCATTGGAAAGGTATTGCGAATACCCGGTGGGCGAAGGGAGGAGATATTCTGATAATTACGATGGGGACTGCCTTCACAATCTAGACTTTTATTTTTTCTTAAAATCCTATCTTACTATAATATATAGCCTATATTAATTTAATGATATATTTATTTAATAGTTAAAAGTGGTATGGTTGAGATATTCGCGTTTAAGTTATTTTGGTTTTTTAAGTACCTTTTATATGTGTAGCTTATAGAAAAGGTACCTAAATCGAGTTTTTTTGCACTCAACCCCGTGCGACCCAACTCCAAAGGGGAGTTGGGTCATGCGTTGGACCGAGTATCTATGTTAAATTTGACGTGCGAAACAAACGGCCGCAAGATTTTAGCGAGAAATGAAGCCAAAAATAACCAAGAGATCTTATTTTGTGGCCCTATGTACGAATGACTGCTGCTATAAGCTGCGCACGAGCCTGATGCCTTGACTCGGTAAATATATGCAGCTTCAAACGACACCAAACGGATTCGACCGAATGCATCGTGAAACCTATAATTAGAAGGTCCCATAGTCTATCCCAGAATTCGGCAGAACCCGTTCTCGCTCGTTATAAGCGCCTAGTCCTGCTTCCACTCCAGCACCAAATTTGCGGCCCTCAATTGCTACAAAGACTGCCAACGTAGCACTGAAGAATGCCCCTGCAGCAGTAAGCGCAATGTTTATAGGAACCGGGTTCCCATCAAGGGCGAATCGGGTAACGGCGTCTAGCCCGGCCTGGCTAAGGCTGAATATTCCCGAAACACATACCACAGTTCCATAGATACGCCCGAATGAAGCGAAACCGAAAACCTTGGTAGTGTAGTCACTTTGAACAGTGTTATTAGACAGGCTATGGTATCAGTCAGGGTGGACTAGGGACCTTACGAGATAGAAGAATAGTAAAGAGACCGCAAGATCACGAATAAGATAACGGTAGTATAGGCTGACCAGACGTACGGCAGACAATTGAAAACGCCAATAGCAATTATCAAGATCGTCAGGAGGCAGAATACCATGGACACACTAACGGAGTTGAGCAAAAGGCCAATGACCGGGGTCGAGGCAATACCTCCGACGGGTAAAGCTATATCAAACATGCGATTTATGGCCTCCGCGCGACTTTCCGAGCCCAACATGTATAAATATTGTGCACGTACAGTGGCTATGAAGTAATTCATACGCAGCATTTGAAGGATAGTTAAGAACAACATGAGAATGAACCAGAAACTGAGCATTTGCTTGCGGGTGGGGGCACCGTGTAAAACACCCCATACACCACTATTTCTCTGTCGTTCCTGGTGTTTTCTTATTTGTCCTTCCCTGCGTTCTGCATTGCCGGCAATATTTTCGATTTCATTTAGCGTGGCCATGCGGTCATCTGCGCGAGCGCTCCGTACCCTAGACAGGTCATCGGCGACAGTTATGTCTTCGTCGGATTCGTGAATATCCCACCGATTATCCTTGGCTTTGTCAATCTTCCACTCTAGCTCGGTGATAGTGTGATAGGCATGTGGTGGCATGTAGATAAACTCAGCAACAAGGATAAGAACAGGCACACTTATATAATTCAGGAAAAACTTTTTGATGGAAATATTCCCGTCGGTGGCATCGTAAACCAAGCTGTATAGAAGGAATACAGCAGTAGATGCATCGAAAGAGCCCGTGACTATAGCAACGAGAACGCCCGAGTGCTTTGGGAAGGCATAAGCGAGCTGAAAACTGGGGACAAAGACAAAGGTTCCCCCTAACGCCAGAAATATATTGCCAGCAAAAAATTCATCTAATCCGGGAATTGTCAATGACGAGCTCATAAATAGACAGCCTACTATCAGAGAAAAGCAGCCTGCAACCCAGCAGGCCCTTCGGCCGTACCTATCAAGAGCCCAGCCAGCCAAGAGGCACGAGATATTGGCAGCCACAGAAGCTACCACGAAGAAGAGGTTCAGGCGTAGATCTTGCTCGACGCAGGTTATTCCGTGGCGATTTTGACTATCGTTGATGAGGGTCACATTGTCGGACCCACAAAGATCGCTATATATTCCTTCAGATATCAACACGGGCTTTAATGCAGCAAAGCCGAACACGATACCCGCGGATAGCCAGCACGCTACAACTGCGGTTGACACTTGAGCTAAAACGCCAATATTAGATTATTGCCGCCATATGAAGTAGTATATTCCTGCAAAACACACCGAATCGTTTTATAAAGGTTACTTTATACGCAGCAATATGAGGTTCTTCAGAAGCTATTTCAGTTGGGGTGAAATGCATGAAGCGCCACTCTTGATCCCCATTCCTGGAAAATTGGTGATAATAGCCAGATGTTTCTCTTTCGCGTATGCCGCCGTGGGTCGAATACGGATTTGGACTGGTAAAGCCTTGGTAGTCGAAGCCTTCTGCTTGGGTAACGTGCTGAGCCAACGACATTTTCCGTATTTGTTACTTGTAAAATACTTAAAACCAGGACCTTGTGTTTGAAGCGCGCGGTGAAATAGGCTAGAGTTGAAATAAAAGTCGTGATTACCACGCCAATATATATTATGGTGGTGGCCTGTGTAGTCTTCAGCAAGTTGGTTGGACCACTAAGTCCCCAGTCTGAACACCCAAAAAATCGTAAATCTATGCAAACAATTTATTCAAGTGTGATGACCACATATGCAATCAGTTTGATGAAATTCGGCAAGTGTACACGTCATTTGTTATGGTGTCGCCTGCACCTCGTATTGTTTCCAGGGATCATATGACAAGTTTGTTTAATCACATGATTGTTATCTGATATTGAAGATATTGACAGAAATCAAGGAATGACAGATATCGTCGGCCAGAACCAAACGGTCAAGTCGCCGTAAGCTTGATGTAGCCGGCTTCGCTCGATATTACATCACGACCTCCAACAATCTAGTTATATAATAAATACTTTTGTCACCTTTTAAAATGCGATCCTTGAGTTTACCATAATGATGTGGCCGAAAGATGTAAAGTATGCGTCGCGGTTTTGCTTGCCTACTATCAGCTCCACACAGCGAGTCCGGCGAAAGCCGCTCGATGCCCTTCCGTGGACCTACAAATCCAGAAACGTGTCAAGGATTCCCTTTCTACGAGAAGGATCTCGCTCCGCCATCGGTCGACTTTTGGACGAATATGATCGCTTACTGTCAAGTCGCCCTGGGCCCCCCCGAGTTTGGACATACTCTCCATCCTTTGACGTCCGCGAAACAGAGGATGCCTACCACCTGGAGGGTGAACTTCCTGGTGTTCAGTCCAGTGATATCGATATAGAATTTGAAGATTCAAATCGTGTCAATATCACAGGTCATAGTGCGCGCGAGTCTTGTTCTAATGAAGGCTCATGGACGGTATCTGAGCGGTCCGTTGGAGAATTTAAACGAACATTCAATTTTCCATCCCCCATCGATCAGAAGAATACCCACACCCAGTTAAAGGATGGTATTCTTTCTGTAACCGTACCCAAATCTGGTTCGGCCCCAAACACCAAGAAGGTCGATACCGATGCTTGATATTGCCTGGGAGATGCGGGTTTAAATATGCGAGCAAACTGTTTTCTACTGAGGGTCTGGCGATGGAGCCAAAGATAGTTTGAGTGCGAACCGACCAATCCTACACAAAAGCCTTCGTGCCTTTTCGTCCTTAGACGTCTACTATATTGGATATGTGAAATATTAGGTGAAAGAGGGTATGTTCGTTAACTCAATTTAAACTAAGGCTTTGGAGAACTTCACGTGTGGTCCATTCCCAGGACTTCTTGTAGCTAATTGCCATAGTTTCTCTCCTCTCTTTTCCTCCTCCCAAAGTCCATACTTAATATATCAGTATCACGTCCATTTCTCATTCCTGTAGTAGGTTTATCTTCCGCTGACGAATTTATATACAGTGCAGAAGAAAATATATATCCCCATTGAACAAGACTGACCTCAGCACCTCGGGCGCCAGACTGGCGCAGGGCTGACGAAAGGCCCGCCCGCGGGGAATCGATACCACCTGGGCAGCCTTGGAATTGACTTTCGACGCTGTGGTTTGATTTTGTCTTACAGTGGAGTGCTAGGTAACTAAACGCCACTGACGGTGTTAAATGAACTATTTATTAACTACCCAGATACGCCTATGAAAAGTTTGCCGATTGATAATAATCAAATTTTGAGGTAGCCGCGTTTCTCATTTATCTGTAAAAGGCCATACTGCATCCCACTGTTTTCTCTCCTCACTTGTCGTGGAGCGGGAATCCAAGAATTTACTCCGGCATCTTCCTACCCTGAAGTGTTCATAGTCATTGTGATTCACCCAACCACCCCACCCTCGATATACGCCGACTTGACCGAGGAATTCCTCCATCAGTTCAACACCACTAGCCCACTTTGCCTCGTCCACCTCTTGCTACTTCTTATCCTCCTCGGTAAAGGAAAGTGGACAGGGAATGAATGACCCAACGCGAGTCACCCATTCTTCCTGCAGCCTTATGAGCCTACCCTGGACAATGGGCTCTCCATCACTAAAGAGAGAGCCTGAAAGACCCGTTATTTGGCCAGCGAGCAAACTTTTGAACTTTAAAGCAGCTGCAATCTCAGGCACTTTTGCATCATCTGAATATCAGAAAGTTTGTAGAGAGACTGGGCAGCACGAAGCTTCTTCGCCTCGAGCTGCTCTTTTGGACTGAGGTCATCGAAGTTGTCCGGTAGCTGGATTCGCTTCAGTCCTCAGGGATAGGTCCCTCAAACTATATCAGCGCTGGATGGCGAGCCTGGACAAATAAAGGTGATAAATTCACGGCCTGCCAATCGATGATGGAAAGAATCTGTGCTGGCTGATCCGGGTTCACGAAGATGTTGTCCCCGTGTAGATCGGGGTGCCACAGAACAGGCTTAGATATTTCTTTGTCTTTTGGTGACAGAAACATGGCGACCTTGAGGACATTTCGCAGTGCTTCTTGTTTTCGTTGAGCAGTAGGCTGGTATTGATCAGGCCCATAAAATAGTCCTTGCGGACGTGGGAATTCTGAAAAAGTCTGCAGACAAGCAAGTTCGCGGTTGGCACGAGCAGAAACATAATCCAAAATAGATGCACCTATCATCAAACATTCATTAGAACAATTTGCTAACGATGCGACGAAGACACTTACACGGCCCTCGGTGGATATCAACAGCATCTCTGCCATCATCGAAGAAGGCTCGATTGGTGGTCGGACCAGCCGCAAATTCCACACCGACAGTGTTCTTTTTATCTCCAAGCTCGATCACCCTATTTGAGTCGACATTGCGTAGGTCATTTGCATAATGTATGCTTCCATATTAGGAAACCGAGTGGATGCAAGTGCCTTCTCAAACCCAACGAGTTGCTGAACAATCTCAAATCTATCAGGACCAGGTATGTCATCCCACAGTTTACCTAGTTCAACTCCACGGCTTCTATACATAATTATATACTCGACTCCAATCTCTTCAGTGGAGGGGCTCCAAGCATACACCGTTGGGGCTGGAATATTCAGTACATTCCGGACCTAGGATTTGACGTCAGATCATCTAGCACGTAGTAACATAAAGCCGTGGAACCCTCAAATAGTCCATGGTCGCTACTTCACTCGCCGTGGTAAAGTATTGCGGTCCAGCATTGGGATTCCGGAGCTTTGCAATCACTTCTTTCCCATCATCCATCGTGAGTAGGAAGACCTTGCTGGTATTCTTTTCTGGGATTTTCTGTACTTCGATGCAAGAATTTGACCCTGTCGCACGGGTTGCGATATTGATGAGCCCTGCCAGATTAAACTTGACATAAGCGACGGGACAACTGTTCTTTCTCATTCCAAAGCCATCGTCCAGATGTGCAGTGATAGATAGTATATTCTCATCACAGTCTGAGGTAGAGGTCCCTTGGGTTAGGGTTGGGTTGGTTTCCGGCCGCGGGGAAACGGGCGTCGAGGGTGAGTGCGTCTGGCCCGACGTCAAACGTCGTAACCATTCCATACTGATAGTATTCTGGAAGGGAACAGAAGGCAAGACAGCTTGGCTGACTTTAGGAGTGACTATATGAGACCTATACCGAAAGATCTCGCAAGATCGGCGCGCGTACTTTTTGTCGAGGGGGCGAAGTGGACGCGAAGTCGCATTCAGGTACCAGCCTCCCACCACATGACCTTGACAAGATAAAATAGGAGTTTATCGACGACCTTCTTGAATAGCGTGGGTCGTTGGGGAGAAGGCGAGCCTGAGTCCAAGCGGGCCCTTCGGGTCCTCCGCCTGGTTTGCTGAACTGGTTGATGCCTTGGAAGGCAAGGCATCTTTGGGAGAGAAAACAGGCTCTTTGAGCTCTTGGTCGATTCACGACTACTTGAGGAACTGCCTGTATGTGGTTCGGGTTTTGCGCCACACTGCTTCCGAAGAGACTGGTACAAGTCAGCAATCTGGCAGAAGCAAAAGTTCTAGAAGGTTATTGGTGTTGAGAGCCAACCATTGTAGCCCACAAAGCTTAGTGGGTAGGGCTGCCAATCCCGCAAATCCCGGTTTCCGGGACTCATCCAAGGTGGTGTCAGGTCTGTCAATTTGGAGAAGAGAAGAGTAGTTGCATAATGTCTTTCTTTCAGGAGAAAGGCTGATTTCTAAGACGTCCCGATGTCCTGAGACTACCCAGGTACCTACCTGTGTGGGTTAGCTAGGGAAAGCTTGGAAAGAATGAGCGGAAACCTTGGAACGGCGGTCCGGACCGGCCCGTGCGACCACGCGGCTCACTTTTATTTGACCTTCTAAGGCTCTCCTTAGTATGACTTATTTGTAAGAAATATAAGGGGTAACCAGATTTGCCATTTCCAACTGAGGTCCAGTCATGATGTTATCCTAGGATGGTGAGCCAGGAAGCCTCTCCAAGAATCGTCAGAGCCGGCTAGTGAAGCCATCCAGAGAGTAAAGGAACCACCTTTGCTGTAATGGGAACGTCGTGAAGAGGGCCGCGGATGGCATGATCAATGACTAAAGTTCGAAAATAATCCAATAGCGAATCCACCATTATATTTGCCATTGTGACAGTAGTTTTCCTACCGTTATCATTTGTGACTTCGTACCTTGGCATGAACTGTGTGGATATCAGAGAGGGTACGTTCAAGCAGAGCTTGTTTTGGATGATCGCCCTTCCCAGCGCGGCCGGCTTGATCTTCTTTCTGTGGGCCATCATAAGATTGAGACGAAGAGGGCGGCTATTTTGGTTGTTTCTACTGGAAAAGGTCACCTCGCGAGTGGCGTATACCCCGGCAAGACCATAGCAACTTCGGATAAAATTTGAATGAGCTGACTGCGCTATTAGGCCTATCTTCCAAGGTTGTTTAGTAAGTACGGTTAGATCACGTTCTGCTAGACTACTGAGGAGTATAGGGAGAGGTATAACACTCGTCTATCGCATAAAGCGGTTGGTGATGGCTGCTCATCGTAGGCACAATAAGGTTGTGGACTTAGGTTGAGGGATTGTTCTGGGTTTAGGAATATAGGAGTGGATAATATTGGGGTAGCGTGTCAGACACGATCATGAGCCGCCCTCCCAGTACCACTGAGGTGGTCTACGAGACTACCCACGAATATGACACTACACAGAATTTTACGGGATACAAAAGTGACGGAAGTCCTGGAATTAGTGTGGTCAGGGTGCTTCATGAATTATGAAGAACTAGAGGGAATGGCTATTCACCCATGCTGCCCCTTCTACGAACGTGGGGGAATCCGAGGTGATCCATTCCGTTATATCCTCGGCCTATCGCGAATATCTTCCAGGATCACATCGGCCTGGTAGGACTTGCACGCACCGGAGACTTCTTCTTGCTGACATACGCAATTTAGGTAGCGCAACAAGATGGCGGGACAAAGTGACGGTCTCCATGTTTTCCCTTTCCAGAAGGGGGCCAGTAGGTCTTTGACCCGACCCACAGCGATTCTTCGAAGGATATGCCCATTGTGCGAAGCTTCGACTTGACAACATGGGCAAACGGATCGGTAATCACTTCATGTCAACCGGAGGGGGTACTGACTTTAATCAGACCCGTTGGTCCCTCGCTCTAGAAGCTGTATGGAATCCCCCAAGGCTGGTGTAGTGATCATCGCCCAGCTTCCAATGATTCGTGGTAGCAGACCAACGACAATAATCCACTGGTTTCCTCACCGTGTTCACCCTAGGGTCTACATGGTGTTGTCAAATTCGGCGGTGCATCTTTGATTCAAAGACGCCTTGGTTTCCAGTTCGGTGGTGTAGTTGTGGGGCTTGTTGGTTGCGGTTATTTTGCTAGAATGTCTCGACCAAGCTGAACCAGGTGATCTTGGTGGGAGAGGATGGCGACGCTAATGGATAGTCTGTCTGGTGTGATGGGTTTTGGTGGCAGGCCCAGCGATGATCTTCTGGGTGAGTGTCGCTCTGCCATATTGTTTGGCATGTCGAGAGGCAGGGAAGTTCTTCCCAGTAAGGCTGGGAGTTGGCGATTGCGTTCATGTTGGCCAGAGCGATAGAATAGAATTGAGAAGGTTCGTGGGAAGGGAAAAGGTGTTAGGAGCGTGGGGAGATGTGTAAGACCCAATCTTCGCTTGTTGGCCAACTCTGCATCATGTCCCTGATGATATTCGCACTTGTCGCATTGTTATGTTTGGTGTAAAGTAGCTCAGTGTAGTCAAGGTGCTGCGGTGAGAAATGGATGAGTGAGAAGGATGAGTTTACAAGAGGGTGAAAAGGGATTGACGAGCAGGTGAGAAGCATGCCATGCCTTCAGATGAATTTGGAATATCATTTGCACTGTTCTTCCTAGAACGGTGTCTCGATGGACCCAACCTGTATTTGATTTCCTCAACCGCTTCTTAGCTTTTCCCTTCGGTTTTAGTGCTCAGGCCTTGCCCGTCTTATCTTCGAACAATTTATAGCACAGTTGCTCGAATGAGCTCCGCATGGCTCAGTAGCATCGACAACCTAGTACTTAGTTTGCAAGAAAGGTGAATACGGATCCCGTGCTACCAGGATCATCCTTCTAATTTATCTGGTCCTACATATTTACAAAGAAGTGACGCGGTTCCCACACTCTTTTATTAATGAAGGGGGTCAGACAAAGACTTCGTAAAACAACCTGGGAAGGTCATGCAGTGAGCAACGAGAAGACAAAGAAAGCATCCTAGGGGTCAACCTTCGGGTGCAACGCCGCCTCTCTGCAATTTGTATCAGTGCCACGCTAATGATAGTGGTCTAGCATCATAGTTCTTTCATAGAGCGCTCGCCCATGCATGGCAGTTATATTCAATCATGCGTATACCTTGAACAGTCTAGCGCATTTTCACCTCTCCGACGAGATAAAGACAGACCCTGTTTTCTTTAAAAGAAAAAACAAGAGACAGAATAGTCAACTGCGCTGTCAAACAGTTTTACAGATAATGGGGTGCTTCCGTCTTAGGAACTTCATCGCTCTCATCGGCGTCCTTTTGGTTGTTCCGACGAAAACATCAGGTGCAGCTGTTTCCGTTAAACCTCAAGCAAGTAGCGACGGTCTTTGTTACAAATATGTTGTCCAGGCTGGCGAAACTTGTTCTATGATTTCTCAAGCACAAGCTATCACCGTGGCGGATATCGAAACTTACAACGCTCGAAGCTGGAAATGGCCTGGGTGCGGACAAATACCACAGGGTACCTTGCTGAAGAAGACTACCGCGTCTACTGGCATGACTAAATATTTTCAGCAATTTGTGGCTAGCAGTGAGACCCCATCCACTAGCAGGGCCATATCAAGCAGTGCAACCAAGTCCGTCCCCACCACTAAGTCAACCACCATGACCACCAGGACTACTTCCACCAAAACCATATCCACGAAGCCTGCCAAACCATCCAAGGCCACATCGACAACTTCAACGAAATCATCACAAACAAAAACAAGCACTAACACCAAAAGGCCGGCACCTGTTGATCCATGGTCACTCACAATGTACAGCAAGAAGGACTGCACGGGCGACTACTACATACTCCAGGGACACAATGTGGGCTACTCGGAAATCTGCCTGAACCTACACAGTGGCCTAAGCAGCAAATACACAGAGACCAGTGTTTCCTGCAAATGGTTTACAGACGGCGGCAACTCCCAGACTAATTGTGATGTCAGCACCCTCGAGGCACCTCAATCCTGGATAGTTCAGGGCGGTATCTGCGCTGTATATGATGTTAAGAATTGCGGTGATAGTTTGTTGTCTAATGCTTACACGCAGAAGTCCTGTCAAAGTCGGGACAAATTTGATACGCCAAAGTTTCTTTCTATGAATTGTTATGCTGAAGGCTGAGGTTGAGGGATTTTTGAGTTTGGTTCATGTTATATAACTCATACTTGTACTAAGGAAAGGTTAAAAGCAGTTTGTCTTCCGGTAGTAGATGAAGGCTATCTACAGGACTGGGGTGTCGTTGTTTTCAAGGGAAGCTCATTTATTCTGAACCCTGAGGGAATACATAAGGACGCATATACATCATGAAGTTCAGATTGATTGGAAATCAACTTTGTTCTCTGTATTAATAGTGCTGGAATTATTTCCGATGTTGCGGCTTCGTTCCTGGCTAGCCGGTATCCATATCTTGATAGATTTTTGTCCCTGGATCAACTACCAAAAACCGGAGGAAAATGTTGCATCAGCAGGATTAAATGAGGCAGGTCCGCCTCTGCCTTTGATAGGGAGTGTTTCAGAACAGTAGGCAAGATGGAACTATTGAAGTGACCTCGGGAAAATTTGATGTCTTTGAACCATGGTTCCAAGGATAACCCCACATTACCACATTGCCACTTGAACCATGGAACGCCAGCATCTGGATGCCGAGCGAGGCAGTGCAAACGGTCCGAAAAACTGATCCGATCAAGTCGTCATAGTAAATGCTATCTGATCAGTTGGGGACAGCTGCTAGCTTTCTAGGCACATCCATTATTGTCCAATATGCTGCTACGATAGTTTCCGGTTTTCTGGCGATTCTGAAGCCCAGGTCATGCGGGATGTAACACAGCCACGATCCTAATGACGGAGACTTGACGAAGTAGGCAGGCTATAGAGATTGTACCATGACCAAATAAATAGCCCAGCTCCGGCTTTATCAAAGGCAAGCCGATAAAGAAACTATGGGCAACTACCCACATAAATCTTGTACATCGTCACTGCGTCAATGTCAGACAAAGACGAAAACGAATTCTGGACTGAGGCTCTCACTCCAGAACCCCGCTTTGAAACGGACTTTCGCATTCCCGATAACAAGTTTGCCTTCTCCCCAGGCCAGCTGAACAAACTGTTCAACCCGAAGTCCCTTGCCGCTTTCTATGCACTGGGTGGGCTCCATGGTCTAGAATATGGACTCCAGACGGATCTCACCGCTGGGTTATCGGCAGATGAAAAGATCCTAGCTCGGTATACAACCTTCAATGAAGCGAGACAGGTTGCGTCCTCTCAAACGAATGGGACCCTGTCGCACTCAGGACAATATTCAACTTCACCAGTTGAAACCGCTCAGTGTGCATCCCAATTCGCGGAACGATGCCGGGTCTTCGGCACGAATGCACTCCCTCAAGCCCCGAAGAAGACGTTTCTTAAACTGCTTTGGGACGCGTACAACGATAAGCTCATAATCCTCCTCACAATTGCCGCGGTTGTGTCGCTCTCTCTGGGTATATATGAAGCTGTGTCCGGGCAGTCGCAGGTGGACTGGGTCGAGGGCGTGGCAGTCTGCGTTGCTATACTGATTGTGGTTTCCGTAACAGCGGGGAATGATTGGCAGAAACAGAGGCAGTTTGGGAAGTTGAATAAGCGCGTGCGTATTTCACCATACCCAAGATAGAAACGTAGAGTTGAGTAACATTGTCTTCTAGAAGCTTGACCGCGAGATTAAGGCTATCCGCTCCGGGAAGACGATGCGCATGCGCATCAGTGATCTCACTGTTGGCGATGTCGTGTGTCTAGAACCAGGTGACGCAGCTCCTGCGGATGGAATTGTCATCACAAGCCAGGAGATCAAATGTGACGAGTCCCTTGCCACAGGCGAGTCCGATCATGTCGAGAAGTGCAGCGGGTTCAAAGCCTGGGATAGTCGTGCAACTGGGTCGGAGCATGATATAGACCCCTTCATCATATCCGGGAGCAACATCCTCGAGGGTATTGGGACGTACCTGGTTACCAGCGTGGGGCCACATTCAACATATGGCCGAATTATGGTCTCTCTAGGGACCGAGACAGATCCGACACCGTTGCAGGTGAAGCTTGGGCGGTTAGCAAGTTGGATCGGGTGGTTTGGGCTTGGGTATCACCTTCACCTCCCTTTCCCACGTGAAAGGAGTAGTAGTACTGATGACGATATAGGTCCGCTTTGCTGTTATTCTTTGTCCTGTTTGTCCGTTTTCTGGTACAGCTGTCGGCGAGCGAAGAGACACCGGCTGTTAAGGGACAGCACTTCATGGATATATTGATTGTTGCTGTCACGGTTATCGTAGTGGCAATTCCAGGTAGGTGCCTTCCCGTAGTCCACGTGTTTGTGGCTTCTGTTACTGATCAGTGACTAGAGGGCCTGCCACTTGCCGTGACACTCGCACTGGCTTTTGCGACTGGCCGGATGTTGAAAGAGAACAACCTTGTTCGACTATTAAGGGCCTGCGAGACAATGGGCAATGCGACAGTGATATGCTCTGATAAAACAGGGACCTTGACGCAAAACAAAATGTCTGTGGTCTCGGGATTCTTCGGCTCCAGTGAGCCATTTGGTAAATTCCCTTTAAACACTACTGGAATACCTATCTCGATATCAGAGACCCTGAGAAGGTTCTCAGTATCTTTTGAAAAATTACTGCTTCACAGTCTGGCCCTCAATACTACAGCTTTCGAAGAACAGCAAAGTGAAGGCACGAAGTTTATCGGAAACAAGACTGAAGTTGCCCTACTTCAGTTCGCACATCAGGACCTCGGACTGAATTTGTCCGAAGTACGGACAAACAACCACATAGAACACGTCTATCCCTTTGACTCGGCACGCAAGGCAATGGCAGTGGTATATGCTAGACCAACGGGATCAGGATATCGATTCCTCGTTAAGGGCGCACCTGAGATCCTTCTCACTGCTTCCTCTCACATGGTCTCTCCAGGGCCAGAGGGGGAAAGTTTAGCTCCATGTGTGATCTCCCCAGATGACCGCCGCTTGATATCAGGGATGATAGACGCCTATTCCCGAGCCTCGCTTCGAACGATAGGACTAGCGTATAGAGATTTCCCAACCTGGCCATCAGCCCTTCAAGACCGCCAGCTCATTTTCGATGACTTTTTCCATGACATGACGTGGATTGGATCATTTGGTATTCACGACCCGCTAAGACCCGAGGTCCCCGGAGCAATTCAGACGTGCCGTGCGGCCGGAATTCAGGTAAAAATGGTCACAGGTTCGTTCGCTAATTTTTGCATGGTATGTATGTGCACGCATTGACAAGCACAGGCGACAACATACACACGGCACTCTCAATCGCCGAAGCATGCGGTATCAAGACGAATGACGGCATCGCGATGGAGGGACCTGAACTGCGGAAGCTAGGGGACAACGAGCTGGCCATTGTCATTCCCAAATTGCAAGTACTTGCGCGGTCATCGCCGGATGACAAGGACCTTCTAGTAAGACATCTCAAGCGCCTTGGGGAAATCGTCGCTGTGACTGGGGACGGGACGAATGATGGCCCGGCTCTGAAAGCTGCGGACGTAGGGTTCTCGATGGGACTAAGTGGAACTGAGGTTGCTAGGGAGGCGAGCTCGATCATTCTTCTAGATGATAACTTCAGCTCTATTGTTACAGCCGTTGCATGGGGAAGAGCTGTGAATGATGCTGTGGCCAGGTTTTTACAGGTAAGCCTCCAGGTACGATCGAATATGAGGATAGATGCTGACCAGATAGTTCCAAATCACGGTTAACATTACCGCCGTGATTCTCACGGTTGTGACGGCGATCTACAATAGCAAGAACGAGAGTGTGTTCAAAGCCGTGCAGCTGCTTTGGCTGAATCTTATCATGGATACGTTCGCCGCACTAGCTCTGTAGGTCTCTATCCATCTTCACATGGGATGTTAGAAAACTAATCAAGGCAGGGCAACTGATCCCCCGACATCCGACATCCTCAATCGCCCTCCAACTCCCCGCAGTGCTCCTCTCTTCACTGTGATAATGTGGAAGATGATCCTCGGCCAGTCCATTTACAAACTTGCCATCTGCTTTATGCTCTACTTCACCGGCCATTCGCTTTTCAAGTTCAATAAATCCAACGAACTCGACATGCTTGAGCTGAACTCTATAATTTTCAACACCTTCGTCTGGATGCAAATCTTCAACCAGTTCAATTGTCGGCGGCTGGACAACAAATTCAACATATTCGAGGGCATACACAAGAACAAATGGTTCTTCGTGATTAACCTCGTCATGGTCGGCGGCCAGATACTGATTATTTTTGTCGGCGGCGCGGCATTTGGTGTGACTAGGCTTTCTGGTTGGCAGTGGGGGGTCTCGCTTGGATTTGCGGTGTTTTGTATTCCTTGGGCGGCGATATTGAAGCTGGCTCCGGATGCTTACGTGGAGGTTTTGTTGGACATGTTTGCTAAGATGATTAGGTGCGTATTTACATGGGTTGTCAAGGTGTATGAATGGGTTATATCCGGGGTAACAAGGTGTTTCCATGCCGCTACTGTGCGGTCAAAAAAGGGACGAGGGAGGGCTGTAGATGAGGAGTCTGCAACTGGAATCAACCATTGAAGCCAGCCCTGTACGGTCTAAGGCTCGGCTATTTCCGAATGCTTCTTCTATCCCAAACTCGGAAAACTTGAGTCGGGCCTTAAGTGACCGGTCCCAGATTCTCTGTCGCTGGACACTCAAACCGATGACATCTCCCTCTGCATTTCGGCATTATCGCCGTCCGAGGTCCTATGAAAGGTGGGGATCTGGTCAAGCAGGCTCTCGAAATGATGAACCTCGGTTGGTGCATCTGAGACAGTCTAGAGGATTTGATCAGAGCGTGGGTGCCCGTGCCGAGTTGGATGGGGAGTGATATAACTGCTATCACACTCGCACCAGCACTCAGCCTGTCCATGGCGCTTTTCGGTTGAGCTAGTCACCGGTGTGGTTATACGGTCGCAGTTGGTAGCCAGAGATCAGGGTAGGTTCTCCGGACATCCATTTGAGGTGCGCAAGGGTGACTTGGGTGGCCTTGAGGGGTCGTTGAAGGACCTGGAAGCTGGCAATGCATCTGCGGTGAAATATGTGGTGCGAATCGCAGAGTGAAGGTGTGCAGTAGTAGTGGTTTATCATTGGGTAGCTTGAGAGAACCGATCAAGGCCGTCTCAATTGAACAACTTGAATCTTCAGAGCAACTAAGACAGAGAGAACAGCGTGCACTATACTAGCATGCTGCTCCAGCAGAGCTTGTATATATGTATACAATCTCTACGGAGATATTGCTCATCGAAGATGTTCTTGTTAATTATCTCTAATTTCAGGTATACATGGATTCAATACTGTGATCAATGCAATCCTTGACCCTAGCTACTTCTGACAGATGAAAGCAAATAAACAACAGATCAAGAATGACAGGATGGAGAAGATCGAAAGAGAAAAAATGAGAATAAGCAGTCGAACACAAGGTCTGACAATAATCCTTCTGTAATCTCCCGAAACAACCTCATCCTCAGGCCCAAATATCGTCTCCCTTTTTGTCAATGGCGCACGTACCGTCATCACCACATTTAACATGATCATCGTAGTCCGCACACTCCACTTTCTTTCCGCCAAACGCCGCGTTGATAGCGTTGCTGATATCAACGACGGAACAAGTAGTCTGTGTCTTGAAGCCGGCGTTCATCGTCTTGTCGTCATTGGCATAGTGGCAATCCCAGCCTGTCACCGCGCAGCCGCGGCCGTTGATATTGTCGAGGAATCCAGAACCACACGTGTCATCGGTGTAATCACTGGCATCATTGATTACAACGTTCCAATAGGTGAACGGATAACCGTCTCTTGTCTTCTTCATACTCTGCTCGTTAAGGCTCATCTTTGGTTCTTCGGCGTTGATATATTCGGCTTTGTTGTTTTCGCGAGCATGCAACACTTTAGGGTTCGTCTGGGCGGGAGACGCTGCTGCGAATGCAATAACAAGACTGATAGGACTGATCTGCTTGAAGTGCATGATTGAGGTGGGAAGATTTCAAAACCAAAAAGAGTTGAAGTCTTGGAGGAATGATTGCAATGGCAAGAAATGTGTGTAGGTATTTTCTTCTGTTTGATGCTTAAATTTTGGGAATACACTCGCCTTTTATCTTTTGAAACTTCAATTGAATTGCCTAATTCCTCCAGGGCTCGACTGTAAGCCTTGTCATCTAAATTTCGCCCCGGGGCCATCTCTACCATGCTGACTGAATGAGGCCACCTCCACGAAGTATCCTGAACATCAATAGAAAATGGCACTAGAAATTTTCTGGGCAATATAAATTAGGAAAAGATCTCATGATCCACTTAATACTTACACTTCACTGCCCTAAGAGCTGTCGTATTGTGATTGGTTCTATCACCCTTGTCCTGAACGTTCAACAAAGTCCTCCTTGCTGCCGCCCTCATCGGGTCTACGCTTGCCAATCCACTCCCCTTAGGCAACAAGACCCCTATCGCGCGTCGTGCATCCGTCCCTGTCTTCGATGCGTGCATGGTGAAGGATGGACTTGGTTTCAATAGTGTGGTCTATGCAACTAGAGACTCCATGCCGATCGACCAGGTTTGTGGGCAGGGATACCTCGACAACTTACGTGGACGTTGCGGTACTATCACCGACTGGGGATGCATGTTCGTGGACGAGAATGTGAACAAAGTTGAGGAAAAGGAGAAGAATGAGGACCAAATCACGGGCGCCAAGATGACCTTCTTAACTCAGGCCTTTTGCTCCGCTAGCGATATCATAGAAGCTATAGGTGCCGCCTCGGCCGCCGACGGGAGGAAATCAAGCAACTGTGGTAAAATTCTGAGGTATTCGATGTGCACATGATGCCAATCGACATTGAACGGAACGTTGCCCCACTAGCCTTTTCTCCGTAGTGGATGATTGGCCTGATCTTGATCACTCTAACCGCAAATGGGCAAGCTCCATGATGACCCACAAGATCCGCTACTTCGACTACGTCGCCCCGCGTATCTATCAAGCAGCGACCATCCGATATCTTGTCACAGGTGACAGCCCAGACACGGACGAAATCAACCATTCCCGGATTTGCTGTGTTCTTTGTCCAGATGGACGATGTCGGGCATGTGAAGTGCTATCGGGCAGAGACCTTCCTGGACCCATCGGCAGTATTTCAACGAACTGCTGAAAAATCAAGCTGATGGCGAAGCTCATGAGAGACTCTAATGGAGTTGAGGAATCTGTCACTGTACCAATACAAACTTAAATACCTAAAATCTGACCAATGAGAGCACCGGTAGCTCATTTGGGAGAGCGTGCGATTGCAATAGGCAGTCATCGCGAGGTAGCGCGTTCGATCCGCGCCCGGGGCTGTACAATTCTTTTTTCCTCACTGCGCTGTGTTGCGAGCCAGGTCTTGCACAATAAAAGAGTATTCAATTCAAAATTTTGAAGAAGGGGAGCAACATCTGGATCGGGCTCTGAGAGAGCTAACATACCAAGGACATATGCAAACAATGCAAACAATCCTATCTAAGCATGTGTTGTGGCATGTAACAACTAGATGGTGACACGCCTATGAAGATCGATACATGTGGGAGATCTGTATTAAAAAAAAAAAAAAAAATATGAAAAAAAAATATGCGTATGGATCCCCATGGACGGACTGTGAAGTGGAAGAAGGAAAGAGAGAGGGAGATATTCGATCCCCATGGCTGTAGCAAGAAGGTGCTATCCAAGACCATATTCAATCCCTGATACTGAAATATATCGAGAACAGTGGTATTCTTTCCAAAGCGTCAATGCGATTCCGAATTGATGTTGATCGGTGAATATGGGACTTGGAGCAACGAACTCGCTAACAGGACTGCGCAAGTGGCTTAGTTGTATATAAAAAAGAAGTGGACTGGTCGATTGCTGCGCAAGGCAAGAACTGCGAGAATTACTGAATACAAGCCAAGATGCATGACTGAATCTTCGTCTAAATGATTAGTTTCGGTCTATCCCTATGCGACAACTCATCTCACTCGCCTAGCCAGAGATACCTCTTGTAGAAAGTAGGGATATGGGTATAATCGATTGCAATGTAAATTTCCTTCCTTTCGTTACATGGTATTGCCATCTTTAGAATGCATCCAGGCCCTGTCAAACTCTTTCCAACCCCCGGGAGGCGCGTCCCACATGGCCAACTCACGAATCACTGTCTCATAGCATCCATCGCTGGGCATATTTCCCTGACAGACATTTCCTCCAACAGCGATGTTGATGAGGATTCTGAACTCACTCATCTTCCTCGTGCCAGGCGGCTTCTCGGCCCTCATGATGGGCCTGCCATCAATCAACCAGACCAAGCGCCCCCTGCCCGTTGTTTCGTCCTCGTCCCAGATAAAATCGTACCTCACTCCCGCCGGCGAGCTAATGTTGGGGATTGGGGTTTCGAGAACGCGATGCTTGTCCCAGTCCGCGCCGTTGAAGTGGCCCCAATGCAGACAAGTGTGGTTGACAGCATCGCCGTTCCACGCTTCCATGATATCGATTTCGCCATCCTCGGGCCACTTGAAGGGGTCTTTAGGCAGCAGCCAAAAGGCAGGCCAGATACCTCGGGCAACCGGCGCCGTAATTCTGGCCGACAGACAGCCCCGGGGTCGGCTGAGGGTCTGGTGACTCGACAGTCTGGCGCTGGTAAACTTCTGGGCAGGGTCGGGATGCTCGTGGTTGATCAGGGCGCGCACGATCACCGCATCACCCTGGGGTGAATGGAATGAGTTTTGCGGGCTGTCGATATAATTCTGCGACTCATTGTTGCCCCATCCATGTTGACCCTGTTCGTGGTAGAAATTGGAGGACACCGGTGCTTGAGGATGTAGATTGGGCTGCCAGTAGATCTGAGGTTGCGAGTATTGTTCCTGATAAGGTAGTGGTTTGCTAGAGGTTGGAATAGGCGGTGGAGGCCTGTTGTACGACGATGTCTGGGGGGCGCGATTGCTAATTTCATCCCAAGTCTTGTCTGCCTTATCGATAATGCCCTGAAGGGCCTGTCTGAATGGCATGTTGAGTTCAACCTATGGATGTTAGGCAGAAGTAGCGAACACGCGGGAAAAAACAGTAAGCAAAGCTGACGTCATATTGTGGATAACCCGAACGGATCGATCTAGGGAGTTCTTAAACTCCTCATCCCCTTTCACACCCCCTCGCTTTGGGAAATATTGCTCCCTTCCTGAGTCTGAATGGATCTCATCAGTGGACACGTTATGACTTACTCAGATGGTATAAATTATTGGCCCAATAATATCTACCCCATGACTACTTGCTAGGCCTGCTAAGTATGTAGTGCCTCGGGCGCCGAGAGTATGCAAACCCTACAAACTCGGGAGCGCCAAAGTTTGGCGTCTCAAAATTTCCAAGACCTTTAACTCCTAATATATGGCATATCTAGTGTGCTAAAACTGAACATTAGTCACTTCATTACACTTTTTTTTTTTTTTTTTGACATCAATACCATTGCCAACACGTGCCCCTCTGCCCGCACTATCTCCAAGTATGGCAGAAGCATGCCATCACCCCCCTACAACAGAACTCTCTAAAGCAGAGCGCTTCAAAGCTACACACCTCGCCGCACGCCATGGCAACTACCACCAATATTACGCCAAGTTCCGGGCGCCCACCGTTCCGGACGAGCGCCTTTCCATTCTCCCATCAGATATCCTCCACAACGCGCGAGTCATAGACCTAGGCTGCAACGCAGGCAAACTGACCCATGAGGCGATCGCGCACTGCGGCGCAGCTGCCTCAGTCGGCGTCGATATCGACCCGTGGCTGGTTGAGCAGGCGAAGGCGGCGTACCCGAACGGACCATGCACATTTGAGCACTTTGACTTCGTGGATGCGTCCGCGTACACGGGTACCGCGCTGGGCAAGTTCGACGTTGTCCTGCTGCTGTCTGTGACCAAGTGGATACATCTCAACAACGGGGACTCCGGGATGTTGACGCTATTTGCGCACATACACAGAATACTGAATGATGGGGGTTATCTCGTCGTGGAGCCGCAGCCTATGAGCAATTATGCGAGAGCTTCAAAGAAGAATAAAGAATTGAGAGAGATGTATAAAATGATACAGATCAGGCCGCCGTTTGAGGATGAGTTGAAAGCGCAGGGATTTGAGAGGATACTGAAAGTTGAGAGGGACGAAGAGGGGTTTGCCAGGCCCGTACATGTTTGGAAAAAAATATTATAATACGATCAATGGAGATGGCTAAATGAGTTGGGTGGATTGACTTCGGGAAGACGTAGACTTTTGGTAGGTAAAAAGGTGACAAACGATGCATTTTGAATGCAGTAGAGGGTGATTAAGATTTGTTGAAGAAATCTCAATGACTATCCACCGTCCCTTAACTAAGAGGGTTGGTTCATTAGTGTCGCGACTTAGGACTCTCACCCTAATTCTCACTCAGTCTAACTATAGCGCACTCATCCTTCCTATCGCCCTATATCATGCATTCTATAATACTCTTCCACTCGTAACCTAACGCATACGACCATAGGGTGTGGAAAACAGGGCTTCCCGTCCGCTTAGCCGTACCTAAACCAAGTATTGTACATGGCTAATACTTAATACGGCCTTAGTATATAAACGGCACTCTACGGTGAGCGCGGGTGATATGCTTAGCCCCTCCTAAATAAGATGTACGAATTCACTGGGCAAGCTCCGGGCCCTGCAGACTTGAGCCTCAGGCGGACGAACGTACGTCCACGGCTTTGAATCTAACTGGGTTTTCAGTTTGTGAACTGGTGTCCTCGTCCCTGAAGCCGCAGCTGTTTGTCCGTAATTAGAGCTAAATAAATGTGCCTAGTGCGCTTCTGAACAAACACAATGGAGAAAAAATCAAGATGTCCGACAATGAAGGGCATACATAGTATCCAGAGGAGTATTCTAAGACTACTTTCCGTCCGCTTTTCGTCTGCTTTATGTTTGTGAGTTGATATTGAACCTAAGTAAGTCTATCTGGAAATAGTCATTGCCATGTAAACCAGGTTTGACTTGCTGGAATTGTTCATCAGGCGGCGATCCTTGGCTCCTTCCACGCCACGAAAGACATTTAGTAGCAGCGTTTCTGTGGAAGTTAGAAATGTCCGCTCGCAGCAATAGTAATTCGGGAGAATAGAACATACACAGCAGGCCCGGACATTCCCGGAAGAAGAACCACACTGGACCAAGCCCCTATGGACGTTAGGACCTCTTGAGTCGATTGCCTACCCCTCAAAAGTACTTACTGGGACTCGCAGGAGGCTCCGTGGACGACCTATAAATATGTTAGATGTCTTCTGTCCTCAAATGACGGTCAACCATGATATATACCTTGCATCCTTCACCCTGCTGTCTAGCTTCTAGATTTGGGGAAGCGAAAGCGACGGCCAGGAGGGCAGCGAAGATAGCAATAAAGCGCATATTGAACAATAGTCAAGTTTGAGGATTGAAAAGGTTTTATTGGTTTGGTTGATGATTGTGCGATGATGAGAATGAAGTAGAGGAGATATTGCCTCCTCTTTATACCCTTACGTCCCTACGGCCTCTTCCCAAACAGGAAAAAAAATAATGTATTGTAATCTGGCGCAAGTTCTCTGTGCAAGGATTCAGCCTTGTATATCTGTCGATCACCATCCAAGGATCTCGGCATGAGCGATGATCTTCGGCCAGCCTACATGACTTTTTCTACAAAGAGTTAAGTGCTTAGTTTCGAGCCATCAACTCTGACATACATACGTAGATTTTGTCTACCTAAGTGGAACCCGATACCGTATCTTAAGTTTTCATCATTAGCCAGAAGCTAGGGGGCTGCCGACACCCCGCAAATTTAGCCCATCGGAGGGCGGGGATATGATCGGGTGTTGAGATCGACATGGTAGATCGTCACCTCGTGATTTCCCGCCTAAGCCCGTGCAGGATGACGGCGTCGTCTATATGCACACCAGGGCTGACTTTGTGCGGCACCGTCACTAGGCTCATTTGTTTGACATTTCCAGCGTGAAAAAGGTCCTGTCCTTACACTCTACCGTATCAGGAGGTATTGGCTTATACTGAGGTATTGTCTAGGCAGTCGTAGCTTTAGCATTGGTATCAATCGCGTGGGAAATCAATTATACTAGCCTGCAATCTATTTGTTGTACCAGTACCTTGTATTTTGAATCATTCCCATTTGATGCAGGATAGGTTGGCATGCGGTATCAGGCCCCCCGGGGGTGTGTTATGCTCCTTGGCAATTTAGGCCAAGAACAAGATGTGAGATATCTTTTTGTGTCCTCTTTCCCTGAACTGTTGGCATCGACATTACATTAGGTAACCTGTACTATACATTGAACTGTCTATCAATGGTAACTGTAACTGACCTATTGATTGTTCCAAAAATGCCAAGTGTACCGTGTTTTGGTATGCGTAGGTATTTAGCAAAAGTTAGCCAAGTTATTAAGCGTCCGGAGTCCAACTCGTAATCTAATCATATCGCGCTTTATGTCATCTAAGGAGGTCTGCGCGGCCATTGCGCGACCTAAGGTCTAGGGTGATTCTCACCAAGATTCTCACCCTTGTCACCAGTACATAAACATATCTTCCTCACCCACAACCAATTCATTCCAAACTTGTCTCGTTCTATCATTCTCTCCAACACACAATATAACACATACGACCATAGGGTGTGGAAAACAGGGCTTCCCGTCCGCTCAGCCGTACTTAAGCCACACGCCGGTGAGTTAGTAGTTGGGTGGGTGACCACCAGCGAATCCTCACTGTTGTATGTTTTTTGTTTTGTCTTGTTTTTGTTTGTTCTTTTTATCTTGTCCTCATGCTTGTCTATCTATACAACAATAGAGGAAAACCTCCCACTTGGTTAGTGGGGTTGCCTGATGGCGCAGTCCCCGGCCCCCTTTTCGTTGGCCCAAACATGTCATCGCTCTACGCGCCGGGAGTTGGTACTTTAGTCCCGATGTACCTGTCACATCGTTTAAGTGGCTTCGTCCAGTTCGCTTAAAACTCAGCAACAACCCGCGAATGTCCTGCTCAGTCCTCATACCACAAATAAATCAAAAGCAAACCTCGAACGATGGATCTTTACGAAGCTGCGAGGCAAGGCAGCGTCGATGGCATAAAATCTGCGGTTGAGGAAGGGTGCGATATCAATGCCCCTGACGAAAACGAGAAACCGGCTCTCTGGTTCGCCGTACAGAGAGGCCATTTAGATGCATGCAGATTTTTGATTGCTCATGGAGCTCGCGCGAAAAACCAAGGACAAAGCATTCTCGAACTCGCAGTTCAAGAAGGGCATACCGAGATTGTCAAACTACTGTGGCCACACAGCAAAATGGGAACACAACATCGCTGTTTAGAAACTGCTATATCACTGGGCTTTCATGAAATCGCAGACTTCTTGATCGGAACCCAAGCATTCGAGTATCAGCACCTGCAGGCCAGTGATCTTGAAATTCTCAAAAACGACGGATTCTCCAGACGAGAACTTGCAGCTTTTCAGCAATGGGAAAGATTCATCTTTGTTAGGCGCTCGGAAAAGCTCTGTTTACATCATATCTTTTTTGACTACGCCCTTCTTCTTGCAACGAAGGCCGATCGCAACGCCGGGCTTCGGCTAGTGAATTTATTGCTTGAGGGTAACAAACCTTTGGCCGACGCAAATTGCATGATCAAAATCGACGAGGAAATTGAGATACCCTTGATAAATGCGGCTGAGAAGTGCAACTTGGAAGTATTGGCTATTTTGATTGAGCGCCCTGATGTAAGGTTGACGATATGTGGCAAACATAACTGGCCTGCTTTTCTCCATCTGCTGGCGAATCCCGAGTCCCTCGCCTCTGAAAAGGGCCAGGTTATAGCGCGGATGTTGTCCAAGGAGTCTCTTGTCGATTCGTTCCTGATTGATAGCAAGGGAGCTCATCTGGGGATTGTATTCCAAAACGTCCTTCGGCTCGGTGACGATGTTTTTGTGAAACAAGTGATCGGCCTTGTTCAAGGCGCTGCAGGAATTTTCATTCTGCCCCTATTGATCCGAGCGAATGAGACTAATGGTCTAAAATGGATCTTGAATAATGACATAGCGAACGCATCCATGCCTCCGCCAATACTTTGGGTGTTGCTTTGCAACTTTTTCCAACGTCATCCAAACTCAGAGGCTCTGAAGCCTTTTATTCGAGTGGCAAAATTTCTAGTGGAAAAGGCGATCTGGGACCCGATGATACTGGCATGCCTCAATGCACGCAACTTCTGTTTTGTCAAGCAATTCTTCTACCCACTCAACGAGGTCCCACCGAGGGAAGTCACGGAAGAAACATTGGCGGGACACTTCCAGGCGTCTGCGGATCAATCTCTCGTGAGAGATTGGGCTGGGAAAGGGTTTGCTAACGCAGCGCTGTGGAGCGCCATTCGATCCGGGATATGGAAGAGCCCAGCATTTGCAAGCCTCCTTTCATGCACCGATATGGACCTGGACGAGCCATTTCCGCGCGAAAAAAGATTAGGCACAGGAGCTGCCAATAAATCCTCACCTATTTTCCCCGGTAATTCAACTGGCGAAAAACGAAAACTCCCTTTCACACTACCCGGGGGATCCTCCCTAACATCGCTTCCTGAGCCCGGTACGCCGCAGATCCATGCCCTTCAAGACTATCAATTACAACTCATGTTACTGGAACAACAAAACAAGAGGCGATTTATGTTGGCACGACAGGAGCAGACGATAAAGTTAGCGGGAAATGGCCTTCTGGGATGGACAGAGGGGAAAAGCCCTCTAGCTTGGGCTGCGGCAAATCGTAACGTTGAACTTGTGGAAGCTCTTCTGCGCAGCTCGCGCGTCAATGTCAATTCGCAGGACATATATAAAAGGTCTCCCCTAATGCACGCCATTGCCGTCAATGATGTGCACATTGTGGAGAAATTGTTGGAAATTGAAGATATTGATGTTAATTTGCAGGGCGACGATGGTAGAACCGCTGTTTTCCACGCTGCAATAAGGGGATACTTGCATATCATACAATTGCTCACTGGAACCCGGAAAGTGGACTTTTCCATTCGGGATTGCAACGGCGAAACTGTCCAAGATATTGCAAAAAAGATTGGGAAACAAGATGTGATAGCTGCACTCGCTGCTCAAGGGCGTACATGATCAAAGCAGCCCAGATTTTTGTAGAAGAGAGACCGAAGTTGTGGGGAAATTATAAGTATTGCCGAGACTTCGGGGATTTCGACTTGGTCTTTTGTCAGAATACCACTTGGAGAAGACATGCAACTGGTCCGAATGGCCTCTAACACCGCGGACGGAGCTTCTTTGCTTATGGTTTCCACACCTTGGTAGTTGCAATTGAAGAGTAGTTGTTGATTTTCGATTTGTTCACAAGGACATCAAGGGGTATAGGTGGAGTAAGTTACGCAATCAAATGAAACATGTTGAGCGGATATTGCGGCCCGGACATGGAACGAAGAAATGATAAACGAATGCCGACTGGTTCAATGTCTCCTATCCAATAATGTATCCGTATTTGATGCATGTCGTTGCAGGGTTGAGATTCGTGATCATCACATTAATAATACCACATGAATCCTGAATTTGTAATCAGTAGTTGTATACGGTTAGACTACCTTCCCCTCATTATATTCTATTTAGTATTGGTTTGAAGCCTTGTACCTAGTTCACTCGATCTGAGTTTGCTTTCCATGGCCTATTCAACTTTCTAGTCAAACACTCCCATAATGACACAAGTAATCGACAACGTCGCCGCCAGAAGCATCTCCTATTACACACCAGCGCAAGAGCCTCCAGCAGGCACGCAATTAGAGGGGTCAACCAAGTTGTTCACCCCTCTTACCATCCGCGGTGTGACGCTTCCAAACCGTCTGTTTCTTGCTCCCCTTTGCCAGTACTCTGCCAATTTCAACGATGGCAAGGTCACAGATTGGCATCTGGCGCACCTGGGCGGAATTCTTCAGCGCGGCCCAGGGCTGGCAATTATGGAATCCACCGCCGTGCAGAAAGTGGGCCGTATCACGCCTCAAGATCTTGGTCTCTACGACGATGGTCAGATTGAGCCATTGCAGCGGATCACGGAGTTTGCCCACAGCCAGAGTCAGAAGATCGCTATTCAATTAGCTCACGCCGGTCGAAAGGCTAGTGCCGTTGCCCCTTGGCTGAGCGTCAACGCTATGGCTGCTTTGGAAGTCGGCGGGTGGGACGAGCTCGTTGCCCCATCGGCAATCCCATTCGAGGAAGGAGTCAACATCGTTCCCAAGGCACTTACGTTAGAGGCTATCGAGGTCTTGATCAGAGACTTCGCGGAGGCTGCGAAAAGGGCTGTCAAGGCCAACTTTGATGCGATTGAGATCCACGCCGCTCACGGATATCTATTGCATCAGTTTATGAGCCCTGTTAGCAACAAAAGAACGGATCGGTATGGAGGTAGTTTCGAGAACAGGATCAGACTACTTCTGGAAGTCTCCGAGGCCATTCGTGCCAGCATCCCGGAAACAATGCCTCTATTGATCCGAATTAGTGCGACTGATTGGTTCGAGTTCAGCGACAATAAGGAATTGAAAAAGGACTTTCCCGAGAGCTGGACAGTTGCTCAATCGGTTGAGCTCGCCCCGCTTTTAGCTCAGCGTGGTGTTGACTTGGTGGATGTCAGCTCGGGTGGCATTCACCCCAAGTCCGCGATTGCTATCAAACCGGGGCCTGCGTACCAGGTCCATTTAGCACAAGAAATCAAGAAAGCTGTCGGCGACAAACTATTTGTAACGGCTGTCGGCGGGATTAAGACGGGGCCTTTGGCCGAGGAGGTGGTGCAATCTGGCATCGACGCAGTACAGGCTGGACGCTGGTTCCAGCAGAATCCTGGCTTGGTTCGTGCTTTTGCTAATGAGCTAGGAGTGAAGGTGAGGATGGCCACGCAAATCGATTGGAGCTTCGAAGGGCGTGGAAAGTGGACAAACAAGAGCTCGTGATTCGCAGTTGGTACAAAATGACACATATTTTGTAAAAAGTCAGTCATTTTGTCTCACTTTTGCCCTACAATAATACTTGTCCTGAGGTGGGACTCCCCGGGACCATAGTAGGGAGAGAAATTGCGAACTTCTCATCATACGCAAAGAGATTGAAGACGATTCGGTGAATGGCTGGAAGGAGAAGCATAAACAAGGCAGCGCTTTGCCAATAGTGAAGCTAGTCATCGACATTGTAAATATTGTCTGGTAATATAGCCCTCTATAGAAAAGCACGCCGTATGCTATCGAACCGGTGCAGAACTAGTGCCTAATCACTGCCCAGGTAAATCACTGCTGAATAACTGTTGGGTATGTACAGTTGATAGAGGTTTCAACGATATAAATGTTTTGGTAGGCAGTTCGGTGAATTGCCGTGTCGCCGAGATGGAGAGTTGGATTTGAAAACGACAATCAATATAGATACAACACCATCTCCGAAAATTGGGCAGACCCTGCTAAAAAATGGTTTTCAGTGGAATGACACATATTATCGTGCCCTCGGTAGGATGTGTGGGTTCGCTGCCAGCTTTTAAGGTCCGCTCGGGATAAATTTGCTTTCCCGATACTGAATGCCACCTCCCACGGTCTCATTGCGACTTTTACAGTTATCATTTCCAAATTTTCCTCTATATCAATATCGGCGCATGTTATTCTATCCGCCTTTCAACGCTGCTTCCTTGTACCCCAGCGCTGTTTTCAAAACGACTTCAAGACAACGATTTTATACTATAGGCTCTGGTTGATCTATCGAGCAACCTTAACCCAAGATGTCGTACCCATCAGCCATGACGACATTGATTAAAAACCCACAGTTACACCTTCTCAATGCTCTGCGAGCCGACTCAAAGCCTATCATGACCTTTCTAGGGCTTCCGTCCTTCCGCACAGCCCAAGTCGTTGCTCAGACCGGCGTTGATGTCAGCATTCTCCTCTTCAGTAGACGGAATTCCCACTGATGGTCATAAAGGGTATTATTATAGATTGTGAGCATGGATATATCAGCGATGATTCCATGCACAGTTCCACTGCCGCTATCGCCGCTTTGGGTGTCTCGCCGCTTGTTCGTCTCAGAATGACCCACGCCGATTTGATTAAAAGAGCTTTAGATGCTGGTGCACAGTGAGTTACAATACCACCTCTACTATCCTCTTACTAAACAATGTGGCAAGTGGAATTGTTGTACCTCAGATCAATACTGCTGAAGAAGCCAGGACCGTCGTGTCCTATTCAAAATTCCCTCCGCAGGGAGTTCGAGGCCAAGGCTCAGCTTTTCCAGCCATCGCTCACGGTATCGATATTCCGACATACCTGCAAACGGCGAATGAAACGATTATTACCTGTCTCCAGATTGAATCAAAAGAGGGAGTTGAGAATGTTGACGCTATCTGCGCTGTACCTGGTATCGGTAAGTGACTGACGCCAATCCTAAGAGTGCTTTCGCTAATCCTTGTCAAGATATGATTTTCATTGGGCCGAACGATCTTGCTCTATCGGTCCTTGGCTATGTCCCCGCAAAAGGGGATGAGCCCGACTTTGTCGATGCAATCGAAAAGATCGTAGCAGCAGCTAGAAAGCATGGCAAATGGGTGGGTCGGTTATCAAATAGCGGGGCTTTATGCAAGGAGCATCTGAAAGTGTTCGACACCGTAGCGATGAGTTACGATATTCGGGCGATGCAGAACTGGTATACGGCCGAGTTGCAAATTGCGCGTTCGTGACAACTTATATGCTAGATGAGAGAGAAAATCCGCTCTCCAATACCGAAACAATTCACGCTGACACATCTTTTGCGATCAAAGGGTTAGAAAGTAAATTGAATACTCAGTCCAACTATAGTGAAAATTTGTTTATACTGTAAGTAAAGTAGTAAGGAGTATGGGTTGATCCAGGGTTGCCCGAAAACAATAACAGAAAGAAAAGAACGCTGACCCTCATCGGTCTCAGACTAAGGTGTTTGAGAGGACAGTCGCACCGGACTACCCATAGCCATATTATCCAGGCATCAAGGACTTTCGAAAAGGACAAGAATAAGACCTAATGCAACACAAAAGTCGAATGTCGACTCTAAAACCGAAAAGAAAAGCAATTTAACAATATAGTACTTTTTTTAAACAAACAGAACCACCCGGCACAAAACCCCAATTTATAAAAGAAAAGGCAGGGAAAGGACTGCCTTGGAAATGGAATGGTGGTCGTAGCATAAAAAATAAGTGGAAAAAAAAGAAGAAGAAGAATAGCAAGACGGACGACTTTAGGAAGTTAGGGAAGGCTAGGTGTCTCTTTGCTCTTTAGTAGAGGAGGTATATACACCTTAGCGGGCGGGTCGATTGGTTTCACTCGCATGAAGTCCAGGTCATGCTCCCATATATGGAACCGGCCCTTCGGATTCCTAGGAGGAATGTGGTTAGGTCTGGGTGACGGGTGTGTAGTTATCTAGAAATAAATACTCTTAGTTAATATATCACCCTTTCCTAAGTGTTAAGTGTGCTTTTGGCATAACTCTCGGAGGCCGCAAAACAAACATCCACTTTCTTCTCTTCTGTTTGCTCAACACTTTTCTATTATGCTTTTGGACACTCTTGACTTTCCCAAGCATTGAAGTGTCGTATAAGAAGAATTTCAATTGACCAGTCATCAGCCCAGGCCGATAGACATTAGATGGAAACTTCACGAAACGATCTTAGGATTCTTCAAAAGTACTTGTGCGAGATCGGCAACGGATGCCCAGAACAAACTTTTACCGATTGTCTGAACGTAATGAATTGTAGGTGGGTTTGTGACTTGCCAACTAGGAGCTGCGCAGCCATAATCCCAGGACGACGGCTAATATGCACAAGTGGCAAGCGGAAATTGTTAGAATATCTGCGTCGAGAAAACCCTGGCTCATTTCAAACCGATTCCACCTCAGAAGATAGACCGGAATTTCACTGTTCAAAGTTCCGACCTGATCCCGAAAGTTCTGGGTCTTCAAGTCGCTTAAATACGACTTGTGCTCTCTCCGAGTAATTCCGGACACCAGAAGATAGGTCTGAATTTGGCCGTTTGAAGCTCCGATATCGTTTATTCCTCAGCAAGGTCGACCAGGGTCAGATTGGTCGGATGGCGTAGGCACATTATCTTCAATGCATCTCAAGTCGTCCTCCAACTGATATCTTGTTCTTTCGTCGAAAAGATCGGTTGCACTTTGGAACCAATAGGATATCTCGATACTCGCTGTTCGTAATACCATCAATATCAACCTTGGAACAGACTTGATCAAGGGAAAGTAGCTGAAGACATACCCAGACCTTATGATAGACCGATAAGCAGAGAGAGAGAGGCGATTTCTGAGTAACCGTTGTTGAGAGAACTCGAACAACAGCGTCGAAAGACCTCAAGGTGTATTCTTCACCCTTTGCCTGGACCTTGAGATTCGTTTTCATCTGGCCGGCAGAATTCCTCAACTGACTGCAAGGGATCTCGAGCAGCAGAAGGCAGGTTTGGATTTGCCGAGGAAGGTTCGAACTTGTAAAAAGTTTCCGTTTGGGGAAACTGGGTTCCCGCGAGAAGGCGGTTCGATTTGTTGTCTAATTGTTGTATCTGAAATAGTCATCCATGGAAAATCTCCAGGTGAATCTGTGCAATTGCTTGAAGCGATAGTACTAGTATCCGAAAATTCAGGACTCAACGTATATAGGTGTCTTACTGTATGGCGGGAGCGCAGGGCCAATGTTGTCACCTCTCTTGGAGTCAATGGAGAGAGAGTGAGAGAGAGTGTGTGTGTGTGAGAGAGAGGCAGAGAGAAAGAGAGAGAGAGCGAGAAACAGGGAGACAGATACAGGCCCTCTATAGGTCTCCATAGCTAAAAGGCAGGTGCGATCCACGTGAGCCCTCTGACATCCAACTTCCTTCCCTTTTCGTCAGAACTGAGGTTGTCCCCCACGCCAGTTCCTTCCTGTCCTTCAGCCACTGAACCTGAACCAAGCTACTAGGTACGTCTCTTCTCTCCTTTGTTTTGCATGAGTGATAGTTCGACTTGTACTGTGTAAACAACAATGGTCTAGGATAAACACAAGGCACTTAACGGTATCTACACATTCTGAAACTGCACATTGAATACTAGCCAACTTCAAGGGACTCCTACAGACGAGGTAAGAATATCCAATTAACCTTCCTATTCATGCAGCTGGAAGAGGTCTTGGTGAGAGCAATTTGAAATTTGGCGTCAATTTAAGAAAGCAGACCATGAGCAGAACAACATCACATAACTCAGAAATCCTCCAACTACGCCTTACTCCTTACGCTGTAGCGTATGATAACCAAGCTTCTCCCTCGCCTCAGAGATCGTAGCTCCACCAGCAATCATTTCTCGGATACCAGCTTCGCTTTTCTCAACCCTCCGCGCAACTTCAGCCACCTCACGAGCTCGGTCTCGAGGCACGACAACAACACCATTTGCATCGGCAACAACAATGTCTCGCGGTTCGACACGTACCTTACCGATACCGATCGGCCGGTTGACGTCTCCCACCTGGACACGATCCTTCCCGGTTCGCATCCAACGCCCAGCCGTAAAGAGCGGGTAGTCATTGTTGATCGCACAGGTCACATCGCGACACACACCATCGATAACCGATCCAGCAATACCCCGTATACCGGCGTATTGAGTCATGATATCGCCCCAAACGGTACAATCTGTGCGACCACCGTTGTCGATGACCACGATATCGCCTACCGCAACATTGTCGATGAAATCACCAACGCTTCCTGGCGGGTCGCTGGCCGGTACATAGCGCACAGTGAAGGCTGGCCCGACGGTTACCTTGTTGTAATTGGCCAAAGGCATGATGCCGAACGCCTGTCCAGAAATGCCCAGTTTATCAAGCGCGTCGGAGACCGCAGGGGTATCTGTATCGGCAAACAGCGCCACGAGCTCTTGATCTTCTGCACTAGCTTTCTTTGGATTTCCATTTGTTGGCGCAGGTGTCGCAACTGTCGGTAACAGTGTACTCTCTTTTGTATTTCCATCGGACGGGGCGGCTGCTGCGACTTTCGATGAAGCTGTCCCCTCACGAATAGCTTCGAATTGCGTGTCATGCATGACCTCCGAAACCGGATGCCCGGCTCGAACAGCCTGAACCATAAGGTTCTGACGACGATCGATCCGCTCGCCATAATCCAGAACCTTTTCGATACGCTCCGCTGGGACAAACACCGTCCCGCAGCGATCGGCAATCACATAGTCATCTTGGTTCACGGTAACGCCCCGCATCTGCAACGGTATACCGGAATCAACTTGGACCAGCCGATTGCGCGCGCTGATCATCGTCACACCACGGCCGTACACGGGATAGCCGACGTCGCGGCTCCCGTCGATGTCACGACTCATGCCATCGATAATGGTTCCACGGATGCGTCTCACTTTCGATGCATTGGCGATGATATCGCCCCAGCATGAGACGCCGTCTGTGCCGCCGGAGATGACGAGAATGCGATCGTCTGTTGTTACAGCATCTATGACTGGGGTGAGGAGATGGGTTGTAGGGGCAGCATCGGTTTTCGGACCCAATTTCACTGTGCTGGCGCGTCCAACGATCTTAGGGCAGTCCCATAGCGGTTGTAAGCCATATGTGGCACCTTTCAGACCGAGGAAATCCAAGGCGTCGGACACTGTGTTGGTGTCGAGCGCTGACAGTCGGTCCAGAATGCTCGACTGGCTCATGATGTCGATTGTGATGATTGGGAAAATGATCGAAATAATGGGAGACCGTCAAAGGTAAGTGGCTCGTATAAAAGGGAGAGACACGAAAAGGTTGTCAAAATGATGCAAACTTATGGCTGTCTATATGTAGGTGATCGAGTCATACCATTTGGGTTGGGAAAATAACCAGGGCTGTATTAATTATCTCGGCGATGGAAACTTTTGCCGTGCAAGCTCATTGATATGCATCGTTTGTACTCTGGAATGATATTAATTCTCAAAGGCGAAGCATTGGGAGCTCGTGTCGGCAAGGCGGTATTATGCCGATGCGGATTCAATCTATCCTTATGTCATTCTACAGAATAGATGCGTGCAATATGCATCGTGGACACTCAAATCGGGATGAAGACCATTAGCCGATATCCACCTCCTATTGATTTATGAATTGCTCCATAGAGCTGGGCGACAATGTCAAATATTATCGTGATCTGATGACTCGGCAACTGATGAGTATGCCGTTTCGCACCCAACGTTATAATCCTTGGATACGGTGGCAGCACATATTTCGGGGTCCAAAAGGCATTTTCTAAACAAATCACCCTCTCCAGGCCGACCTAACTACCAACGCCCTTTCGGTAGTAAAACCAACGTTCAATGCCCGTTTGGAAAAATACCACCCCAAAGACCCAGCTCAAAATGACAAAGCAGTACCTCGACCTACCAGTCGCGCCCGCGGACATTGCATTCGGTCTTATGGCGGACTTCGAAGCAGACCCTCACCCAAAGAAAGTCTCAATGATCGCCGGAGCATATCGCGACGAGAATGGAGAGCCGTGGATCCTGCCAAGTGTCAAAGAGGTACTAGCAGGGACACTTTCCAGCATAAAGCAGCAATTGACGAGTAGTATAGGCAAAGAAACGCCTCGGCGAAGCCACCCACGAATACCTGGGTATCGCAGGCTCGCAAACCTGCACCAACCTGGCAAAGGAACTCATCTTCGGACCCATTACATCCAGCCTCCAAGACAACGCAGCATCAATCCAAACAGTCTCCGGCACAGGTGCAAACCACCTCGCTGCCACATTCCTGGCCCGTCACCTCCGCCCTAATCGCGTGTTCATCCCAACCCCAACATGGATCAACCACAAGTCCATCTGGGAGATGGCCGGTGTTGCGGTTGTAGAATATCCATACTATTCCCACGTCACAAGAGAAGTGGATATAACCGGGATGCTGGATGCCCTGGAGCACGCCGATCCCAATGACGTCGTCATCCTACAAGCCTGCGCGCACAACCCCACCGGCGTGGACTTGTCAAAGTCGCAATGGACAGAGGTATCCAGCCTCGTCCAGCGGAAGAAACTCTTCGCCGTCTTCGACAGTGCATACCAAGGCTTCGCGACGGGCGATGTTGACGGCGATGCGTGGACAGTTCGCCATTTCGCAGAGGCTGTCCTTGCATCCGAGACGCATCCGGGTCTATGTGTTGCGCAGTCGTTCTCGAAGAATTTCGGTCTGTACGGCGAGCGGGTGGGTGCTCTCCATCTGGTTGTACCGCGACACCTGTCAGCACAGGGAGCGCTATCTGAATTGATGTTGATCTCAAGAGCGGAATATTCCAATCCGCCGCGGTTTGGGGCGAGTATTGTTGAGACTGTTCTTGGGGATCGGGGTCTGAGGGCTCAATGGAAGGCGGACTTGGATACGATGAGCTCGCGCATCCAGAGGATGAGGGGTATGCTGAGGCAAAGGTTGGAGAAGGAGACGCTGCGGGATTGGTCGCATGTTGAGAAGCAGATTGGGATGTTCAGTTATACGGGGTTGACTGCGCAGCAGGTGGATCGACTTCAAAGGGAGTTCCATGTCTATCTGTTGCCCTCGGGTCGGATGAGTGTGTGTGGACTGAATGAGGGTAACATCGACTATGTGGTGTGTGCTATTGGTGAAGTCGTCAAAGCAAGCAGGTGTGTTTAGTTGAAACTAATATGGCCGCTGCTGTAGCTTTATCCTAAGTTTTTTCATCCGCATACGTGCTTAATTGAATGCAGAATTACCAATTGCAATTCTAATTCTATGCTTCGAACTTTAGGTTAGTTTCTGTAAAGGAAGGGAACGGGATAGGAGACTCCTGTATTACTCTGATGCTAGAGTACATGTAGAGAAGACTGGGTATATAACCGCCTTCTCGTCTTATTACTGTATTTTACATATCCTAACAGCGTATCATGTTTCGATCAATGGGTGTATTTTGTTACTGGAATGCTAGAGTTTGTCTTGAGGCTACAAGCTACCAGGGAGATGGAGGAGGAAGAAACTCTTGCTATGCAAACTAGCAGCAGGGCCTTTATAAAGGCCTGCACTAACAAAGGACAAGCAAACTGAAAGAGCTCAGTCTGCATGACATAATCATCCCATCTAGGGGGGATTCTCCAACAAGTTGTCTCCTGGCAATGCCATAGTAGACCTGTATGCATTTCATTCACGTTTAGTTATAGAACCAAATAACTAGAACGAAAATAAAACGAAAACTAAAAAAACATACAACAGTGAGGATTCGCTGGTGGTCACCCACCCAACTACTAACTCACCGGCGTGTGGCTTAAGTACGGCTGAGCGGACGGGAAGCCCTGTTTTCCACACCCTATGGTCGTATGTATCTGGTGTTTGATGGGAGAGAATTATAGAATACGAATACAAACGTTGAGGATGGTATAATCCTGGGGGGTTGCACAAAGATAAGCTTGAACTTCAACATACCCTTGAAAATGCAAATGTATTGACTTCGATATTAAAATGCAAAGCACCTAACATGTAAGTCCATATCAAACGGCACGTGTGACGAGATTCAAACAAGGTGATATTGGCTTGTCAAGAAATCAGCCCAGAGGTCGACATTTATTGAGCGATTCAGATAGTACTATGGAAATAGCCTCGGCCATCCTCGACTTAACACCCAGGAATCGGAGTGCTGTAACACAGTTCACGAGTCGTGCAACACTCGCCTGCAGGGCCTTGCTCTCATGATCAAAGACAAAATGTTGGTACTTCTGTAGCTTTTCTATTTCCTTCAAGTGAAATATTGAAGCTTTTGAAAACGCCCTAACATGGAGCACCGTCCAGGGCTCAGTCAAAAGTGGGCTTTCATTGACGGCGAAGTGAAAGCCCGGCAGTTTGTTTAAACCGATTCCCCCCAAAAGTCCAGGGATCAGGACAGCTGCAAGGTCTGCCATGTCGATTGAGCTTTCTTTCCGGATTTTCAGTACAAGGCAGGCGTCTTGACGCTCTGTCATGTAGTCATTGCAGCCGAGTCTGTTCGTATCCACGAACTCGATCAGGTCGGCCAGCATGAGTGAACCAAGATGCCAGGGGATACTAATACACGGGAACCAGCTCTTAATCCGCGGAGGGATTGAATCGTAGTGCCTGGTCAAGTCGCGGAATAAAGCCCCGTGCGTCCTCATCCAGTAGCGGTACACACATATCGTGCGCTGAATAATATCTTCCACGACTTGGCTGCACTCAGCATTTCTCAAAGACTTCTGAAGGTATGAGATATAGCGAAAGAGCAGCACTTTGACAGCTGCTGATCTGGGGAGGGCCCTGATAACAAACTCGTACGGGCAAGGCCAACGCATGGCTAATGCCTTCTCAGGATCCTCCTGGGCGTAGAGGTCAAGTTCCCATCCACGACTAGAGACCGGAGTTTGAATATGATTTCGCACTGCCTCCTGTGCAGCTTCGTGTTGACATTCTTCATCAGAAACGACGACTGGCCGCTCATTCATGGACGAGGAAACCGTGTCAAACATGATTGCGAGCCAGTACAAGAGACCAACTGTTTGGGTCTCTTCCGTGCTGAACTGTCGAGGGACCTCGTCTATTTTGGTGCTGTGGTTGTGAAAGCCTGTCTGGCGCGATTTGAATCGGTTTCTGAGCACGTGGATTTTGCGAGCCCCTCGCTCTATAAATATGGGCGGTTCCCCCTGGTCAATGATGTCCATGACCTGTGACAACGTTGAAGGCTTCAAACTCTTGTCCTGATCAGTGTTTTGCCTCTCCTTTGAGCGCGCATCGAAATAGTTTGACGACGGCTTCGGTATAAGACCGAAAACCAGCTCAGCAAAAACCACCCAAAAACACTCCACCTGGGAGACATTTTGAAGTGCTTGGTTTGCATATTCCCAAACAGATCGATGCAGTGTTTGCTCAAATCCGTCGCGCAGTCCTTCATCTTCGGACCTATTTACTAGGCAATGGCCATCCCAGCGCCGTCCTCCTTGGGCCCACTGCGTGGCAAATGCCATGATAGATAACTCGAGGGCTTTAGAAGCCGCTCGATTTTCAGATGTAGTGAGATGAACCAGCTTCGCTAGCCGCGCGGATCGATCGAGCTGTTTAATACGCGAGTACATGCGATTTGTCCATGATACGCCCCATTCGGGCAGTATTTGCCTTCCTGAACTCGGGCTCTGGTGGATGGGGAGGTGCTCGTGCCGCCTCTGTCGCATCTTGTATGGGCACGTATCTTCTGCTAACCAGCAACTGAGATTGTTTTCTAGCACATCATGATAAATCCGCAGAAGGCTCTCAGATAGGAGTAATCGATTCGAATTTTCCATGGCGATACGGCCCGCACCAAAAAGAGACAGTGTCATGGCAAAGTGGTCTTGCAAGTCACTGAAGTCTTTCCGTTTTTTGTGTCCTCTCCACAGTTCGTTTTGGCCTCTCTCCTCCAATGCTGAAGATAAGGAGAAAGCGGGATTGGGATTGTAGAAAGGCGGTTGGAAAGTATCAGGAATAAAGCTTTGTGAGTTAAAGCCAGAAAAGTGAGAATCGTCAAAGGTGGAATTGGCCATTGCTGAATCCATGAGGCTATCCAAACCGTTATATTCCACCTGATCCACATGCTTATTGTCGGATACAGCTATAGAGCTCACTTGTCCCGAGTCCCCTAGGTGCGCACAATTCTCGTATCCCGCAAGAGCCCTCCCGAGGTTTGACCGGCTAATGGAATGAGGGGCAACAGGCGCAGAGAGCGCGTCCCAATCAACCACGTTATTTTCTAGGAAAGACGCATGTAAAGGTTCTGTGGGTGAATTTTGGTAAGGCACTGTACAAATAGGCGTTACTGACACCTCGATCTCATTCTCTGGTGGCTGAATTCGCTGCCGTTTGTCCCGGCGTGGTTCATCATCTAGTCCAGTGTTTTCAGAGCGCGTAAAGTCATGCCCATCTGTTGGTCGATCACCTTGGCCCCAGTGAGGGTTTAGACTGCAGGTTTTGCTTGTCCTAATGCAGTAAGAGCATGGAGAGGGTATGCCAGAGTCTTTTGAGGTGAACTTCTTTTTAGCTAGCTGTTCGGATTTGCGTAGGAACACCGGAAGGGATGGGTGGGGAAGAGGGGGTTGTCGGGGGAGCGTGAGACGCACTCTCAGCTTCTATAAATACGGCCGTGTCACTATTTAGGATATAGCCATCACAGGCTTTCTTTGCTTTCCTGCACTGTTCGCAGGAGTGATTTTGACGTCTCTTCCCCATGGCTGGATAGATAGGACCAAGGAATTGGCTGCAGTAATAGGGCGATTTTTGGCGATCAGTGAGATATACCTAGCCGAGTTGGACTGAGCGATATGTTCAAAGGCAAAGAGGGAAAAAGTACTTTCGGATCACGGGGCTAGTCCGTGCCCCGTTGTGCGGGGGTGGCGCTGTCCCATGGGGTCTCCGTACTCCCTGGGAATATGCGACGATCTTATCTATATGCCGATGGCCGACTGACATCCCTTCTATCTAACGCTTTCTTTTAAATCCAGTGTGAATGGGCACATGATTCGACACCAAAGGCCTGGTGGTCAACATGATCTCTCGCTCTGATATACCCAGGACCAATATATACAGTAGCGCACATAGTTTATCTGTGACTTTACTAGACTATAATATATAATCTGCTAAAGTGCTAACACACCGTTACTTATCTCGATACCTCTCGCGAGGATATAGAGACTATCTATATAGGATAGCTCACTAGTTTCGAGTACGTAGATACGGAAGGAGATAAATAAACTAGTGGATATATAGGCTAGATTAAGCTCTATTCAGTCTACGAGACTCCGCTTACTTATAGAATAAAAAGATAGATTATTAGCTTCGTTAGATTGGATTCTATCCATTGATCGTTGATACTTTCTTCTGGCCAATGCTTCGTTCCTTGTTAGGCAAAGACGTACGTATGCCTTTGCACGGGTGTGGATTCATCTCTTTCTCCTGACCCACCTAGTACGAGAACCGAGATGGACCGGCGATTCGGTTTTCGCTGCCCTGCTGCTAAAAGAGTTACGCTCTGCTGTACGGAGTGAGTACTGATGCATACAACAAATACACAAAACGGTCAATTTCGGAGTTTATAAATGAATTTAACATAATAGTCCAACAAGCATTGTAGGAAAGATGGATTGTATGTAGACGATGTTCAAACAATATATCTACCCGTCCACTTAGAATTCACCATAGCGATATATACCTTCCTCAAGAGCCTTGATCTGGAGTGCCAGAACCTTAGAATAATATCTTGCAGTCGCCAGATTGCCTCCATGAAAGTAGAATCCCGGGTGCCCACTATTCTGCCACATGGTCCTAATTTCTCCTTCGCTATTGTAACCCCAAACATCACATACCTTATCGGCAACCTTGTCGCCCAGCATCGTTCTCGTTTGCGAGCGCATATTGTCGTATCCAGTAGCGAAGATAATTTCATCCCCTTCTAGCTCAGTACCATCGGCAAATTTAAGGCCTCGAGGCAGAACTTCAGCAATTTCCTGACCTTGCTTCACCTTGATCTTCCCATCCACGATCATTTGGGAGGCTCCCACGTCGATATAGTAGCCACCACCGCGCTGGAAATATTTGACGAACAATCCACCGCCATTAGGACCACGATCAACCTTGAACCCGGCTTTTTCAAGTCCATCAAGAAGCTCCTTGTCGTGCTCTGCTTCTTGAGAAGTGATATGGATCTGGAGCGCTTTCATGACAGGTGTGGGAGTGCCATGTAGAAGGAGGTCGGCATCTGCCAATGCCGGACCATTCTCTTCGTAAAGGCCCTTCAGACCGATCTTTGTGATAGCAGCCGAGGAGATAATGCAGGTTGTCGATCTCTGGACCATAGTTATATCGTAGCCTCTCTCCTGGTAATCTTGTGCGATATCGTGGGCTGAATTACACGAGCCCACAACGATCGCCTTTTTGCCTTGGCTATTTCTCTTGGCACCTGGAAATTGCGAGGAGTGACAAAGAAGGTCACCCTGGAAGTTGTCTATGCCGGGGACTTCAGGCATTTTCATCTTTCCAGAATGGCCGGTCGCTTGGATAATATGGCGCGGGTGAAACATTCTCTCTTCAGTGGTTCCGTCCTTCTGTTGGCGAGAAAGGGTCAGGGTCCAGTTGGCATTTTCCTCATCCCATTCGCAACTGGTGATAGTGGTAGAGGTCCAAACATTGAGTTCGAGCATTTTGACGTAGCACTCGAAAAATTCAGCCAGCTTATCCTTCGGAGTAAAGATAGGCCAGTTCGCAGGAAACTCCATGTAGGGCATGTGATCATACCACACGGGATCATGTAGGACAAGCTGACGATATCGGAGTCGCCAGTTATCCCCAACAGACTCGTTTTTATCGATAATGAGGGAGTCTACTCCGAGCATCTTCAATCTCGCGGCCGCGGTTAAACCACCCTGTCCGCCGCCTTTAAAATAAGCATTAGCACGGGTCTTGAGAATGATAATTAAATAGAAACATACCGATAATGAGCACACTTGGCTCACGACCGTCAGTGTAAGCAGAAGAATCAGCTCTTTTTTCTGCCCAATTCTTGCGATCCGGGTTACCACCGTGCTCTGCGCCTTTAGGTCTCCGATGTCCAAGAAGCTCCTCATGGCCCTTCAGCTCTTGAAGAGCAGTAAACAAGGTGAAAACTTTCCACGTATCGTTCTGCAGCGCGAGGCGGGCAATCCCGACTGCGGAACCATGGGCCGTTTCTGCTTTAAAGAAAAATTGGATGCCTTGAACTTCGCCAGCTCCGTCTAGTGCCCACACTTTCGGAGCGCGAACGGGGGTGCTCCTGTCAATAGAAATTTTCTGGAGGCGCAGGCCGTCCCTGGACTCAGAGCATCTCTCAAGGAATTTCACGATCGCTTCATGGCCTTGCACTGTTCGAAGCCGCCAGGATAGAGCTAGATGGTCGCGCCAGAAGCTGTTGTCCCCAAATAAGCTCGCTATGCCGTCAAAGTCGCGTTTGGCCAATGCAAGATTGAAAGCCTCAACAAGTTTTGATGCAACGTGCTCCGGCTCACAGGTGGCACATTTGGAGGGAACTGGGAAGCTTGCTACTGGTATGTTGACTGAGCCGGGCACTCCACGGATGTGTGAGGGAATGTTCTGCTGGATATCTGCGGTGGCCATTGTGGAAAGACCGGTAAGAAGTCAAAATTTATAATAAACGAGGCAAAAAGATTTGGAGATGATGGATTGATTCTCTTCGGGTGGTATGAATATCGAGAAAGAAGGGTACTTGAGAGGATTTATAACTTTTTCGGGAGGCACCTAATCAAGCCAATCCACTTGACCAGGTGAACGTGCGACCTTGGTATTCTGTGAACTTGTTTAGAACCGCTGAGGGTCACTTCTTGATAATTTCGCGAAAGCGGGAGTTTCTCGACGTAGGGAGCGGCTCCGACTTGGTTGGGAATATAGGATGGAACGACCAGTCAAACTCCCAGGCGGCAAGGTGGCTGAAACTCCAGCTTCGCCTTTTTACGGGGCCCCGCATCATAGGATCCACTTCACTCGATTAACTTCACTCGATTACTCCAGCTTCGAGGGGTCTTGCAGAGCGCATCTGCTCCGACCACGAATATGGGTTGGAATGCGGAGTCCGCAATGGCGGAAGCTATTTGTGTGTTGATTCGTAGGAGCTACTTGTCCTTCTCCGTACATCCGAATCGATAGCTTACACCCCACAACCTTTCTCCTGCCGCTCTGGTTCAACGCGGGGGCGATGTGATATACAACATCTGGAATACCGTCTGGACTCACTAGTGGAAGCTTTTCTCTGTATTCTGCCATGAGATATTTGTGCACAGACGTTTGCTGCTACGCCAGAATGAAAGTAAGCAAGTAAACCTTGGTATCCTGGTATGCAGCTATATATTGCCTAGACAATGTCCATAGATTTGAAGCTGTTTTCAAATTCCATCTTTGCGAACACCTCTATTTTCACCATTGTATTTTACCAACAAAGATGCCTAAAACAATTGATGCGAGCAAAGCCGAGGGCATAAACTTTGCCAGCGACGTTCAGCATGCGGAAAATGGAGATATTTCATCTGCTGCCTTTGAGCGGACCAGGTCCAGGGGAAGCATCATGATATCTCCGGAGCTATTTGAAAAGCTTTACTTGAATCCGAAAACTCCAGTTGCTGGAAACCTGCGGAGTATCATTGGCAATCCAACTCCTATGTATGACAGCTGTGTTTAGATCGCCTCTGCTAGGAATGACTGACACCAGCTTAGAGCTATCACAGGCTTCGTCATGGCCTTGACCCCTCTATCTTTTTCCCTGATGGGCTGGAGAGGGGCTAGCAATAATGGAATTGCTCATATGTGAGTAGTTGACATCAGTCTGATTTTATATTCGTGAGTGCACGCTAATTCACCATTCGTTCAGTGGGGCGTACATCTTTTTCGGAGGCATTCTTTTGCTTGTTGGTGGATTGCTAGAGTGTATAATCGGTAACACCTTTTCATCCGTGGTGTTCATGTCCTTTGGTAAGTGATATTGCGCTCGTGGTCCTTTCCAGGTATGTGTCACTAATTACTAATGATACCAATGATTCAGCATGCTTCTACCTCACTCTCGCCGCGACTCTACAACCCTTCTATAATGCATATGGAGCCTATTCACCGACGCCTAGTGATCCCACTGCAGGGCTCGCGACGGAGAGCTTCAATGCCAGCTTTGGTTCGTCAACTACCTCATTCTTCCGACCTTGCTTTTTTGAGCGAAGCGTGAACAAGATCCTAATGAAAGTCGAATGTTATACAGGGTTTTTCTTAGTTTGTTTCAATCTTTTATGCTTCATTTACTTGATCTGCGCCTTTCGGACCAATCTTGTCCTTGTCTATATCCTTTTCACCGTGGTCATTGGCGTTGGCCTCATTATCGCTGACTACTGGTATTTGGCTATGAAAGAGACAGCACTTGCCGACAAGCTCCAAGTAGTGAGTCACCTTGCGATATTTTTTTTTTAGTCTCCTTATTGACACAATTGATCGCGTTTTCAGGGCGGAGGGGCCGTGCTATTCGCAGCATGTCTCGGTGGGTGGTATTTACTCTTTTCTTTGTTGCTTGAATCCGTGGACTTTCCTCTGCGGCTTCCCGTAGGTGACCTCTCGAGCCATGTCCCGAGATTATCGCAACTTGAGAAGACGTCGGATTGATCACAGTTCTACCTGATACCTCTCCTTTTGCAAAATTGCGCGTGCGTACAAGGGGTTTGAAAGTGGGGGTTCATCTCAAGATGGGATGTGAGGGGTGGATATTCAGTGAAAGGCCAATGGGAAACAACGCAGGGATACCTCGATGTATAGTCACTCATTCTCCTTTCAATGAAAGAACAAGCTCGTTACCATATAATGACACGATATGTTTTTCAAATCCTGCAGCAAAGTACTCCGTTACCCCAGACACAAACTGTGCAGCAAAGGTAATACCCCGGACCCCGGACCCAAAATGAAAGCCTTACCGATCTTTTGTCGAGTCATATGATATTTTTGTGGAGTTGAGACACCTGGGATATATCAAACACCGAACGTGGCGTTGATCATCCCTTTCCCTAGAAAATTTGCATTACGGTAAAGTTTACTTTGCTTCAGACCCTATATACCCCGCCGATCTTCTCCGTATATCCAGCGGAGCCGACTCGGCCGTGCGGAGCCGATTGGGGGTCGAAGCCAAACCCTAAGCAAAGCGGACCCGACTGCCCAGGTGTCGCACGCATTATGGCCCGACAGTACGGCCGTAGCCCCGGAGGTTGAATTTATGTATTTTGTTTAGGACAGGCTAAGTGAGTTGGCCCCTATCAACCCTAGGTGAGAATTGCCACCCTGTTCTCACCCAGATCACCGGCACTCACCCCAGAGTGCCGCTGAGAGATGCAAAAAAAAAAAAGCAAAAAGCAATAACATACAACAGCATGTCTAAGGTGGTGGTCACCTAGCGCCCACGGTTCGGGCATGGGTGGCTCGCCGCTCCATTCAGGGCACTCAAGACGGATATTCAGCCCGTATAGCAAAAGGTACATTTCCTATTATAACTAAAAAAAGCTACAAGTACCGTTCTTTTCCCCTCCGTTTCTATCACTCCAGTCTTGATTTATCACGAGCAAGATACGTACTAAGCAGACCTAGTCTTGAAATATATGGCTAATGTTATAGATTCGCTATTAAATTCGAAGGACTTTGAGTATTAGAAGAAGACATCATGAGAAGGTTGTGTTGGGTTCTGAGTAGTAAAAAGACTGTCAATTTGAAGAAATATTTCTTGATTCAATAAGGGGAATAGCAAGGGGTCCGAATCATTTATAGGTTTCTTTCCTAAAACACATGCCATGAAAATATTAAGACTGATTGTTTTAAGTATGTGTCCAAGATCCTGGTCATAGAGTATGTGCGAACGTTCTACAAAAGTACGAGGGGAAGTTCCATGAGCCTCATAATTGAAAGCGTATAAGAAGTGATGCTTTTTATGCATGCAAAAACTGGGCTGAATTGTAACGTGTTCTCGATCCTGTGGATTCCATGCACGCGAGTCATTGTATGCATATTTTGTGCGTCTATATCTAGCTATGTGTAGTCGAGGATATGGTCGCCTCGTTAGGGCGAGTCCGATTTTACTGCGACCTAGGATATTCAGAGTGAAGACGTAGTGAACTCATTCGTGTCAGAATTGCAAACAGACATTAACCAGAGTGTGCTTCATATGTAAGTGATCAGCAAACGGTTCAAAAAACAAATCATCACCTGTATATGACACAACAGACTTATGTAGGACTTCACCCTTTCCGGACTCCCATTATATGACGTAGAGGAAATAAGTCTGATAAATACCCGGTGTCAAATGTAGTGGATTCAGAAGATGAATTTTCTTGAGTACCCAATAGTTCCTGGTATAGACAAACATGGTTATTCGCCGCAACTCCATCGATACATTTGATTTAGCTTTGCGAGATTGCACTATGCTTTTCACAAACGAGTCCGTTTTTCTGTATAGTATTCCTACGCCAATATCTAGTAATAGATTCTCATTGAATTCTGCTGACCATGTAAGAATAGCTCGTTCAAAATTCAAAGCAAACTTAATTTTCAACCTGGTCTTCCACTAATTTGCTTCCTTCAATCTTCTGTACAAATTCTAGAGTCCTTTGCCTGTTTTTATCAGTGTGGAATTCATCCTCAACCTGTTCGCGTGCACATATTTCTGCGTACAAAAGAGGCGTCAGTCCGTAAAGATCAGGCTGATAAAGATATGAGAAAGAGCAGTCATACGAAGAAGCTATGAAATCTTCGCCAATGGGACCCCGAATTGCTGCATGGTGAAGTATGCTCTTTTTGCTGTGGTCCTTGGAAAGGACATTGAGACCGGAATGTTCCAAAATTTGAAGCACTTGGTAATCCTCCACAAATGAATGCATGTGGATGAGCCAGGTTTTCTCCCTGACTGTTTCTCCACAGCGGATCGGCGCCATTCGAATCAACAGCTGGCAAATTTCCCCTTTGTTTTCTAAATGGAACGACCGCAAATATATGCTAAGGGGCGAATCTCCTTCAGCATTAAGAGAGTTCACCTAGGTAACGAACTATATAAAATAACGTCAAGATCTGACACGGCCTTACGGAGGGCGAGATGTAAAGGGTGTTTCCGTTTTGGTAGTGCGCATTTACATTCGCACCTTCCAAGAGGACACAATTTGTCATAGCTGAATTGCCTACGAGCGCAGAAAATGCAGCGGGGTTAGGCTATAGATATTACACGAATTGGAGGTTCTTCGTTAGTCGGGCTGCAGTTTACACTCTAGCATGTGGTGATTCCCCGCTCTGTAGCCTGTAGAGCTCCTTTAGACCCCAATATTTATGTCTGCTCCATTCTGAAGCAGCAATCTGCTGAGATTTTGACTTCTGGCCACGGAGTAGTGCAGTGGGGTCATGTTGTCCAAGTCACTTGCACTTGGGTTTGGGCAATCGTTATGAGAGAAAGGAATTATCGTCACCTGGAGTCCTTCATCCTCTCTGTCTAGGGTAGCCAAGTGCAAAGAGTGTTGCTTCATAAAGTTCAAAGCCCCAGCTTTCGCTCCCATCTTTAGAATTATTCGTGCGGCATTGACTGCCATGCTCCACTGCGTTCAGGAAAGGTGTTTGACCTCACGCAGTCTGACCATCATCGTCTGTAGAATCAACAAGAGATGTTTTTCTCCAAAGACCCAGGATGCACTCGTCAAGCCCAAACCATGCCGCAGAATATATGTATATTCTCGTATCCTAACATGCTTCTACAACACGAAGACCATGCACCACTCGCACTTGTATATGTGAACATTGAAGAGATCAAGAGATTCAGACTAGCCCTCTATAAGATGGGCCAATTATCCGCTTCCTCTGACTTGACCGGAGAAAGTGTCAATGGTGGCAGAAAAGATCTTTTGACCTTGGCTGATTTGTCTTTCTGCATGTCAGTTATGACCTGTGGAATGCTCCCTTGGGCGCAGAGTCCGCGGCGTTAAACAAGTCTGATTCAATGTAAACACCAATAATTTTGGAATTTCCAACAGCACTATATATAGAAACGCTTGGCACGGGCCTGAGCGGGGCTGAGTGATGCCTCAAGGCTGCATTCGAGCCCGATAGGCCTTGTGGGCGAGCTATAAAAGCCAGCTGCCATCTCTGTATCTAGGGTTTGAACCACAAGACGCCTTCTCAAAACATTGGTTATAGTTCCTGTCTCAGATTGCCCGAAACCCGAAGCCAGGAACAGTCAAAATGCTCACGGTTAAAGCTATGAGGGCATTGTTGTATGCTTGTGAGATTGCTATTGTGCTAGCAGCACCCGCCGTGTGAGTCTGTCTCTTAGTATTTACGGGTGGTCGTGTCATTGGATTTATACAATTTTTAAGTTGTCCCACTCATAAGGATGGATCGCTGGATCTTGTTGGCGCGACAGCATGGCAGCGCTGATATGCGCTGCAACTCTCTTTGTACACAATCTACACAACTTAGAGCTACACTGTCTTTCACGCCGCTGTTTGCATAGCTCACTAACAAAAAATTGCTCCCAGTAATGAAACCAATTCCTCCAAAGATCGCGAGGTAGCACCCCGGACAAACGCGCTTTGGGCAGTCAATTTCTACAAAGACCACGATTGCAAAGACTACCTAAGCTCCTTCATCTCGGACGATTCCGGCTCACCCCAGCCCTGCACAACAAAGGGATTAGACAAAGGAGAATCTTACTCCGTGGAATGGGTTCCTGGATTCAACACTCGACTTAGGGTGTCATCTAATGATCATTGTGCTTCGGGTTGTTGCGCGAATACATTCGGCGAGGAATACAAGGGTTGTACGGGATATACGCAGAATGTCAATCCGCCAATGTCTTGGGAAGTCTATAAAGTCTGACGTGGATGGTCTTTAGTAGAGAAGGGGACCTAGATTAGCTTCGTCGTGATGCATTTTGAATGAAATGATCTAGCAGGTAAAATTTTGAGTCTCTTAGGATATAGATGGTGGCTCGTCAAGAGAATATTCTCTTTACAGCATTTGCACAATTGTGATGTATCCGTTTTGAGAATCAGCCTGTTGTGATCAAAACAACATGCCTCTGGGGAAAAATCAGTGTGGGAGGGGAAGAACACGTCAGCGGTTCAGGGGCGTGCAGGATATTCAGGTGTAGAATAGTGGTGTTCAGGGTATTCAGGTAAATGGGCTGAATGGACTGAAGACGGCAGTTTCCTAGTAAAAATTGCAGGAAGATAGATAAAACAAAAAAAACATACAACAGAGAGGATTCGCTGGTGGTCACCCACCCAACTACTAACTCACCGGCGTGTGGCTTAAGTACGGCTGAGCGGACGGGAAGCCCTGTTTTCCACACCCTATGGTCGTATGTATTATGTTACACGTCTAAGAGAATTATAAGATCAAACTATTCTAACTAGTGCTACACTTTCAAGCTCGCCCAAACCCGAATGGATAAGCTAATACAAACTCCAGAGTCATTATGTGCGACAAAGAGAATGCTTAAGAATTCATTGGTCATGGGTGTTCTAAGAGGAAACTTTTGTTCCAGATGATGAGACTCCATCAGTCGCAGCAAAAATATAGTGGTTTCCGTTCTATATATATCCAAGTATACCCGCAATGAAATAAAAAGCCAGTACCGCAATGTCTCTGCCATCCTCAATCTTAGCTACCGAGGTACCGGGGAGATAGCACGTAGTAGGAATGTGAATCTGCCGCATTTTTATAGCGCTTAAGGCTAGGATATATATTCCAAGGTTATTTTTAGTTATAAAAGATTACTGGAAGTTAGTATGCACTCATAAACATACTATAATAAGTAAAATGTTTCGTTAAATACCGTATTCTTATGAAAATTGTAGAACTACGGAGTACTACAGCATGATATTTTATCGCTTAAGAACCCTTCCTTGGGGGCTCTAGAATCTGTATGCATGAACACCTACACAATGCCAGCCCGACCGAAAGAATCATGCCTGAAGGACCTCGGGAAGGACGGGCGGAAGGAATGGCTTGACCCGGTGGCGGAATCCCGATCCAACACTTCAAAAGTCCCGCCAAGACGCCGAGAAAAGGCGTCAGTAGCTTCTTTTAGTACCTCGAAGTTAGACATACGAGATGAGGTGTGTCCACCTACAACCCCACCAGTCAAACACGAATATGCTATTCCCAAAGCGACAATGTAAGTCCGTCGGGCGGGAAACGGGAGCGAGGCTTATCTGGCTTATCCTAACCCTATCCACTTCCCCTTTCGGTAATTAAAGTCCGGATCGTGCACTTTCCGATGGAGTAATCTGCTACAGAGATTCTAGATCTGTTACTGTGGTGTTTGTTCCTTCTTGTGATTGGGCACTGTGACTCAACCAGTGCGTTGCTGAAGGACGATGTCGTTTGATTATGGTCACTTGGTCAGTTTGGTCAGTTTGGTCCGGTTCATTGGTTTTGTGGATTAGAAGCTCGCTCTCGCAATATATTTCGGCCCGTATTCACTTGTCAATTTCTTCCACAAGTTGTTGGCATACTAACTCGAACATCTTCATTAATATCTTCATCGCTCTGTTCTTCGGTGCTTTCAACTTCGTCCTTAGTTCAATCTATACCACCTCCCAATGGCAACCTCCCAGGCATCTTCCATGTCCGTAAAAGACATCGAGTCTAACGCAACGACCGACAGTCATGTCAAGTCAGAGGTAGTAGCAGAAGGACCACCGAAGCCCGCAGGACCCCCTCCGCCACCCAACGGAGGCACAAGAGCATGGCTCCAAGTCCTTGGGGCCTTTTTCTTGAATTTCAATACTTGGGGTCTGTTGAACACCTTCGGCACATTCCAGTCTGAATATAGTACGGGCTTGCTGAGGGACTCGTCACAGTCTTCGATTGCTTGGATTGGATCGCTGCAGGCGTTTCTGATGCTGGTATTTGGAGTTCTGTGTGGACGTGCTCTCGATGCTGGGTATTTCTACGCGGATATCACCCTAGGTGTCTTTCTCGAGGTATTCGGCATGATGAGTGAGCTTTGCCATCGATTGACAACGGAAGAAAAATGCTAACCCAATAGTGACTTCCATTTGCAAGGAGTACTGGCAGCTCATCCTGGCCCAGGGCCTGTGTGTCGGTATTGGGGCCGGGATGTCATTCATCCCCAGCGTTGCCATCGTAGGCACGTATTTCTCAACGCGACGATCCACCGCGCTGGGTCTAGCTGCCACCGGCTCAAGCGTCGGAGGCATCATCTACCCCGTGGTGCTGAGACGTCTGATCGTCCAGATCGGGCTGCCCTGGGCGGTCCGAGTCATGGCGTTTATCATGTTGGGAACGCTTCTCATCTCGGTCGCTGTGATGAAGCCTCGTCTTCCGCCTCGCAAGTCAGGTCCGCTGATTAACGTTGAGTCGCTCCGGGACACGGTCTTCGTTCTCTGGCTCTTCGCTGCATTCTTCATCTTCATCGGTCTCTATATCCCATTCTTCTATGTCGAACAGTACGGTATCAACCTCGGCATGTCGCGGGACTTGGCTTTCTATATGCTGATCATCATGAACGCCGGCTCGATTCCCGGCCGCGTCTTGCCGTCTATCATGGCCGACAAGATCGGTAACCTGTCGGTCATGATCCCATCTGTCCTTCTCACCGGTATCTTAATGCTCGCGTGGATCAGCGTTGAATCTCAGTCGGGGCTGATCGCCATTTCGGTCTTTGTCGGCTTGACAAGTGGGTCTATCCAGGCTGTGCTTCCTGCCACGGTAGCCTTCCTTTGCCCCGATCTGTCCAAGTTGGGCACCAACATCGGAATGACCCTCTTTGCGTCGGGTCTGGGATTGTTGATCGGTAGCCCTGTGGCAGGTGCGATTCTCGACCGCCAGCGAACGTCGGGAGGAGATGTCTTCTGGGGTACGTTGACCTTTTCTGCGATGTTCATCTTGGTGGGAGGCGTGTGTTTGATCATTGCTCGTGTGGTCAAGGTGGGATTTGCTTTGAAGAAGGCTTGAGATTGTGTATGAGATGGGCACACGATAAACCTGTCAGCATGCCTGAGGCAAGATCAGATTATGACTGTGAAAGAGAAGACAATAAAAAACGTAGCTCTGCATACTTAATTTAATTATCTAACAATTCTAACACAAATCTTTCTTCTATGGGGCTCTTGCCGTAAAAGTGTCAAAGAGTGGGGGAAACAAAAGAGAGAAGAAGGGGAAAGGGGTGAAGGGGTGAAGATACCAACTATCTATTCTCTATTTGTCTATATGCATTGGAAAAAAAAGATGATGTGCTAGGAAGTTCAAATTTACATGTCTTCCCACGAGAGATTAGCCGTGGACTGGATCGTCGAAGTACATTCGAACGGCGCCATAGAATATGGCAGACATAGATCGGACTGCATACCCAGACCTAAGCCTGGGTAAAGGTCGCAGTCGCTTGGGAAAAACATCTCAATTAAAGGATCTGGAAGCTGCGCATGGTCCATCCAGTTCACCGCAAGAGGCGTGGGGGCAGGGGCACTTGGTGGAGACGCCCTGGCGGTATTGGACCCCAGCAAGTCGAGTGTTGAGTCTTGGTTTTCTCGTTCCAGAGAACGCTCCATCTCATTTACGACTTCCTCGGCAGCTGTAATTCCGAGCTGAAGGAACTTGGCATCCTGTTGTGAACCGCCAAAGTCGCTAATCAGGCTTGAGGTGACAGTTGTTGCGACCGCAAGAACAAGTCTCGTCTTCGCTGCGACAGGTCCGAGGCGGTATTTTCCCGCTAGAATCTGCGATAAAGAGTCTAGAGATTTCAGCAAAAGCTGATGAAACACAACCAGCGTAGGCGGGGGGCCAATGCAGACGGTTGTGCCCAGATTGATGCTTCGTAATCGACCAACCACCGAACATGCGGTCAATGCTGCACGGGCAAGGTCGGTCCAAAGTAGATGGTACGCCACGCTAGACAGCTCAGACCCATTATGTAACACTTCCTGCAACTGATACAGAATTGACACCGAATTGTCCCATGCTTCATAGAGATCGCTCCGCTGTGAATGATGAGGCGGAACCCCCCGAACAAAATTTAGCGTGATGATAACCATGAAACTATGCACATGAATTGACAACAAGGCTTGCTGAAGCTTTTCAATTGGACTGCATGTCGAAGCTCCCTCCTGCAGATTCGGAGGCAACTTTCGCAGGATCTTGTGAAGAGAGGCACGCATTCGATCCCGTACTTCGCTTGATAATTGAGGAGTTGTGGAGCAAAGTCGCTGGTGTAATGGAGCTCTCACTATAGCAAGCTTTATTGCGGCGATATTGAAAGCCTGGTCCGTTGCTTCCTGGGCCTGATTCAATAATGTAGCTGATTTCGTTCCCGGCTCAAGGGTTAGAAGGTCGATAGCGCTCGGGAGAGGACAGTCCATATCTTCCAGTCGAATACTAAAGTGGGATCCACTTTGGATGCAATAGTCGAGGTTCAATCGAAAGAAGCACGCCCATAATCGTTTCCGAACTTCTGCATAGTATGGGGTGACACCGGGGAACAAGGCCGGATCCCTATGCAAGCCCATGCTCAGAGCCATTTGCGTGGTCAGACCCATGATGCCCATGAGGCTATAAATACTGTCAGTGTCAGAGGCAGTGATGGTCTTCATGATGATCAACAACAATAAAGCCTGCATGACGCCTATACAAGGTTTCCGGAACCGTGTTGATGTATGAATCCGGCTCTCCGCTTCTTGCAGTATCAGACGCCCGTGTAGTCGCTCTGACTTGTCAGTCTGCATGGCAATCGCAATGACCAACAGAATCTTGAGGACGTGCACTTCATTGGCGTCGACGGATGCGATCAATACTTCCTCCAGCTCTGTATTCAGACACTTCTGGTCGATCACGTGGTAGATTCTACCATATGTTTCACAAAATCGCCTGATTCGCTCTTCGCAGGTCGATCGATCAGGAAGGAGATCAAATAGTTCATTACCTCCATTCACTCGGGCTGGTACCGAATTTGCGACGCGAAGGAGAGACTTGACTTTCGCAAAAGTTATCCACGTCGGCTGAAAATCAACGGTTTTCTCCAGCATGGCCCCTATGACGGGCAAATCGTTGCACACGGCCATCCAATGGGTGCCGCCAATCAGCCTTGTTTTGAAGTCCGACCCTTTAAAGGCACTATTGGCATGGGAGGCGGTGGGCTGGTTGTGGGGCAGGACGGATCGTGGATCGTGGATCTCGATCTCGCCATCAGAGCGGGGTGCCGGCTGTTGCAACGCGAGTAGATCGATCTCCGCGTTTCGAGGGGATGGTAATGGCGCGGCAGATTCCGAGACTGCTTGACTTTTCGAGCGGGAGTAAGCGCACTGTGTGACCATTCCACGGTCTTGGCACGGTTTGCATGGTGACTTGCGATCGCAACGGACTTTGGATTTTCGACAATGGTTACATGCCACGGGCTCCCGATAGCGGGGTCTTTTTCGACCATTGTTTTTCTTTGGGTTCTCGAATGCCGAGGCATTCATATGACTGAACGTCAACATCTTGTCGCCAGTTGTAAAGGGTGATTATTATGAAGACGCTGAAAAGATCCAAAAAGCTTGACAAAGAACAAGCATCAGGCGCCTTTGAAGGGGGACGAGGGAACGAGCGGCGATAAGCTCGTCGATCAGTAATCAGAGTTGCGAGTAATATCAGTAAGCCCAGGGATGCGGCACGCTCTTTGTTATTGGATGGAGTGGCTTCCAAGGTTGTCATGCCGAAGTTGCGCCATGAGTACAGCCACATGAAAGAGGATAAAAGACTGAATAGACTCGCGGAATTAGTGTCAGGGTCTTGACTGGGGCGAAGCCAGTTAGCTTGATATACGAAGTCCAATCACAAGTCGTGAGATAGGCAGGGCACGGACACCTCGTGTTCTCCCGGCCTTTATATATAGTCCGATGTAGAGCACTAAATCCTAGAGTCAGACAACAGATAGACCTAGGAATGTAGGGGAGCGGAATTAAAGACGCTTTTTGCCTAAAAAGTGTTTACATCAATTACTATGAGTGTAATGGGGTAGAAGTGATAGAGAAGTTGAACTTCTAAATTAAGGACTTCGGAAGAAGGGGAGTTAAAATGTTTATCGGGGGCCATGTGGGGTTGGATCCTGCCAGGTACGCCAATCATACGCACTGATCAAGGAAGAAAGAAGATCACCGTTTTTATTTGGCTATTCGATGGCCGTAGGTCGAGTACGTTCTGGTATAGTATGTGCACCGAAAAGCGTTTTGACGGGCCAAATGCACACCCCCAGTACCCTTGAAGCCTTTGGCTCTGTACTCTATTCTCCGTGCTGAGAGAATGAGCTACTTCGTCTAATTCAGATCCAAGAAGCCTATAATGGCGACAAGCGGATGACACACTTCTATTTGGACTATTCGCTGCCACTTGGCTGTAACACACCCGCAAAAGGATGGCTATAAAGATGTAGTTATCAATTTAGTGTCGCAGATGCGGACCTGGTACCAGCAGTGGCTAGTTGGGTCTACAATTCTGAGTGAGGGTGGGAATGAGTGGCTCCGTCGGCCGGCGGTTGTAGCGACACACCGACTAACTTTGGTCTGCCGCGACTACGATAAGTCCTCTCAGGTACCGGGGAGCAGATCTGACAGACAAGATGTGCACGCTTTCGACTTTAAGTACAAATAATAATTGAGATCCAGCCAGAGCTACACATATATTGAAGAATCGTGATTCTCAGGCTGACGTGTGGCACCCCTAGACATCGTGGACGACCCAGATATCTGACTCCAAATATCGTCCAGTTTGTGTTTTGGGATCCCACTTGACTGTGTCGTTGAACCAGTCTAACGCTTTCCCTTCCACATTCTCCCCTGAGAAAGCGACTTGACCGCTTTTTTCGCCCACGGTTTCATTCAGAAGAACATTCTCTTGACCAAGCCACTGCTGCCATTGTGCAGCCGTCCCCTCGAGTTTAAAGCTCTCTGGGGCAATCTTTGCGACTCGGGCTCCCATTCGAATATGCTTCCGCAGCCATGGGTCAAATGGCAATGGATTCTGAGCATCAGAAGCTTCAGTGGGTGACCACGTGAATCCGGACTCGTTCGGCTTCCCCTGTACCCAAGAGAAATACTGTTCCGGGTGAACATTCTGGTATTTGCATTTCATGGTGGGTCGAAGGGGCACAACCACGGTCTTCAGATTGTTTCGTCTGGCCAATTCTTTGAAGTTGGCCAACAAGACATCGGCAATACGCAAACCCCGGTAGCTTTCTGACACTTGGACATATAATCCGGAAAGAGCATTTGGCAGGTCCCGCAAGTAGGCAACAGGCGAGTCACGTCTCTGATCCTCGGTCCATAGATGTGCATCCAGCAAGGGGACACTTTCTCTCGCCTGCGCCTGTCGAACGCCTCGTGCGAGTATCGTATCCCATCCCCCATCCGGCAAGCTCGAAAACCACTCACTCGAAGTCGAGTCCTTTGCCAGCTCGGGACAGAAGAACGGCACGCAGTTTGCCGTGGCCACGACTGCGTTGTCAGAGTCCCTCACAACCATAGCTTGGTAACGTTTCAACTCATCCAACTCTTCTATCTCCTTCCAAAACCGCATTCGGCTGGATCCGTTATTCCAAGGGTCTCGCAACCAGATCCACAGTTCATGGGTAGGGTCTGTACGAGCTTCGTCCCACAAATCAGGTCGATCGATTGCTAAATGCAAGGAAAGCCCAGGTGGCATTTGGAGCGTTGTATTGTCCATTGTCGATCGAGTTCAAGGTATAAAATGATAGAATAAGTTGAGTTGACGTTAAACTGGCTGTAGGTAATTTGGGAAATGAATCGGAAATATGAAAAAGGTCGGGGCCGTCGGGGTCGCGGACGAGGAGCAGAGAACTTGTATACAACACACGTGGGTATTTTACTACTCTGTTTGGTTATGCACCCGGATAACCTATGAGTACCTGCAGTACAGAATAGTTCATTCTCCACATTGTGGTCAGCTGAATTGCTCGTACAGTTTCAGACACGTAGAAAGAAGCGCCTATTGTGGACCTAGGAGAATAAATAAAAAAGGCAAAAAAAGAGAAAAAGCGGGAGAAATATTATATTGTTTATTGTACACTTTCCTTTTTCTATGTTGTAAATTGTGTGATGTCGAAATTCTTTTGTCTAAATTTCCTCTGCTATAACGCTATCGGGGATTATTTTATCCAGTTGGCCGCAGACGTGAGCCATCCTTGCCCTCTTAACACTCCTTTCCAAACAATTTTCCATCTTTCAAAATTCGTAATGTGCTCGATATAGTGTGCATACTGCCGCTAGTCGAGAACCAGGGATTTGGCAAGCGGGTGAAAGTAATAACGATAGACAACAAACGAAGTTCGATACGTGAGAAAAATAAGAAGTGAATAGCAGATGATCCCAACCAAATCTGGCCTCAATACTACAAATTTATACATTTCCCACAGTGGCGCAACGTAAAGTTTGAAACTTCGACCGAGAACATGAGATTATTTCTTCCCGGAGATCAAGGGGCAAGAACAGCTAGCCATTAATACGTCAATGTCGAACAGAAATCATGATGGCGAGCTGAAGGCGCAATTTCCTTTGTGATCTACCAAATACATAAATTTTCCATTGCTCTTAAACTAATATCTATTACTAAATGCATATGCAGGTGCTAACTAGTGTGGGGATGCCCGTAATCTAGCCTTCAGTTCGCACTGCAGATCTCCAGGGGATCTGGCACAGAGATCGGACCAGGCGCATATTGTCTCATTAACTCAGATTATGCATTGTGGTGGTTGACGCCATCTCTCCGGCAAACCCCGAAAGTTTCCAGCTGAATTACCCCTTCGCCAATCCATGTCTGCATGAGCCCATCGTGCCAGCTCTACTTGTCCCAAATATGCCCCGCTCTGTCCACCGCGATGCTTGTGTGGGTCTCAAGGGTTTTGAGCCATGGGGATGTGCAGTCTGTAAGTACATGACCTATTGCGCGGTAACTTGTAACCCAGCATGCATGGTAAAATGTCGTAATAACTGCTTAGAGTAGTGAAATAAAATGAAAAGACATTAGAACCCCCATAACACAATCCTCAAGGGCTTTTTTAGACATCCTCGATTGAGACAGGCGTTCCTTCTTGTGCCATAAATTCTACCATCATGTTGATCACTGTTTTTGGTTTCTTGCATTCATTGTGGTTTCCTCCAAATGGCAAACCTTCTTCTCGCCCAACTCTTGAATCAAAGGGTCTGGACTGGGTCTATGATCCTAAGCAGATCTCCATCATCCACCGCTACGAGTCGAAGCCATCTGTTGCCCTGAACTATGTACTCGATGATGGCCAACCCGATTTCCAAGTCCTTCCCGGGGCACTAGGCTACCAATATATTGGACGCTCTAGCGTGCTCCTCCCAGACGACAAACGGCTCAAGCAGTTGAAAAAATGCACGGTTTCACTGGAGAAGCTATGTCAGCTACTCGGCAGCGAAGTCAAAGATAGTCATGCATCATCCGTGGTCATTGGTCAGGGTGGCTTTATCTCAACTCCTCATCTTGAGGATATGAAGAAAGCTATGGACATGACCGACATCTACACCAAGCTCGAAGTCCGATTCAGCAACGGCATGACGTCGACACAATACATCCACCCTCGTTGCTTTACCATCAAGCAAGCGCTTCTCAAAGAAGCCGGTCCCGTTCGTTTCAATCGGATTGAAATCAACAGTGGAATATGTCTGTTCTCCAAAGGAGTGCTTGCGACCTCGCCAGGCCACGGACAATCCACCGACACCGGCAATCAGCTCGCGATTCCTCCCCTGCCAAAGCATAATCGTCTTACAATCTACGAACTGGAAACCATTACAAGGATGTCTTCGGCAATCGCAGATACGGTCGGTCTTATTGGCGCCGCCTACAAAAGCCGCGACACGCCAGTTCAGGTAAACATTGATGTTCCTGACCTTCAGTATTATTGGACAGCGTGTGACCTTTTCGGACGGGGGCTTGTCTCAGTCGAGTATGTCAAGAGCTGGATTGAAGCAATTGATCGTCGAAAAAAGCAGCTTGGATCAATCATGACTTCTGTCCTCCGGAAGATGCTAATGGACCGCCACATTTGTGATGTTAATATCGCCATTAGTTCGGGAACAGAAGCAGCCATAACCCTGGTCAGAGAAAAGATGGAAACCGAGTCTATTACTTCTCTCGAAGAAATTTTGGATGCCTTGCGATCTAGAGGCAGCGATTCCGAGATGTGGCGTTTGTTCTTGGACAATTTAGATTCAAGGCAACAGCCGTCAGACATGGAAAGCCTTGGTCGGCTCATATACGTGTTCAAGTCCATTAAACCAGCACTGGCAAAACAGCGAGTCACTTCCTTCCAAAAGCCGATTGACGTGCCAAACAGGATGCTCATCATCCAAGTTGACGATGTCCATGAGTGGAAAATCCTTGATCGGGCAAAGTCATTTATCAAAGAATATTCCAAGACGCTTCCAGGCAGCGCTCATGAGTCAGTCATGCTGGGCTTGTTTCCTATTCAGAAGATCTTTTCCGCTGGCCCTGGCCGCTCGGATTTGTACTTGGAAGATCCCGGCTTCAAATTACGCATGTCCTCAGGCAGGAGGTTGGTTGGTCCTATGGACATCATTAGCGCAACGTATGGGGAACACATTGGCAATCACGTAAGGCGTTCCTGTCTGCTAGAGGGTCTCAGTTAACAACGCCTGTTATCGAATTCGTTTTCCGGGGGTGTGAGAAGCAAGTATGTAGGGTCATGAAAAAGATAATGCAGATCAAGTCTCAACATTCCCTAAGGATATTTAAACTGTGGCCCCAATCTTCGAAGCGGTCGGGTTCCCAGCAACTTTTAAAATTGATCATCTGTCTATCTTGCTATTTTCATTACCAGATCACTCTGCCAGTAGAGGCTCATTCTCTTGGTCGTTCTTCGGTAATTCCCCTGTCGCTTCCCTTCCTGACACCCAGAGGGTTGGTATAGCCGTGATCGCGGACAACAAACCCAAACATAAAGTCATTGTTTTCCACCCATAGCGATGATCCATCAAACCCCCAATTATCGGGCCCACTGTCATTCCAGTAAATTGTGCCATCTGCTGCAAACTAAAGGTCTGCGCTACAGCACCGCTTCTCTTGAACACCTCGGGGTTGGTTACCTCTAGTTCATCTACTACCTTGTGCATTTCTACCATGAGGCACGGGGAAGTTCCATTATTGAACAGGCCGAAAAGAGCCAGGAACCCGCACAAAGCAACCTTGTGTTCCATTGTGTTGTGCTCCACGAATCGCAGACAAATCAAGGTTGGAGCGAGGAGTAAGAATCCGGTGGTGGCAACAGCTCGTGTACCTACTCGATCGGAAAGATAGCCTATTCTCGTCAACAACTTTCTTCGCTGGAAAAGAAAGGGAAAGAAAGGGAAAAAAAAGAAGAAACCGAAACCATGAAAGGGGCTCCGTACCAGATAATGGCTGCACTAAAACGGTCACGAAAATTGGTAGGAAGACCATCCCAGCGCCAGAAGTGCTCCAATGGAATCTATCCATTACGAAAATAGGAATGACCTGTTGAAGTCAGTCTATAGAGCATGGAAATAGATTGGCTAAAAACACTTACGGTATCCAGTACAGAATTGTAGATCGCCTGCAAGACAAAAGTCCATGTGGTGATCAAGATCCGAGGCTGCTGGAGAAGCTTCCCGAAAAGGAAAAGTCCTTTCTTCTCGCTTTCGTCTTCGTCCTCACCGCGTGGCTGAATGGCTCCATATTGCGACGTCAAGTTCGGGATGACGGGGTCAGGACTAGCTTCGGCCTCCAGAGTAAGCCAGAACACTGCTGTCTTTTTTTCAATAACCGCTAATCGCAGTACAAGATCAATGGCAATCAGCCCAAAGGCTATGCCACAAACCGCATAGTAACCCCCAGCATGATAGACTATTCCGCCAATCAGAGGACCTGAAGCAAACCCCAGTGTGAGGCCGACGTCAATATACCCAAGCATATAACCCAAATGTGCTTTGGTGACGGTATCGGTCACAATACTGAAGCCTGCCACGCTGACCATGGCTGAAGCTGCGCCTTGAAGGACCCTTGCGGCGACATAGACGGTGATTGAGAAAGCAGCCGTCAGTAGACCCATTGACACTAGCAGCATGAAGAGCCCGAAAATGTATAGACCTTGACGCGTATTCGACCGGTCGAGAAGGTAGCCAAAGACGGGAGCGCTGGCGACGCTGGCAGCGGCTTCTGAGATAAACAGAACACTGTTCCAAAATTCACCTGTCCAACCTCATTTATTAGTTGGTATTCGGCATAAAGAGAATTTGTTGCCTCTTACGGTCCTGGGGTGGTATGTTGGTGCGGGTGATCAGAGCCACTGGCATAACAGGAACAATCTGGAGGAGAAATTATTAGACCTAGCCATATGATCACACCTTTAATTCACGGGCTAGCTCACCATTCCATAGAGGAACATGTGCTGGAAAATGAATTAGCATTTGCAAGTTTCTCAAAGGCACTTGACATACCGTAAACAGGGACAGCGAGACCGTTGCGACAATAAACATTTGCGAGGAACGCAGCTTCAGCAGGAGAGGGCGACTCATTTTCGAAGACATGTTCCTTGATAGAATCCTATTTATCACCGTGAAAGTCATAGTCGAAATGTCCCAGTGCAAAGTGTTGGTGGTTTAAGATGCGGAGAAGACAAGGGGAAGCTCTGAGAGCCAGCCTTGCTGGAAACTTGATTTACCCTGCAGAGGCAAAATGTATTTTCCTTTTCATCGTGGTTATTGTATCATTACTCCGTACTTGTTTTTGCTTTTTGATGTATCTTACAAGTGATTTCGATCTTGTGCACGGCCTCCTGGGCATGCAGATCTTTAAGACGTCGACACGACTCCACACGCTGCCGCAGCTGAAGACTCCCCATCTTCGTGCATATGCAGTTTCCCAGCTCCTTGAGTGATTTTCGGTCCCGATCGCACCATGTGTTCGCATCTAGATCGGCAAATGGTCGGTCTCCCTGTCGATCTCTGCATTCGTTGAAGATCGCTTATGTACGGCTGAGCGGACGGGAAGCCCTGTTTGCTACACCCTATGATCGCATGTACCTATTTGGGCGCGGGAAAGGGAGATGGTGTAAATAACAATTCCTAGGTATGTAGAGGTGGTGGATAGATGTAAGGAGAGGATAAAGATGTATAAAGCAGGAGACCATGGTAGAAGATTGACAGGCAGATGTAAATATAAAGGGCTATTGGTTTAGAAACTACCTACATGTAGCACATCATAGTCTCTGTACATATCGTAAAAATACGATCCAGCCCTGGTGATGTTATATACGTTACCTCGCCTCTATTTGTGTCCGAGATCTTGTTTCTTTCTCTTGCACGATCGGCTACGCTCCCCAAGTTTCATCGTCTGGCTCTCTAGCATACTCTGCTCCAAGATAACAGCGGATTGAATGCCTCTTTTTAGATCGAGTATCAGACAATAATTCCGTCAGGCGTTGTCGCCACCCTCTGTGCGTACTCAACATCAAACAACTATCTGGGCCCGGGGAAATCCGTGGCCGAGTCAAGCTGCTCCAATTTGATGTCTAGAATTTATGTTGAAGAGGCTGGCAACGATAAGCTTGTGCAAGCGTCTTTATATATTTCCAAGACTGAAGCGTCAACGCCTCCTAATGAAATCTCCCGAGCACATTCTGTTATTGACCGGCCATACTTGCGAAGTAGAGAAGAAGTGAAAGTGTTCCAAGTGCTTTCCTTGATAGGATTAATAGGGTGCATAGGGTGAAGCTCTCTTTACAGGTAGATAAAGAAGTCATTCTGTTAGATGACGGAATACCTAGTTGCAAGGTAGTGGGATATATAATCTCCGATTGGATCTTTTAGCCCTTGCTAAACGAATGACAACCAATGAGCCATCAGTATAATAGATTATCAAGGTGACGCATGAAGAAAATTTCTGACGGCCTTGAGACATCATACAGGGACGAGTGGCCGAGATATTCTCGTCCTTGGGCAGGGAATCCGGGGATTCCTAACCCGGACGAATTATAAAGCGAAGATAATAATAAATGCGGAGGACATCGTAGATTTCAAAGAGTTCGGTGGCGACCGGAGCCTCGTCACGTGCACCCCGACCTGGAAAAGAAAAAGTCCTCCGTCTTTATTTTGTTATCGCGTGGGCCTGCCAATCTTCAACCTCTACTACCCTCACATCTTTCACAACTCGCTTTCTCTTGGGCTTCTTTGCCAGTCTTCGACTTATACCCTCGCACCTTTCGCAATTAGTCTCTATACAGCCGATCCGCCTTTACATCCCCGACTCATACCCCGACTCATTCACACATCATGGATCACTCGCGCGATCCCTGCCCCTGGGTTGCACTCAGCGACTTCGGTGGTGCATTCTGCATGGGTGCTATCGGTGGTGCCGTTTGGCACGGTGTTAAAGGTTTCCGCAATAGTCCCTACGGTGAGCGCCGGATAGGTGCTCTCACGGCCATTAAGGCGCGCGCGCCCGTCCTCGGTGGTAACTTCGGCTGCTGGGGAGGACTTTTCAGTATCTACGACTGTTCTATCAAGGGAATTCGCAAGAAGGAAGATCCTTATAATGCTATCATCGCTGGTTTCTTCACCGGTGGTTCCCTCGCTATCCGTGGTGGTTACAAGGCCGCCCGGAACTCCGCTATCATGTGTGCCGTCTTCCTTGCTGTGATTGAGGGTGTCGGTATTGGCTTCCAGCGCATGATGGCTGATAACACAAAGCTCGAGGTATGAACTTTTTGCCCTCGTATTGATCCGTTTCGTCAAGACGTGTTTGCTAACGGGTTGTCTAAAACAGCTTCCTCCCCCTCCTCCATCCGAGCACAAGGCTGTGGCTTAAATTCTCTCTCCTATCCCATCACCATCACAATCGACCTATCTACATTCGATTGGCCTCAACATTCTTCCTTCCGTCCCTTTCTTCATAACGACATCCCCACATTGAGTCTCTCTTCTCGAGTGTTCGGCTTTGGTCATCATATTCAAACGACATATCATAGAGGTTCCTGTTTTCTTTACTCGTTTTTTAATCCCGCCTCTCACAGCCTGTGTTTTTAAGAGCATTGTATTTTATGGATGGCGGGTTTGTTCTTGTGGCTGGTACCAAGACCGGCGTGTCTCTTTCCGTGGCCAGGTGGCTGAATAAAAGTATCTCTCCACTACCTACTCATCCTGCAAAAAAAGCGTTGGAGACGGGCTGTTTGGATCCTTGTATATTAATGTATGGCTAACAAGCATGAGACGCATTTCTTTGTATATATTGATTTCGGCTTAGATCCCTGATCGAGAACATTCAGTCCGGATAGGAACTCTCACCCTTCATAAACTGATCCCCCACAAAGATTCGGACTTGCATGAATTAAATCTAGCATAAGCCGAGTCTAAAACCTAGAAAGCCCCTAGGCCTTGACCATTGCTATGCTCCATCACTACAGCTCGGGTTCACCTGGGCATTGCACGTCACTTATTCATATTGACTAAGCCTGCCCTGGCGTCTTGTTGGTACGAAAAGGCTGAATGCAAGACAATAAGTGAGTCTTCGTTGAACCTGAGCAGAACCAATGAATTGGTGTCAAGTGTCATCTGATCCTTTGTACTATGCCCATCCATGGCTCAAGAGGTGAAAGTGACCAATAAGACAAAAGCGGTGAGCGCCATGTGCAAAAAGAGGTGCAAATCCAGCAGGCGGTGTGTTCGATCTCGAAAAGTTTCTCGATCATCTTCGACTTTATCTTCAATCTATATACCACTTATTCTCCGTTTGAATTAATACACGGCTGTGATCCACCGAGTGAGCCATCTTTAAAGATTTGGCTTTTGAATTTCCCACTACAACAATGGCCGAAGATACTAGCGCAGCGTGGCCCATCGCCGATGAGGCCCTCTCCCAGAGCCTCCTCGACCTTGTGCAGCAAGCCGCTCACTACCGTCAGTTGAAGAAGGTACACTCCAGCTGGCCTTTAAGCACGACTTAGCCTAAGCCCCACTGTAACTGATTCAGGAGCTTAAGCTAACCCTCCTCTTAGGGCGCTAACGAGTGCACCAAGTCCCTTAACCGGGGTACTAGTGAGCTTGTCATCATGGCCGCGGATACTAGCCCCCTTGCTATCGTGCTTCACTTGCCCCTTTTGGCTGAGGATAAGAACGTGAGTCAAATATGCAAGAAGCCTGCGCTGAGAATCTAGACTAACTAGGTTTATTAGGTTCCCTACGTTTATGTTCCTAGCAAGATGGCTCTTGGCCGTGCTACTGGTGTTTCCCGCCCCGTGATTGCTGCCTCCATCACTACCAACGAGGCTAGTGACCTGACTGCTCAGATCCGTGCTATCAAGAACCAGGTCGAGCGTCTCATGATCTAAGATGTCCATCTTAGACATGGTCGGGAGGATCGGATGAACCACTGGTTTTGGGAATGGCTCGTGAACTGCGGATCCGCAGATCACAGTAGCATTAGCTAATGAATTCTGTACGATGTAAACCCCTGAAGGTCTTCTATAGAAACGAATTAACACGAAATTTCTTGATAATGATTGATCCACAAGCGAGTGATCGTTAGCCAACTTTCCAATACTCCGTACGTTCTGCCGGTCGGCTGCAAATTGAATCATGACATGGTAACAAAACACCCGGGAAATGCAATCACCCTAGAAGTGGCAAAGACAAGAGCTTGAACAGAGGATCAGAAAAGACTATCGAGCGTCCTTGCGAAGCCACTCATCCACCATCTCATTAAAGTCAGGCTTGTACAACCACTCAAGCTCAAACGACTTGTCGTTTTCTACATCTTCCTGACCACCCGGCTTGGGCATCCGGCGCTTGTCAATCTGGGCGTTCAACGCCAGCACTTTGTCCACCCGTTCCTGACGTCCTTGCTGCCAGATCTTCAGCGCTTTGTCTATAAAGTCTTTATCGCACTTGGCCACGATCAGAGCGTAGGTGTACACATCTTCAAATGCCTGGTTGATACCCTGTCCGGCCGAAGGCGGGATTGCATGTGCCGCATCACCCAGGATCACCACCCGGCCGTGTGCAGAGCTCCACTTGTCCAGCTTGGGAACACCATAGAACGGCCACAGGTTGATACTTTCCGGCGAGATATCTGACACAGCCCGCTGCACGATTTCCGGGAAGTCACTGGCACCCTGGCGTAAAAAGTCGATGCACCACTCCTTATCGTTCATCAGCTGGTTCCATCCCTCGCGGTCCAGCTCCAGCGCCCGCTTCTGACGACCTATCAGCACCTCCGAGCCGTCCTGTTGCTGCGGCGCAATGACAAACGCTCCGTGTTGCCTGTTCATGATTGTCACGGGCAGGTCGTATCCCTCCGGCACGTGCAGCTGCTTTGTAGGCACCGCAGCCGTCACACCCATGGCATTGGTGAATTTCGGCTCGAGCTCAGGGTACAGGTACTTGCGGACTTTGGAACGGATGCCGTCCGCGCCGACGAGACACGTGGCGGCGGTGGTGGTGCCGTCGTCGAACTCCCAGGTGACATCGGTCTCGGTCTCGGACACGATGCGGACAAACTTCTTGTCGTAGTGAATGGGGATGGTGGCCTCGGCAACCATAGCGGAGAGCTCGCGGATCAGCACGTGTCGGTAGATGCGCATGCCGCGGTACGAGTACTTTTCCTCGCTGCCAAATTCGTACTCGTCCAAAGGCTGGTTGGCTGCCGAGCGGAAGTAGAGCTTGTCAAAGTCGTAGCCCTCGTATCGGATGCGTTCGTACACGCCAAGCTGGTCGAGGATGCGTAGCGCATTCGGGGAGAGCATGATGGCCCCGCCAATGTTTAGTGGAGCGGAGCGGGCCTCGTAGATGGTGCATCGGATCGACTGCTGGTGAAGGGCGAGGGCGAGAGTCAGGCCCGAAAGGCCGGCTCCGATGATGGCGATATTCTCCACGCGGACTGGTTTGGCTTTCTTGAAAGGGCAGTTGCCTGTCAGAATTGATTGGATGCCTGATATGAGCGACATTGTGCCTGTGATTGCGTTTGATTGTGGTGCCTGTGACGGTCATGATGGGTTTAATCACGACGGGACTCTGGACACTTATATACCATGTGTGCATAACGATACCTCCATCGCCATTATTGATTTTCTACATCGCCCCCAGGGGCCGTCAAGTCTGCACAGCCTGTCTACATGCATTTCCGATGAGGTGAGCTCCGGAGTGTCCCCGGGGCCGGATCCGAGGTGTTCGGATCCGAGGGTATATACGGCACAGCCTCTTGGGAATTGGCATCGAATATGGACATATTGGCCATATATCAGATTAATATGTAGTTGATACCTATTTAGACATTTTAGTACACAGTTCGTCAATATTTAACTGTAGATCATATGGTCTATTGGCATGCAATCGTATCTCTTATTGTCTCCCTATGTACACATAACTGATCCTGGCAGATATAATACCAAACCAATTTCTGAAAAGTGACTTTACCTGCCATTCAGTACTTTATTAAACACGGACGTACTCGGCAGGCCAAGCCGAGAACCACGGTGTGCCATATAAATCTATTTCGTAGAAAGATGATCTTATATGTTCCACGCGAATGACCCATCTTCAAATGTAAATGGGTCGCACTGGAAATCAGTGAATTCAGTAGCTAATGCGGATGACTCAAGGAAATCGGATAATTGAGGCTGAGAGGTTGGTGTAAACTGCGGGTCGGTGGATGGGAACATGGGCTGAATGGACTGAAGCTGTGGCACGTTAGCAAGTAAATCGAAGGTGTTGAGAACGTTGACATACCATATGCGCAAAGCCGGCCGAGTTATATGCAAACGACTGGTCGGCAACCAAGGGGAGTAAATACTGCCGACATGCAGACAAAGCTTTTGTTGCCCCTTGCTGCATCCGCCGTTCTTTCATCTGGCCCAATCCACGAGCTCGCACTGACTGCAAAACTACGGCAAGAAGTAGAACGTCCTTGAGGTCGCTGCCAGTTTCGCCAATCCTGCGGGTCAGGCTATCGAGTGTATTTTCGACGGTCCGGGTCAAGCTGGCCTTGGTATGTGTTGCCACCCGTGGGGTCGAAGAGGAACCAGGATAGGATTGAGGAGGCGAACTCGAGGCTGTCGACTGTTGTTGAGTTGATAGCTTCATGTATTCACAGACGCCCAACGCCGCCCGCAGAATATCGTTTTTGCAGAAGAGTTCGAAGACGTCCCAGTAAGAGGTCGAATTGAAATCGTCAAGGTCGGCCACACTAGGGTCGAAGTAGTCTTGATATGACAAAATGACAAGTGAGGACTCTAGGCATGATTGCTGGATTTCAAAGAACGCTCTATCGTCACGGCTCCCGCCCATGACGATGGGCCGGTAGAGACAGAGAAGGGGTCTGCGGGTGTAGACATCCAGGAGGACGCGATTCAACAGCATCGCTGGATTATCGCCGCTCTTCGGGGCTTGTTCCAGTTTCAAGGGGGACGGTATCAGTCGTAGGCACTCTTCCAACAGTCGTCCTTGCTTGACAATCTCGCTCAGGTCCACACCAGGACCGACTGCCCTGACCAACATCATGGCCCGGATACGATGGGGCAAGGACATGGCCAATGTGACCTGGGCGAGGGAGTCGGTCCATTCATGCAAGGTTTTCGAAGGCGGAAGGTCAACTGTCGAATCGTCAAAGTCAGTATCGTTGAGATTGGCTGGAGTAAGAGGGCCAAAATCGATTTCGGGAATCGTGACCGGCATGCCGGATTCGATCGACGCCTGGAGGTCCATTTCGACAATTGTTATCCATAGTCGACGCCGTTGCTCGATTTGGAATGCTGATAATTTAGCATATTCGGTAACATTCAAGTGCAGACCCATGACCATGGCAGAGCGAACAAGAGTCCCCGTTTCTCTCCACAGTTCTTCAGGTGCCACAAGGCGCAGACGACGGGCGAGTATCATGAGCGCCTCAACCTGTAGCGTTGCGAATTCCGTCAGTTCCTTGCGACCGAGTTTCCGCAGCCACAGTCGGACGAAGTTGACTGCAGGCATGTGCAAATATTCCCATGAGGGAGTATGTTCCATTTTGAAACTCTGGTCTTCTAACGGTAGTGCGACTGCCAATACAGCGGTAAGCTTCGGAAGAAAGCCACCGGACCGATAGATTTCATTATCGGGATCGGCCCAAAACCCGTTGTACTGGTGAATAAAGGTAGGAACATGCAAGATCCTCAGTGTCTTTTCAAAATTTAGAGTGTACAGCTCCAACAACTTATCACACACCCCCTTTGGAGGGAGATTGGCGCGAAGCTGCTGCAACTCTGGCGAACTTTCCAGATCTGACATTGACTGTGGTGAACTCGGCGACAGCCTGGATTTACTTTGAAGAAACTGTACTTCTTTGGCTAATCCTACAACGGTAGGGTCTTTGGCGCACTGGTTGATGAACTCTTTTGCTTCGGAGAACTGGGCATGTCAGTAGAGCAACCAGAGGGCGAGCGGCAAGACCGACTTACCTGGTTCAAAAGGGTGATTCTGTGGTTCTGGCCATGATACCTCGTTCGACTTCCTTTGACAACCAGAGTTCCTAAGAACGGCAGCGAACTCTCCGATTTGGCGATGTCGCTTGGATGCGGGCTAATGTGTACTGTTAGCGTTGTGCGGAGGGGATATACCAAGCGTCTCGAATATACCTAGAGCCCCGGATTGAGACATCTCTCAACAGACCCAGACTCGCTGGTGACTTGACAGAAAGAAGCCCCTCCAATTTGGCCAGCCGGAGCTGGAGATCCTCTATAATGCCAACCCCTGTGTTCCTTCCAGGCACAAGTTGACGGTCCGCATGCTGGTCGACCACCTCAGAGCCGAGTTGCACACGCTTGGCCTTGGGCAGGGCATCCAGACTCGCCTGGCTCTGGTTGTACATGCAGTCGGACGGACAGGCAGCTTTGATGCAGTTCTCACACGGCATGGTGCGATCGCATTTGAGCTTCTTCTCTCGACAGCGCAGACACGACACGACCGGCCGTGGGCGCTTACGGATTCGGGTCCCGTCCATGAGCTCTGCGGGGGAGACGTGTATGCAGACATATACCGAGATTCCAGGGGCCAAAACTGCATTTAGGCTTAGGGTTTATGCCTGAATGCCTGATTTTGTCCTGTTTCTGGCCAAAACCAGGCATTAAGGCAGCAGAAATTACGAAAATGGGGGTTTTCGCCTGCCGTGTTGGAGACGCTAAGCTCATACGGTGGGGTGGAGGGGCCAGACGATGCGCCGGGTACCTTTCTCAAGATCGAACGATTGGCGTAAAGGATCAAAAACATCGTCACAATTGAATATGAGAAGCCATTTACCTAATAATTATAATCACATACAGCCGTGAACCAAGGCGAAAAAAAAAGCAAAGCAGACCCAACACAAGAATAACCAGCCAGTTCAAACCCCGTAGCTCCGCCTCTGGCCCGTCATCTAGTTTGTGATCACTGGGGCCGTGTTGTCCCATTTGGCGGTCTCTGCCGCATCGACAAGCCAGCGGGCGACACCGACACGGCTTGCGCTAGCCATCAGCCCAACCCCTTTTCCATCGTTAGGCCAGATCTTGATGTCCGTTTGGTCCGTCTCAACCAGACGCGAGGGGCGGACCATGACAAAGTCGACGCCGCTCTCGCGTATCTCGCGGTCTGTGTGGTTGTGATCCTCATACTGATGGCACATGTTTGACTTGCTCATAAGCAGGCGCAGCACGCAGTGCATGTTGCCCCAGGACTCACCGACACCAAATGCCTGCAGGATGACCGTCTTGCGGACACCGAATTGTTTCATGGCCTTGACGACGTTGGCGTTGCAGTCTGCCATGAGGCGGGGCGGAGAGACGGGGGCCGCAAAGGGGCTGTCGGTGGCTCGAGGCGCATTCAGGGTTACGATCACAACGGCGGGAATATCAGCCTGGAATGCGGCTAGCACGTCGTCGAAATTGGTGGGAGTGCCTATGGCATTAGCATTAGTCAAGATGGTCACCATAGTTATGTGAGAAATGCTTAGCTTACCTTTAACGATCGTCAGGCCGGGTCGGGCATCGCCTATGGATGCAGGATTTCTGGCAAGAGTTGTGACTTGGTGTCCTGGCAGAGTTAGCCACAATTTAAAAGAATGGGAAGCGAAGCCTACGTCTGTTCATGAGTTCTTCAACAACGAGCTTGCCGCATCGTCCAGAACCGCCAATAACAAGAACCCGCATTTTGAAGGTTTGTGTTAATGGAGTTGTAGATTTGGGTTTGATTTTGCTTCCTATTGATATACTACTGGTTGATTTATTACGACGGCATTGGATACTTATATTATACTGCTGCTGGAGACACTGCATAGTCTACAAGGGATCTTCGGATCCGAACTCATCTCCGGTCCGGATGTCCCCCGGCCCTTCTAGATTTTAAGTCCATGCTGGGCACGATTTACACAATTATTTCTGACGGTAGGAAATCAACCTGGAAAGACGTCAAAGCGAGTTTCCTGTCGGCAGACTTCGTGGGCGGTTGAACTAGTATGTTGAGTTGACCCATTCGCCAACGGTAGGAGGACTCAATTTATCAATTCAAAAAGCGACATTGGAGCCTATTGCTACAAAGCTTATTCAATTGAGAACCTTCAAGGTGCAGCTAAATTAAAACCATGTACATAGAGAGGCTAAGATGACCCCTTGGCGTCTCTTTTCATTCTCAGCCGATTTATTGTATCCGACAGCGAAGCTATGTCCGAAAAAGAAGAAACGTTCGAGACGGGAGATATGGGAGATACTGGTGACTCCCCAACAAGCTCCATGGCTTCGTATCTTCTTTTCTCGCTCAAAGAGTTCGCACTCTCCATGAGCCTTTCCTTGATCCTTGCTGGTGCAGCCATGCAGTAGCGCTTGAGAGCGACAATAACAACCTTGAAGCCCGGAGAGTCGACATTCTCAAATTTGCAAATGCCCCGGTGATCTGCGGCGATACCACATCTGTCCGTTCCATCCAATATTGGTGCGGCACTCTCGCGATCCACGATATAGTCCATCGTATATTTCATATCGGTGCGCAGCTGCTCCCACAGGAACAGTATGTGATACCGTGACATCAATGGAGAAAAGTCCTCGGCGATGTTTTGAATTGTTTCGGAGTCATCCTCGATTCCAGTAACTAGACTTGTTTCGAAAGGAGCGACCCTTTTGGGAACAATGAAGGACGCTAGCTTGTGGATGGTGTCGAGCTGGCGTGCTTTGCTGGAGCCATTGTGGGGAGTGCCAAAAAACAAAATGCCGTAAGTGCAAGTATATATCAAGTGAAGTCGAGCGCTCTTTGCTGACGTACGACCTTGGGATAAAGTGAGGGCTCTTTTGACTATGATACCTCCTAGAGAATGACATACGAAAATGATGGGTCTCTCGGTGGCATCCTCAAACTAGTAACGGTTAGCTAGAAAATTCGTTGTCTCTGAGATCCAAAGCACGTAAAGTCAAAATCGAGCTGAAAATATTGACATGAAAACATCGTAATGGAAATGTCCCATTACTTGTAACTTGTAATTTGGAGGCACACTCCATCCCAGTCCAAGGCAGCCATGGTAGCACGGTTTGAAAATACAATCCTTACAGTGTATACATCACTACTTACCTCTCTGTCATTTTGAAGCTCCTCGATAAGCGTCCCAGCATGCTGTAGGATCCGGTCTGAGCTTGTTGCCTTACCGCCCAAAGAATTTGTGTTGGCGTTATACCCCCACGACAGGACCCGGGCATTCTTGATGTAGTTGGGAAGAAGGTCGCGAAGCCAGCACACTTTTGAAGCTTCATGAGTCCATGTTCGCCGAGCATCACCTTGCAGACCATGAACAGCGACGATACTATTTGAACCAAATGGTCAGCTAGTATTACAATTTGTCCAGAGGCCAACACATACTCAACATCTATAGGCTGTTCCCTAGGTCTGAATAGTTCAATAATACCATTATGGAGGGAACCCGTTTGAGGCATGTTCAAAGGCTTAAAGTCAAAATTTCATATGATGATAGGATATTACAATAAGACTTGGCAGGAAGGACGGTTGGGGCTTGTTTATAAGATCTTCCCTCGAGGCAATCTCCGCTGTACTTTTGTCAATCCAGGGGTCTTTAGAACAAGTGACGATCGTCACAAAAGCCAGTTCAGTCAATGCATTTGTTTGGATTCTTTTCGTTTGTTTGCTATCTATCTATAAATAGTTCAAGTGCACGGGGTTTAGAGCCTTTTCAGGCCCCTCCGGGGCTAGACAAGGGTATTCTGCGCTTTCACCGTGATGCATTGGCGCCGTGTGATGCGGCCCGCATTAACCGGCATGTGAGCACATCCGCGTATCAGGGTGCAGATTGGCTGGTCCGGTCGAGCCTATAAACAGCTTCAGTCCGTCAAGGCTAACCATCCTTGGCTTGGTTTGGCCCTATACCTAGGTAGTCTGTGTACTTATGTGCACTAGCAAACTAGCATTAGCCATTTTGAAACAGTCAAACTAGGGACTCCGTTTAACCCGGGCTTTTGTTGGCGAAGACACCCCCTCTTCTCGATCGGCCACATGTTTATCAGATATGTGCTTTTTCCTAAATACTTGTCATAATCTTTGACTTTCAGTGCTTTTGTGAAATCCTACCAGTAATTTCCAAACACGGTGGTCTCAATGACCGTAGAAACAATTTTCCCAGTATCCACTGACGGGAAGTGGGACGATCTATGTGTCGAGTAAGCCTTCAAACGCCGACTAAGGATCGCGAATGGACCTCGCTAATTGAGCAGTATCGTTGCCGTCCATGGGTTGAGTGAAAATGGAATGTCGGCTTGGGTTCATCCCAGCAATGGGTGTTTTTGGTTGCGCGACCTGCTCCCTAACGAAGGGTTCAAGGCTCGTATCTTCACTGTAAATTACAAAGCCGATGCTACCTCGTTCTTCAGTAGCAGTTCGGCCGATCGGATATCGCATCATGCTCAAACTCTTGTAGAAGAGCTCAACGCCGAAAGAGAGCATGATGATTCCATACAGCGACCGATAATTTTCCTGTGCCATGGTCTTGGTGGCTTGATTGTCAAGCAAGCCCTTATCTACGCCTCTACTTGCACTTCTGCGAAGATGACGCACCTGCATTCTGTTTTTACTTCTACTTTCGGCTTAATATTCTTTGGCACTCCTCATGAAGGTATAGAGAAGGCCAGGTGGTCTCTTCTAGCAAAGGGGTTGAAGGGTGTTCTCAAGGATCGAAGCCATCTCATCGCCTCTATGGAGAAGAGATCGGAAACTCTTCAAACCATCTCCCAGCATTTCTCTCCCCTTCTGAAGAATTTCTACGTTCACAACTTCTGGGAAGCGCTTGAGACATCGCGGTCCATTGGCTCCGGACACATTGTCAGTTATTCTTCAGCGGCCCCGCCATGGGATGATACCGGGCGCTCTGCACTTCTTGCAACCCATTCACAGATGTGCAAATTTGGTGACCGTGAGCAGCCTGGCTACAAGTTAACATGTGGGATCCTCCACAGGTTTATTAAACTAGCGGGCCCATTAATAGCTTCGCGACACCGAGAATCCCGTTCCTTACTTGCTGCGCGAAGGGAACATGAAGCCACGGAGATTCTAGCGTTCGACATACATCACGACAACAAACCTGTCGGTTTCAAACTGAAGCCGGCCGCAGACACTCAGAATCAACATTTTCTCGTTCCACTCGCCGTAAGCGACAATTACACAGGAAGAGAGAGGCTTGCCCAAGGACTCCAAGAAAAGCTACTGGCGCCTAATATACGCCAAAAGCGCTTTGTGTTGTACGGTTTGGGGGGATCTGGAAAGACTCAGTTCTGCTTGAAATTCGCTTCAGATAATCGAGACAAGTAAGGTCGACTACATCACCCCAAGCAGATCGCTTGGAATAATTACGTCGAAAATGCTAATATAATCATCCTTAGTTTCTGGGGAGTCTTTTGGGTTGATGCAAGTAGCCCAAAAGCTGCTGAGCAGGCCTTTTCGGGTCTTGCTCGTATTGGCAAAGTGGAGGAAAAGATGGAGTCTGGCCTTTACTGGTTGTCAACGCAGGACATGCCTTGGCTATTGGTCATTGACAATGCAGATGATGCAGACTTTGACTACGCCAGATACTTTCCTTTGGGTGCTAAGGGGCATATTTTAGTAACTTCCCGAAATCCTGACTGCAAAGTTCATGCAACTATTGGGTTTGAGGAGTTTGCAAACCTCGAGGAGGAAGATTCGATAACTCTACTTCTGAGGTCTGCTATGGTGAGCGACCTTCATGATTTGAACGCAAGAGCCACCGCTCGTCCCGTGGTGCAAGCCTTGGGTTGTCTACCACTCGCTTTGATACAGGCGGGTGCCTCCATTCGCCAGAATATATGTTCCTTGGAGGACTACCTGAATGTTTTCAATGCCTATAAGAGGAAGCTTTTTCCCAATGAGATCCAGCAAGGTCAAGGCTCATATAAACATACGGTTTTCACAACTTTCGAAGTCTCCTACAACAAGATACGAAGCCTCACAACAGATGAGGCGAAGGAGGCCATTGAGATACTCCACGTCATGGCATTTCTCCACTTTGATCAAATACCAGTCACGCTTTTTGAGAAGGCCTGGGAGGGTTTTTTTAACCATGGAAAGCTTGATACTCTCAGCGGCCTCGCTGACAGGATCACACAAATTCCGGGAGATTTAGTTACGCTGTCAAGTGGATATGGAGGTTGGTTTACGAGGTTTGCCGAGGGACGGCTGCCTCGTATTTTCTCCCAAACTGAAAATTCCTGGGACAAACTCCGCTTCCGCAAGGCAATTCACCTACTTCGGTCGTATTCCTTGATTTTGCAGAATGTCAGTCTCGGAAGCTATTCGATGCATCCAATGGTTCAATTCTGGGCGCGGGAACGACTGCAAGGAAAGGCCCAAAAGATTTGGGGCAACATTGCATCTCGGGTATTGGCTGAATCAATCACTACAATATCAGAAGACTCAGAACTCGTATACCGACGGAGTCTAGTGCCACATATAGATTCTTGTTTGAGGATTGACTACTGCGATTCCCGCAAAGGCCTAGAGTTCGACAATTCAAATATGGGTCAATTCGAGCGATTTGCTACCGTCTACGCGGAAGGAGGGCGATGGAACGATGCCGCCGCCATACAAGAAAGAATTCTCCACACCCAGGGCGATTTACTTGGAAAAGACAGTTTTGAGGCTCTAGATGCCATGACGGTGCTTGCCCGGAGCTACTGGAATTCAAGTCAAGCAGGAAAAGCTTTAAGGCTTCAAACTTCAATTTGGGATCTCAGCAAGGGAAAATTGGGCCCCTTTGACCCAAGGACGCTTCAAGCTATGGACAGCTTGAGCCGTACACTTTGGCTGTGCGGTTCTATATCGAAAGCCGACAAGCTGGCACAACAATCATACGAGGGATTGGCGCAAATAATGGGGCCGGACCATCCCTACACGCTCAGTGCTATGCATAGCTTTGGTCGAACCCGTTTGCATCTGGTGGACCTGAAGAAAGCACAGGAGCTACTTCTGCGGGCATGGGAAGGGAGAGCAAAGCTGTTTGGCGCGACCCATCTGGACACCCTCGAGACAATGCAGGACCTTGGGATGACTTGCTTGGCACTCAAGGAGATTGACGAGGCTGAAAAACTCGTATCATTTGTTCTCGATTGTAGGAAACGGCTCCTCGGTAATGAACATGCTCATACTCTATGGTCCATCAACGATCTAGCCAAGGTATATTGCGCCCAAGGCTACCCGGAGGATGCAATAGTGCTATTGATTCCGACGCGAGAAATCGCCACGCGAACCCTGGGAGTAACTCACATTGGCACAACAATGACAATTTTCAATTTGTCACGAGCCTATCTACTTTCAAACCAATTTCACAAAGCGGAAATTATTCTAACTGACCTCATTGAAACGGAGTCCAAGGCTTTAGGTCCAAAGCATCCAGACGTCTTCTCGGCAAAGATGGAACTCGCAGAGGTTTTGATGAAAATGGGAAAGGTGCACAAATCAGAAGAGCAATCCCAAGAGGCAATTGAAGGGGTTTCCATACTATTTGGGCCTGAAAACACTCGCACAATTCAGGCAAAGGCGCGACAGGCTGCAATATGCAAATTGGCTGACAAGCCTTAGCCTGCTATGATTTCCTCATCCAAAACTGCCGAGGTCTAGCTCAGAGCAATCTGAATATGTTGCCTTAAACTTGTATGCCAAACCGATCAACGAGGAGACTTAACAAGTTCCATCGTAAGCACTTATCGCGCTATAAAGCGTGGGGTATATCCAATCTATAAGTTCTAATATCCTTCAATATATAAATCTCCTAGCTTCAGCAATCTAATCAGTACTTTTTCCTTCCAGGCTACTAGGGGAGGTCATATTAAGCAAAACAGCCTGGGAGGGCCCAGGAATTGTCTGAGTCTTTGTCTGCCAAACCTGTGAAACCCACTCAAAAGAAAACAAAGCTTGAGAAGTCCCTGGACCGAGCGCACTCACCCTTCCATCCCGACGCTCTATGATTGCATTCTATAATTCTCTTCCACAAATAATATAACACATACGACCATAGGGTGTGGAAAATAGGGCTTCCCGTCCGCTCAGCCGTACTCAAGCCACACGCCGGTGAGTTAGTAGTTGGGTGGGTGACCACCAGCGAATCCTCACTGTTGTATGTTTTCTTTTTGTTTTTGTTTTTCGCATATCTCTAAGCGGTGGCTGATGTCATCCGATGTACGGGTGTAAAAATCCCAAGACCACAACGATAAACGGCCAGACTGAAGACATTCCGAAAGGTTGGCATTTAGCGTTCTGTTATCTCGGTTCAAACCGCAAAGGGATCAAGCCTAGCACAACCCGTATTCTCCCCACATCCGCCTCGGAGTTACCCCATAGCCATTTTTGGATTCTTGCCATACTTCTTCGCCACCCTTCATTGCCCGAACCATGGCAAGTGTAATATCACTCATGTTCAATGTTCCTGCCAGGTAATGCAAAGCGGTGTTCCCATCCACATCTTTTGCTCTGACATCGATACCTCCCCATTCTAACAAAACCCTGATGGTGGCCTGTTGTGCCTGCTGTTGCGCAACTGTCATGGGCATTGGACTATTTGGGTAGGCAACCTCCTCGGGTGTAGAGAAGTCCATGTGAAGTGGACTAGGCAGCCTATGGGGTCTCCATTTTGAATCCAACGTGCGAGCGCAGTGAATGCTCCTTGCTACATCCGGATTGCGAGTCGCAATTTGATGGGCTGTAAGAGGAAGTGCAGCGATATGAAGTAAAGTGTGCCCTAGTGACGTGGTACCTGCAGATCCGTATCCACCAGGAATAAAGGCCGCGAGCCATGATAGGAGCTCTGGGTTATGGTGCGCAGTTGCAAAGTGGAGAGGATGGATTTCAAAGATTGGCGTGCGTAAATTCGCATCTAACCTGGGGTGAGACAAAAGATCGACCAGACATTTCTGTACCCCAGAATCATTCAAATTGCATCGAACAATGGCGTAAGATAGTGGTGGAAGAGCGACAGTTGGTGCAGCATATGGGCGATAATTGGGCGAATACCCGCAGGTAGAAAGTAGATGTCGGAGTATATGTTGCTGACCTGCTGCAATGGCCTCGTGGACAGGCGACGATGTAGACAAAAATGATATGGACCAATCCGCATCGTCAAGTTGAAATTGTTTCTCGTCTAATGAGACTTCCTGCACCCATGCGGAGTCATCAGCGCCAGCCGCACGTAGCATATCAAGAATCTCTAGACTGCCAACCCTGGCCGCGGTTTCTATCCCTGTCAACGCCCTTTTCAAGCTCGATCTCAGTCTCTGACCAGGAACATTCGGTTCCGTCCAAAAGCGAGGAAAGCCATGAGCTCGTTCATCAAGTTCCTCCTGGGTCAAGGGACATATTTGGTGACTTATCCCCTTCTGTTGCGCATCTGCTAAGACGGAGGCCCGAAGATTGCACGCCGCGGTGCTATTTGTATCGTCTCTGAAATGGCGGCCGCGGATATACCGGACTGAATAGTCCCCTATATTAATAAGGTCTATGCCATTTGGATTTGCTCCTGCGGCTAAGAGAAGACGGACGTTGTGCGGCAAACGGGCGTTGGTGGCAGATATGATAGGCGATAGGTAGGCAGGCACGGGCAAGACTCCACTTGGCCCTAGGTATTGCAGTTGACGGCGTTCCCGCTCGGTCATATCATTTTCTGCACCTGATGCTGCATGACGGACCAAAAGGGCTTCCAGTAGAGCTGAGTCCCGCTTGGCCGCGGCTCGGATGATAGGGGTATCTTGATCAGGGGAATCGTCAAGATCATCCTCGGTAAGTTGATACATAACACAAAGTGAGACTTAGAAAAGAATAATAGTGCGAGCACGTTCTGACACTTGATTTTTTCATAACTCTATTCTAGGAGTAAACCGAGAGGAGCGAACGTGGGGTGGTTGGGAAGAAAGAATGGAACCTTCCGAGGGTAGAAGTAGGGGTGCCGAAATAGCCACCACGCAATATCAAGATTGGGGAGATTGATCTATCACTCTAACATTAATCCTTTTTTTTTTTTTTTTTTNTTTTGAGGCGCGTAGTAAATTGCGGTTGGCTTGAATTCTAAAGGCTGCTTGCTATCTCTCAATGCGAAGCAAGATGTTTATCTAGACGCCCCAAAGGACAAAAAACAACAGAGCTCTACACTATCTGACTGAGAAATAGCACAGACATGGGCCTTGACTGTCAAGGAAGCTTCATGGCTCCTTCTAGTCATTTCGAACAAATGAACACATCCAGTAACCATCGCTAACGGCCGTTGAACCGGCTGTTCTACATTCCTCTTCTTCTACTACTCCCGTCAAACAGGCGCAACGGCTACTAAAAGATACAAAGTTTGATTAGCTAGTACTCTAGCAGACGTTCTGCTTGGTAGAGAGACGTTTTGGTGGGAAATATTTGGTTCAAAAACATACAAGTGGGCAGGGTGCACCTCACCTCAGACTTGGATGAGGGAAATGTAAATTGCGCGGGAATACTGAATTTCTCGAGTCGCTACTTTCAAATCTGGCATATGCTAGCCCTCTCTCTCATTTATTGGCAGTATCCTGCCATCAGCCGTAAACTGCCTACTCTGGGTATAATCTCCGAAATCGAGGTCCCGAATAGGACATTCAGACTCTTCCCGGTCGAAATAGTTTAGTTGACCCCTGGCTGGATCGGTGAATGTTGCCTCGGTGACGAGATCCTGATCCCACAGATGATTACCAAATAGACTTAATCTCTCCGCCATATCGGGCAGCTCGTTTGCTTGCGAGTTGGGGATCTCGCCAGGGTACCAATAAAGCTTATGATGGGCTGTCAGGAAGTATTTTTGACACAAATGGCACCATCTCTACCAGCAATAAGGGTACCTTGGAGACGCGAGAATCATCAACTTGGTGGATGGCGACCATGACACAGCGTGGAAGCAGTCCTTTTGCTCCGTCTGGATACAAAGTGAGTTCAAACTTGGGAATTCGTTTGTTGTTTACAGCCATACTAACTTTGTCACTCCAGGTTTGGAGGAACGTAAAAGAGTATGGTGCCAAAGGTGAAACCCCCATTTGATTGTATATATTTATTTGACATTCTGACATCTTTATAGGTGATGGAGTCACTGACGACACCGGTTTGTTATGTTATTCCAGCTTTTCGGTTGCGATACGCTGACATAATTTAGTTGCCATCAACCGTGCTATTTCTGATGGTGGCCGATGCGGCGCCAACTGTGGCTCTAGCACAATCTACCCTGCAGTGGTTTATTTCCCCCGGGTAACTACCTAGTTAGCAGCTCAATCACTCAGTACTATAATACGCAACTCATCGGCGATGTAAGTACATGTAGTTCAGTCCCGATCACTTCTTTCTGGGTGTGTAAATGGGCTTTTTGCTGATCAATTCAATAGCCTCTCGAACTTCCCACAATTCTCGCTGTGAGCAGCTTTGTTGGTTTGGGTGTCAGTACTTCCGATGTTTATATCGGAGACCAGGAAGAATGGTACATCAACATAAACAACTTCCTTTGCAGTGTCCGCAATTTCAAGGTTGATATCACCCGGACCGACCAAGGCGCATATGTTTGTGCAGTTCACTGGCAGGTCGCTCAAGGGTCTTCCCTAAAAGAACTTGAAATCTATATGACACAAGATGCTTCTACCACCCAGCAATGAATTTGCATGGAGAATGGAAGCGGTGGCTTTAGTGACCTGACATTTCTGGGAGGCAATTTTGGGTAAGGATATTCCTTTTCAGACATTTTGCCTCTACTGATCAGACTCTCTATTGCATACCTTGGAAACCAGCAATTTACAAGCAGTTCTCTGGTATTTGTGAACTGTAATACAGCACTCCAAATCCACTGGGACTGGCTGATGGTACAACCTTAAAATGCGGCAAATGGCATGTCGCTAAGGAAGGTGAAACCTGCCCTATGATTTGTCTCGGCAAGTCGATTACCTCTACCTTGTTCCTTGCGGTGAATTCTTCGCTTTCCAGTTCTAATTGCTCCCTCGCCCTAGTGACTGGGAATGTATATTGCGCTGGACCAACGATCAACTGGGTATCTGACTGAATAATGAAGTCTCTCTGTTGGTGTACCGCTCTTGAATATTAGTTTCGATATAAATATGCTGTAAAATTCGCGGGATATAACACAATTTCAGCGTTGAGAATTAAGATGAACAAGTTCAATTTAGAGATGACCTAACCATAATCACTTTCCATCACGATTGTCAGAATATCTTTCTTCAGTTTTAGTGTTGTTATCTAACTTCTTCTTTTCCAGATCGCTAATTGCAAGGCTACCTTATTCTGCTGAAGCTTGAGAACCAAGAAGAGCAACTTGAAGCAGCTTCACCCGCACCTTGGTTTACGAGCCATGTTTTCAGTCGTTGCTCCGATCCAGACCATCTGCTCAAACCTGACTAATCGAATATTATCAAAGCTCAAATCCTTCGAAAAGATGAGGCATACCATGAGGTTGAAAGCAGCCGCAAGAAATTTTGTTGTATGATGCTTCCAGTTGTGGTTGTTGTATGCGTATATGCCAAGATGCCGAGCGTTCCAGAGGGAACGGATAGATCCAATGACACTCCGTTATTGTTCAGCTGAGGAGGACAGTGTAGTGGGCGTGCGGCTTGGGTGAATCTCACATTCTCACCCTGATTCTCACTCTGTCTATAGCGCACTCGCCCTTCCGTCCTGTCGCTCTATGATTGCATTTCATTATTCCCTCTAACATGTAACCTGATACATACGACCATAGGGTGTGGAAAACAGGGCTTCCCGTCCGCTCAGCCGTACTTAAGCCACACGCCGGTGAGTTAGTAGTTGGGTGGGTGACCACCAGCGAATCCTCACTGTTGTATGTTTTTGTTTTTGCATCTCTTACCGGCACTCTGGGGTGAGTGCGGGTGATATGAGAAGTCTGGAGACTGGGGTGAGAGAGAACGGGGTGACAATTCTCACCTAAGGGGTAATATGGGCTAACTCAAGACTCGGGAGATTCTCGGGGGTTTGCAACGCCAATTCATTCCGGCTGACTGCCATTGGCTGAGAGCACCCCAGCATCCTCGTGGCGTCGGGTTTGAGTTGCTTCAACTCCGACCAAAACTTAGATAGCTTCACCAACCCATCCGCGTCATTTATGTTGTAGTGATTTGCGGGGGAAAACATGAAACCCCGTGGGCTTAGACTTCCACCACCCGAAGATATTACGATGAAACGCCGGTGAAGTAAAATGAGAAATTTGCCCTTCAACTATAAGAAGGCGCTATCAATCCTCACTTGGAGGTGCGAATAGTCCAAACAGCAAATATGGCCTCAAAGACAGCAATTCTTGGTGTGCTCGGTGTCGCCGTCTCAACCGTATGGGGTCAGACCCTGACGGAGGACATGGTCGAGAAAATGGGAAACAATAGTCTTTTCACTCGTTGGAGACCGTACTCCCATTTCTCGGCCCCTGCAGGGTGGATGAATGTGTGTCTCATTTGCAATTCCGAAAAGCAAAAAAAGGAATGAAGTGTCACTAACCATTCATCCAGGACCCTTGTGCCCCTATGTACGATCCGGTTGAAGGCATTTATCATATGCACTACCAGTTTAACCCCAATCATGTCAACTGGGGTACTGTTTCCCTCCCCTAGCTGTCTACGAAGGTCCTTGCTAAATGTCTCATCAATATAGGCAACATATCGTGGGGACACGCGACGTCCAGGGACCTCATAACTTGGACTGATGTTGACCACAACCCCGGCAATGGACTTGCAGGATGGCAAGACGGAGAAGCGAAGTCAATTGGTACAACCAACTTGACTAGCGACCACCACGATCCACCGATGTACAACCATCTGGGCATCTTTTCCGGAACAGCCCAGCCCGTCAATATCTCTGGCGAAGTTGATGGAACAATTCTCGCCTTCTACACATCCGTTTCAAGACTGCCAACCTCGTATACCTTACCCTATCTGCTTGGGACCGAAAGCCAGAGTCTGGCATACTCCACCGACAGTGGAGTGACATGGCAAGAATATGCCAACAACCCAGTCATCAGCAGCCCGCCAGACGGTTGGAACGTCACCGGCTGGCGGGACCCCTTCTACCTCCCCCTTCCCCAGTTGGACACGCTACTAGGCAACTCCGAGCCTCACTTCTATGCCATACTTGGCTCCGGTATTAAGGGCGTTGGCCCCCGAATGCCCTTGTACAGTGCTCCCGCGTCTGATCTCACCAATTGGACTTTCCTTGGTGCTCTGTGGGAACCCACAGCGAACAGCACCTTGGGCTCGTTGGAGGAAACTGGATCGTATGGGCTCAACTTTGAAGTTTCCAACTTTTTCGCTATTGGCGACCGCTACTTCGTCAGCATGGGTGCTGAAGGAGGCGAGGTCAGCTTCCATGACCGGAGGTGGTCTTTGTGGAATGAGGGGGAAATTTCCACGCGACCGAATGGTAGCATTGCCTTCAACCCTGTCTCAGGCGGTGCGAGCGACTGGGGTATATTGTATGCGGTAAGAAGCAGATCATAACTATACCATGGGATCTAGGTCTCCTCGAACGATGGAATACTAACATCATCTACCAGATCACCTCGTTCAATGATACGAAGAACAACCGCCGTATTCAGTACGGCTGGGCAAGCGAGGACATGAACAACTTCGGTATCGTGCAGCAAGGCTACCAAGGGGCGCTGTCCTTGGCCCGGGAGCTCTTCATCAAAGAGACCAGCGGCGTTGTCCACAACCCTGCTGACGCCACCCCTGGCAACTCCCGCTATATGTCAAACTCCAATGGCACCTGGACTGCAAGCACTCTGGGCGTGCGCCCAGCCAGCGATGTAGTTGCGGGTCTTCGCCGTGGCTCTCACCACACCCAGTCTCATTGTAGCAAGAAGACATGCAGCAACACCAGCAACATCCGCCTGCCCAACACTCTCAGTAATTCCTATGAATTGAAGCTGCGTATCAAAAACACCACGGGTGTCACAGGTGTGACGGTCGCTTCCTCCCCCGGTCGCGAGGAGTACACGAACATCTACTATGATCCGTCCAAGAAGTCCGTCGTCTTGGACCGCGCCTACTCCTCCCAGATCAGGATGTTCCCCAACACGACACTGGCTGGGTACTTTGAGCCCTATCAGATGGCCGGAATTCATGGCGGTCATCCTATGACAGAACCGATCGAAATGAACATATTCGTCGACGGCTCCCTCGTCGAGGTCTTTGTCAATGACCGCTTCGCTCTCACTGGGCGCATCTATCCCAGCAGGGAGGACAGCAATGGCTTTTCTTTGTACAATGCGCCCGGAGTCAGCGTCCAGTACGAAGACATTGAGATCTGGGATGGCTTGCTCAATGTCTGGCCCGACAGACCTATGAATAGCAGCTCCGAGCTCGTCTTTGACAACCCTGCCGAAACTAACTACTACACTTGGTGGGAGGGGAACTAAGAAGAGAAAACGAAATTGTGTCTCCATTACATAATTAGTATTGTACAAACCTGTTGGCCTTTGGTTGTATTCTGGGTCTTTTTGAACACTTCAGTCTACATGTCAGAAATGAGGGGATCAGCCTACAAATTCCAGCGTATTATTTATCTTGAATGCTGCATGCCTCTGCAAAGTACTAATAACTTCGTTATTTATATTTTTACTCAATAATTAGGTATAGAAAGCTTTAAAAGGTATAATACCGAGAGGCTTCGTTAGTATATCGATCTTTTTCAATATTGATGCAATCTAAGTCGATGCAATTTTAGCTTGCTCCAACAGTAATTAGCTACTTTAAGTGGGTTGCAACCAAGAAGGTTGCTCTTTAGATCACAGATAGGCCGCATGCCTAGATCCATATTGTACATGTGAACTGAAAGGCAAGTAAATACCGTCAGAAACAACATCGAAAAAGAAAAATCAAATGATGCGCAAGCGGTACCCGAAGTGCAATACAACCACTTCACTCAAACAAGAAGGTGTCCAAGGGAGCCCCACTGCGCACAATCGGAAGCATTGGCGGCTCATTATCCAGGTTTATGTCCAGAAGCGCTGGGCATTCCGCTCTCAGAAGCCACTCAATACAACTCCGAAGCTCTTGAGGATAGACACATCGTCGCGCATCGCACCCCATACTTTGTGCTAAAGACACGAAATCCGGATTATGCAAGCGCGCGTGAGCCACTCGGCCTTGGTAATAGGTCTGCTGAACCTGCGAAACCATCCTTTGTTCTCCATTATTGAAAACAATCACTTTAATTCCCACACCATATTGTGATGCGGTCAGAAGCTCGGCCATTGTCATGCAGAATGATCCGTCCCCGTCGATATCTATCACTAGCGACCCTGGCGAGCCAAGTTTAGCACCAATGGAGGCAGGAAGCCCGAAGCCCATCGTTCCAAGGCTGCCCGAAGTAATGAGTGTTCTTGGCACTTGCCAGCGATGACATCTCGCAGCCCACATCTGGTGCTGGCCTACCCCAGTGGCCAAAACTGTTTTCGTGGACAGCAAATCAAGCTGCCGATCAAGCTCCCTCAATACCTGTGCGGGCACGATTTGTGTCTCACTCTCGGCGTACGTGGGCGGGGAGGCGTATTGTTTCTTCCAGCCTTGTATTTGTTGGAGCCATTCAGGGCGTGTCCGCTTCTGTAGATGAGGCATCAATAGAGGCAGCGTTTGACTCAAGTCCCCATTCACAAATTCTGTTGCCTCGACCACTTTGCCGATACTATCAGGGTTGATATCAAAATGCACTATGCCTCCTCGCTCTTCTTTGGTCGCTCGAGCGTTTGGCACAAATGATTTTGGATCGCTGACAACACGTTCATCGAGTCGAGCACCTAAGGCTAGAATGAGATCTGCATTCTGCACGGCGTAATTGGCATACACAGCTCCGTGTGTGCCGACCATGTGGAGGGACTCATCCTTTGTCTCGTCAAAGCACCCCAAGCCAAGGAGAGTAGTCGCCACCGGAATCTGACATGCTTCGGAAACAGATGCGAGCAGTGAAGTGCCTTTAGAGCTCTTTAGGACTCCTTGACCAGCTATGATCACGGGCTGTTCTGCCGCGTTGACCAAACTTGCTACCCGTTTAATTGTATCCTGCAGGATGCCCAGGCTAGGTTGATGAGTTTCGATCGCTGGTACCTCTGACACCGAGAGGTTTTTACATGCCCTCTCCAGTGCTGCTTTGTCAAAGATAGCAGAGCTGATGTCTTGGGGTATAGCTACCAAAGCTGGCCCACAGCCCCCTCTAATGGCATGCTGGAAGGCCATATCGAGGGACAACGGGAGATCTTCCACCGTCTGTACCACGGTGAACCATTTAGTACAAGATTTTGCCAGGGCGGGTACATCAATCTCCTGAAACGCACGGGAGCCAATTGCGCTGGTTGCAACTTGCCCGCACACGACTACCATAGGGTTTCCATCGAGCAGTGCATTGAACATTGGTGTTGTCAAATTGGAGGTACCAGGACCAGATGTCACAAGGACGACTCCTGGCTTTCCAGTTGCTTGAGAATAGCCCTCTGCCATATGCCCTGCACCTTGTTCATGGTGAGATAGAATGAACTTGAATTTATTAGTTTGATAAATTCCGTCAAAAAGAGGCAGGGCAGCACCCCCGGGGTAGCCGACTATGCGAACTCAGCAACTGCATGAAAGATGGATATATCTTACGGCTGGTAAAAAAAATACTCACATACGTATTCAACGCCTTTGGTTGCTAGTATCTGGTGAAAGACTTCGCCGCCCTTCAGACCAACTAAACTATTAAGTACCATCGATATATTGTTCTCATATTGCATATTGAATGACGTTATTGGCAAACAAATAAATAAACAGCAGGAAGAATGGATATCTTCAATTTGATATGAGGTAGTCTCAGTGCTTCATTTTATACTCGTCAGGTACGAACCGCCTGGAATAATGACGAAGGTTTGCATGTGAGTAAGAGCAGGACATGCAATGACGACGCTTGTGTGACCCTCGCTCGTCATAGAATTATCTTCGGAATATCAGCATGTTGCAATAAAGTTCAAACAAGAGTCTGTGGCCGATGATGAGAGGGTCCAGTGTGGAGGTCTTAACTGGGTATTGCCCCCGGACGCTGGGATCCGAGAACTTTTAATGCGACTGTTTCGTGGTTACCTCAGGGCTATTGACATCATGGCCTATTGTTGGGGTGGCTGGTAGAGCTATGCACCGAGATAACCCCTTGGGAATATTCTTCAATAAAGCGTTGAGGGTATGGCTCTTGCCATCACGAAGCCAGCATCTTCCAATTCGGATTATCTGCATAAGCCACAATGTAAGATAAAAGCAGTCTTTTGTCATGTGTCATGCGTGTGCGCTGGCAGCATGATACCAGTCGCTTATGGTATTCTAATTCCAGATTTTAGTAAAATGGTCGTAGACACATACCTTGGAATGGGAAATACTGTGTATTCCACCCCCTCCTATGACGTGCACCTGCATGATTACAGTAGGGGAAACGCACATCGCCAGAGCGAGGTAGAAGCCTGCACGTCTATTCAAAAAGGTTATATATATCGGTGTCCATCCTCAGATTTCTTTCACCTCGCATATCTGTCATTGAGGCATGCTTTTATCAACTATGGAAGGCGTGAACCAAATATATCAATATTCCATTATCAGCAGCCTTGCTCAAGGTATTTGCGCGGACGGCCTTCCAGTTCCTCAGGCCCTCAGACATGGTGACCATGGACTTGGCACTCTTGCCGGGCTTGATGGTGAGGTCATTATCATTGATGGGCAGGCATTTCAATACACATCCGGAGGTGTTCGCGCGCTTGAAAAGTCAGACATCACTGCATTTCTTATGATTACATTCTTTGAGCCATCGAAAGCCGTTACGCTCCCATATTTGACGAACGAGACTTTGATGCATGAAATGTCGAGGCTCTATCCGTCCACAACCAATCACTTTTTTGCGATTCGGGTCGACGCAGTCTTTCCTCACATTACCTATAGAGTCGCCCCTCGTCAGAACCATCATCGTGAGACTTTAGCTGAGGTTGTCCAACGGCAAAGTGTTCGGTCATTCAAGAAACAGCGGGGAACGATTTTCGGCTTCTATTCTCCTGGGTTCACCGGCGCTTTTAGTGTGGTTGGCCTTCACTTGCATTTCATGTCAGAGGACAGGAAAGCAGGTGGACATGTCCTGGAATTTCAAGCCAGTAATGTATCGCTCAGTGGAGCTGTGATCACAAAGTATAATGTCGAGCTACCCGAGACGGAGGACTTTAACTCGGAGGTGATTATGGAGCCCGATAGGGGGTGATCAAAAGTGCAGAAGGGTTGGATCAATAATATATTCAAGGCCATTGCTTGCTTCTACTATTCCAGGTTATTCCAAGTTGAATTAAATTAATTGATTGCAAGATGTGTGCTCTAGTTTATATTTTGAATCTCTGAATGTGTCGATACCCAGACAATATATAACGCCAAGATGCCAAGAAATTTTACCATGCGAGAATATGAATCAGTCTGGTTGGCGACGTGCAGGCAAGTTATTGATAGCCAAGGATGGTAATCACGTCTTCAATTAATTACATGGAGGCTTTTGAATCGGGATAAAATCACGTAATTAAGGGTGGGTCTAAAGGGGGTGTTAGAATGTATAGATTGAAGCCTGGAGCCGATCCGACCTATTCACAGAAGGGCGTGCAGCGTGTTCGTGTTACAGTGACAGGCCAATGCAACTTGGGTTGATCTAATAATCCCATTTAATCAGGTGTTATCTGTGCGAATTCCCATGACGCACGCGCCAAGAGCACCGCCAGATGCTTCAAGTTTCCATGACTATGTATCAGGGAACACTAATGCTAGAAGAGGAGATACCAATTAAGCTGGGGTCGGGCTTCATCATTTTCCCGCCTCAACACGCCGCCAGTGTGGGTGACATAGCATAACGTATTTCCCGGGCGAGCCGCGCAGTCCGGAACACAGTAAATTCGATAAATTACAACGTGATATCTCAACCATGATGCTATATAGGGATTCCCATCTAACTTATGCTTTCCATATGATATCTAGCCACTAAAAATAACTTAGAGAATGGCTTTTTGACCAAGATATATATATCTCTATCACAGCCACGTAATTTTCGATACCATACTTAATGTAGCTTTTCGATTTCCTTAAAATTCGTACAAAGTGCTAAGGAGTCTTATCTGTTGAATTTAGATATACAGCATATATGTGGGAAAAAAATAATACTATGAAGCATACTATGAATAAAATTTCAATCTTTGTATACTGTAGAAAGTAAATGAGTGAATTGTCTATCTTCATACATGGAAAGAAACTGATTGCCCTTTCTTCTCCTGATGCCTCATCAAGAACATTGGAAGAGAACGGAGTGTCACGTACTAGCTCGAGATCGATAGGTTGCAAAGTCTTGTAAGCATAAGTATGTTAACCCTCAGTTCTTCCATAGCAAAGCTTGGTAGCTATACGAGGAGAACGGCATATGCTTCCGTTACCTTTAGTGTATTCACAGTGGTGTACAACATTATTTTTTCCCGCCACGTTGTACTCGAGCACCAAACTCACTACTAGAATTACGCAGATATAGTACGTTTTACTGGTTATGGGGATTTATAAAGAATCGAATCAAGACCATTTAACGTCTGCTATATCCGGAACTCTATAGAGGATATCCGACCTAATCCGTGTCCCAGGGCAATTGTGCCACCTTTAATTACCGAACAAGGGGCCCGAATTCAGGTGGAAATCACCTCGGCTTCCGACAAAGTATCTTGGGTAACAAATGCCGTACCTTCCCGTGGCGAAAATGCGTAGAAGAGCGCCTCTTACGCCTTGGATTCCACCTTGAGGGTATCGTCGCTGGATTCGGTATTATCCCCAGTCTCAGAAGGCGGTTCGCCAATATGAACCATTTGCCTTTTCCGCTGCATAGCGCGCGCCACACGGGGCGGGTCAAAAATGTTCTTGGACCGCGCAAAGATCTCGTCAATTTCTTCTAGCGAACGCTCCTTTGTCTCGGGGAAGAAGAAATAGACGGAGGGGATAATTAACGCATTGATGACGGCGAAGACAATATAGAAATTGTTTCCGATCCTCGCAAAGCCGATGGGAGTCAGCTGAGCTAGTAGGAAGTTGAAAGACCATACGGTGGCGGTGGATACCGCGTTCACAGCGGCGCGGATCTGGAGAGGTGCTATTTCCGCGGCGTAGAGGAAGGTCAGGCCGGCATAACCGATTGTCGAAATGAATTGGAAGACGTAGAGGAAGACCACGGCCATCGCGAGCGCACCCGTATTATCACCAGCGGCGGGCGAGGTGGTGCCGGCGAGACCTGCCATACAAACCGCTAAGGCTCCGGCACTCCATAGCAATAGAGGTCGCCGGCCGAGACGGTCGATAGTATAGTACGCAAGGTAGCCGCCGAAAGGCTGCGTTAGAGGCATCGCAGCAGCAAGAATGCGGGAATTCACGGGGTTCATTCCGAGATACTGCTCGAAGATAGTTGTTGCGTAGTATGTAATCACATTCACACCGCACATCTGTTGGAACATCTGGCCTGTAGCAGCTAGGTATGCGCGATGAAAGAGACGTTGTTCTCCATTTGTGAAAATATCAGTCCACGCCCCCGACCCACAGTGGACGAGAGATGCTTCAATATCTCGGACGTTGTCATCAACGATATCTGAGTTCTCCTCGTCATCGAGCAATGCTGCTAGAACCTTTCGTCCTTGCGCCACATTACCGGTCTTAATAAGCCAGCGAGGGGACTCAGGGAGCATCGTAATAAAAATCATTGCGGTGGCCGGCATGATGGCCTGGAAGGCGAGGGGAAACCGCCAAGAGACTGAGCCATCAATGACTGAGTTACCTTTCACGAAATAAAAGCCCAAGTCAATCCATAGAGCAAGTGCGACACCACTTCCGACGAAGATGCCATCTGTTACCACGTTTGAACCTCGCATATGCGCTGGCGAGATTTCAGACTGCCAAACGGGGACCGTCGCTACATACCCTCCAATCCCTAAACCGAGAACCAGCCTCGCGACGATGAATTGGGCAAATTGGAACGAAGTCGCCATAAGAACAGCGCCGATGATAGTTATGAAGTTGGTTATGAAAATTACCTTGCGTCGGCCCCAGCGGTCGCCGAAGTAGACGCATGATAGCGCGCCGAAGATGCCACCAACGGTAAAAAGAGCAATCACGGTGCCTAGTAACATCTTGTCTGTCAGAGAGGAGCAAGGATGTATATATATCTGCAGTGATTGGCCGACCTTGAATCTGCGAGTTCTCTTGTTGAAGGGCTCCGCTGGTGTGGATCGTGTCCATTCTGGGGAATTGATCATTGAACGCGTCGAGCGTCAACAGGCCACCAGCCACACTCATGTTATACCCGTAGCAAGTAAATGTCGGGCAAACAACCAGAAAGAGGGCGGCTCGGAGGAGGGCATTTCCTCGAAGGCCAAGAAACGGTTTCAAACCCATGGCGATATCATATACAATGCACACAACAAAACTTGGAAAACAGGTCTGGAACAACGACAATTGGAAGAGTCGGTAATAGAACAATCAATGACCGGACAGGTCTACATGTTCATATAAGTTGATTTGTGACAGCCGTATGCCGCATCAATAGTAAGTAGGAAATAGGCTTTCCGGTTACTGTCAACGAAGTAGCGCTTTCGTGGAGGTAATCCGGAAAGCCAATTCTTTCTCCACATCTATCCCCAGACAGCCCATTTCATGACATGAAGGCAGAGAGTGAGTTTTAGTCAGATACCTCTATTTGCCATCGGTTCAATCGTTTGTGAAAAGGCTGGCCGCTGCTGATTCCTTTCATTCTCCAAACCAGATCCCTACCATTTGTGGATGTGACCTCGATAAACACATTGCCGATGCCACGGACCGAACCCGAGAACTGGAGTAACCCCAGACATATGCTGTGGGGTGTGCATAGCGGGTATCACATCGGAGATGCTAAGAAGTCGGCGTCCGCCGAGGATGCCACGGAATTGACTGAACTTGAGTGGCCCTTGGACATCTGCTGTGGGTGTCTGGAAGCGGAGCCGAGCTAGACTATCGGAGCCCCGTAAGGAGTCGCGACTCATAAGGTTCGGTTCTCCGAACTTCGGACTTGGCTGTTCAGGTACTGAGATCTTGGACCATCTCGTGGAATCACAATACAGGGGAGGTTCAGTATGGAGAAACAATGTATGAGATTCTTAAAGAAAGGGACGGGGAGAGGAGAAAGAGAGAGAGAGGAAGTGAGAGCTGAACTATCAATCAAGGCATCAGTCCCATGCCTGAGGCAAACATGTTTGCTTCACAGATCAGGCAACAAACACCATCCAACTCCCTCCTCCACTAACAGCGTCTAAGATTGATAGTCCAATGAAAGTTACCAGACCTTGATCACTATCACGCGACACAAATCATGTCATAAACTCTTCTAAAATGCCAAAGTATAACTATTGGTATGGACTTCCTAGTTAAAAAAAAGTATTCTAAACACATAACCTCTCAGAATGCAGGAAGGGAACCAGATCCCGAAAAGTAAGGCCGGAAGTAAAGGAGCCAATAATCCTCCCGAGGTCTTAGCTATACAACATATCCATGGATATTATCTAAAAGTGACAAACGTAATATCCGCAACGGAAGGCTTCCGCGCAGAAGACAACTAAGATCGGCGACTAGCACATCCGGCGAACTCTAATCGAGCGCTACTCAAACTGTTCGGACTTTCAAAACAAGTCAATCAAAATAATTTTAAGGTCAACTAGAAGTCTGTTCTTCAGAACATCCAGTCTAATAAAAAAATAGGGCAAGGAGAGAATCAAGGAATTGAAACGGAGTATTGACACAGTGAAAGAGATCTGGCTGAGGGTGTGGTGGTTTAGGATAGCAGACTAAACCCAATGCAGATTGGAGTCATTGTGAGCTAGTCTGGCAAGCCCTTAAGTGTCTAACAGCTCACCCAGATAAATTTCGTAGCTATACTAAGACTAAGCCCATTAAACCCCTGTCCTGGCTGGCATTCACTTAGGACGACGGGGCAGAGTGGCCAAAGGTCAAATGCCTCATATTAATATCAAGCCTGGCAAATTGGATTGTTGAGATCCTCCTATTTTTACATGAATGCCTTAATTTATTGGCAGAATGAGCACTTGCTTGCTTGCTTGCTTGCTTGCTTACGGCCTATATAACGAGCTTATGCATTAAATTGGAGAAAAGTACTGATTTCTTTTAGTTGCTTGATAAGCTGAACGAGCGTGTCAAGTTCAAGGATGATTCCAAGAAGGACAAGTAGCCATGGCAGAATCGCTTAGCCGTGAACGGATTTGAAGGGGTCAAGCTTTTCCCATACTCCCGAGTCTTGCTATCTGGGTACATATGAATCTCCGCACTACGATATGGTGGAATTTGTCGCAATATATTCATACCGTTTCCTATTTGTACCCCTTTCTTTAAAGGCCTGGGCGGTTTCCAGTCATTTGTCAGGGATATACATGAAGCATACAGGATGAACAGAGATAGCCCCAAGTCTGTATTTAGTACTGTAGACTCCCAATTTTTCACTCTCACTTTTCCCCTCCCCTCACTTCACAAGAAAGAAAGAAAGGCAAATGCTAACGACGGACGCAAAGAACACGAAGCTATCCTCGACAACACCAATGGCAGGTTCAGCTTCAGCCTCAGCCTCGGGCACAGGCACAGGCACAAACGCAGACGAAACCATACGTGTCATGCAAGGAACTGCAATGTTTTATATTTGCTTTTTCAAGAGGAATAATGAATGAGGTTTTTAGACTTTTCCATTGTCTTTGCAAAGTAAAAGAAAGAAGCTCTACGTAATAGCCAGCTGCAAAGTTGCCAGCTATGCAAGTAAGCGATACATTGATACATCACTTTGTTTTCCTTTTCTTTTTCTTTTATATTATATTAAATTTTAACTTTTCATGCGCAAGGTATTGGAAATAATGGCGGTTGCATCTCATGCATACAGTGACTTGGCAACATTTATCTACAAGCTTGACTATCCTACTAAAAGTCTTTCTTCTTTTGTCCTCTTGTGTCTTCCATCTTTACCCAGGAAAAGTAAGTATCAACGGAGTAACCCTTCCGATTTGTGCTTTTGGCACCCTTAAAACGACAGATGGAACGCACACAAGAGTCTCTCGACTCTTTGGAATGGTATAGGAGAATCGCATGGGGACCTTCAATTACACTGGTTGTATTACCAGTGTGTGGCATCGTTGCTGCATTTTGGGTCCGACTTTATGCACCAACAGCTATATTCACCCTGGTGTATGGTTTTATTGTTTTGCTTTCCGTGACTGCAGGTAGGCACAGTAGTCGCAAGTTCCCTATGAAGGCCGAGGAAGCTAAATGAGGCTAGGATATCATCGGCTATGGTCTCACGGATCATATGTTGCATCAATACCACTGAAGATATTTCTTGCCGTCATTGGTGCAGCAGCTCTGCAAGGTCCCATCAGATGGTGGGCTTGTGGGCATCGTGCCCATCACCGATTTACCGACACCTCGGAGGACCCATACAATATCAAAAAGGGCTTTTTCCATGCTCACATTTTGTGGATGCTTCTCAAGCAACCTAAACGCAATCGACGAGTCGAGATATCTGATTTATTGAAAGACCCGGTTGTTGCCTGGCAGGCACGATACTACATCCCGCTAGCTGTGGGAATGGGCTGGCTGTTCCCCATGGCTGTTGCTGGCCTTTGTTGGAATGATTGGTCTGGTGGATTTCTGTACGGGGGCATCCTTCGAATGTTTGTATCCCACCAGGGTGTGTTCTGCATCAATTCTGTCTGCCATTACATCGGTGACCAGCCGTACGATGATAAATTTTCTCCCCGGAATATTCCGCATCTTCTGGCAATGTGCACCTTGGGTGAGGGATACCATAACTACCACCATGCCTTTCCGGCGGACTATCGGCTGGGAGTACATTGGTATGATCTTGACGCCACCAAGTGGAGCATCTGGCTGTGGGGGAAACTTGGCCTGGCACGGAACCTCAAACGCTGTCGACAAACTGAGGTCGACAAGGCCAGTCTTCGACAGATGCGAAAGGAGCTGTGAGACTATGAGAGAAGGAAAGACCGGAGCACGATTTACCTCTTGATAGAGGGTAGAACTGTTTTGAGCAAATTCAGTATTTATATAGCATGGGCGAAGATAATAAGGGAACTGGAGATGTCCAACGTCTTTCGGGCTTTTGTACAGAAAAATAAAATACGTCATTGGCAGCCTCCATCGAATCGTGCCATGACATGGTGATGAATCCCGTATAAGGCTTTGAGTTGCTATATATCGGTACCGATTGTCTCTCGGTCAAATGCGGAGAGAACATTAACAGCGCGTATTATCATCAATTTTGGTAAAATTATTATTCTGTCCGCAAATAACGCATGCCATAATATCTCCCTTCAAATCTATACACCAACCGGCTACGGGGCCACTGCAGGTCAGGAAACCGAAAATAATTCTTCATGCAGGCGCTGCACGATCACAAGCAAAAGACACACATGGGCTTCGGTAGTATTACATGATATATTACATGATATACAACAGATAAGCTGCTACCTAGAAACCCCTTTGACGCGTTTGATATATGAGCGTCTAAAGAAGCTCACAAAAAGATATATAAGGGGAAGGCAATAGAGGGTGCATAACCAAGTAGCAAATGCCTGCCCACTGTCCCGAAGACATGGGACTTTCTGAACCTCAAATTGATCCTGAGAACCCGAACCATACCCAAATCCTTCGGAGACAATTGACGTGGTTGGTGGGTAAAATGGTATTCCGTCAGCTTCCTTGGATGTCAATGGGGTTCCGCCATTGGAGCCTGCAGCGCGGTAGACCATGGTATCGTACTGGATAAAAAAATAGCTACAGGCAATGGTACACCCGACGATAAACTGGGCGATTTGTAAACTTGTCAAAGCTCGCTTTACAAAGCCTGAGACAGGAATTGCAAGGGTAGTCAAAGAATAGTAAGAATACTTGGAATATGATTCAGTAACCTGACGTCAAATGCTAGGGCAAGAGAGAAACATACCATTAGAGTGTGAATTCCTGAGTTCAGGACATTACCAACAAGGCTAGGAGGGGACATGTATCGGACACCAGCCCACGCACAGATCATAACACCAGTGTGGTGGTATAGTTGCAGCATCGAAGTCTTTTTGCCCTTGGCGAGTATAATCAACGAATCAACTACTTCGTAGAACTTTGATATGTAGAAAATCCAGCTGAAATAGGCGTAACCATTGTCCCAAAGACGGGTCGAGTGTTCAATGTAGATATCTTTGTCGGCCAAAGAAACTCGTGTAGAATCAAGATTGGATGGACCGTTGATCCTGCACAGAGAATCTGCAACATGCACTAAAAAATTCGACTCTGTCTTCCGTGGCCAGCAATCCCACAGTGCATGACACAATCCATAAAAGATCACTGCGGAGAACAAGGCCAGGAGTGTGTTATGGCAGACCACAAATGCCTTGAAGGTCGAGGTTTTGGCAAAATTCCACGGCTTATTTTGTCGAATCTCATTCACTCGGTTCAGATAGACGACGGAAACTAGATAAACAGCTGCGATGGTGATTGGGACTTTCGGCTCAAGAAAGAAATGAAAGATGGTGGGATGTATTTTGAACGGCTGAACCCATGCCGGGACATCCTGCAGTCTTGGTAGAATCGTTGGAGGGGCGTCATCAGGATTCCAACGAAAAAGCTTGCGAGGCGGTACTCGGAAAGTAACAGAGAGATTTTGGAAAGACATATCAATGACAGAGAAGCTCACGATATAGACGTTGGGAGGAGCAAAGTGAAGGAATCCTTAAATCTGGTGAACTTGAGAAATAAACTAAAGTGACTTGGGATAAACAGGATATAAATACACCATACGGCTCATGAACATGGTATCATGGTATCAAGCTCTACAAATAATAATTTGAGAAAGGATGGTAATAATTACGTATTACGCGCATGAAAGGCAATTGAGATCTTTGATATTCAATTCAATGTTGGACTCACCTGAAGAGGTGTAAGGGTGCGAAGGCCTAGCTCACCCTTAAGGTTTACCAAAAATTACCCTTTGTAGTAAATAGTCTCAGGGCTAGTACATCTCTCATTTACTCGTAGAACAAATTGCTTTTTCCTATCGGATGCATATGTAGCCTGCAAGGGCCACAGCTGACGGTCTCCGGTCTCCACTGCCATGCATTACGATATTCACCAAAAGGGGGTATTCCATTTTTGCAGACCATGCAGTAAATGCAGCTCAGCTGAGTGTTAGTCTATTGCCTTGTATCAGCTATTTCTCGTTTAGGGCGTTCATCATATACTAAATATGGTGAGTTGTTCGCAATTCTAGGCCTTGTTAATAGATACTAGCCAAGGCTATGTTTATCACGTACAACATATAATTTGTAAAATATAGATATATATATATATATATATATATACATACTGTTGTTATTGTGGTGGTTAATGTTATGTAACGAAATCGCCACCAACGCCTCTCCATCCTCAATCTCATCACTCATCTTTCACTTGGGCATTCTTCCTTCTTATATAATTCCTCGTTTCCAGGGCGCTGCTTTGTAATAAGAGTCTGGTTCAAATCATAAGACTTGGTGAACAGGCTGACGATAAATATCAACCCAGATATGCCACAGCAAAATGCCCACACGATCTTCAGACTATCAGCATAAGCCTGTGTAAGATCCCTCTTAACCTGACCATGCATTCCTCTGATAAGTTCCACCGCGCTAGCGGCATCACCACTGTATTCATCCGCCACCGATTGTAGGGCAGGATAGTTCAATAGATTGCTCTTCATTCGATTTTGAAAGATGACACCCCCAATCGCCACACCGATAGACTGTCCAAAGCCTCGGAAGGAAGTAGATGTGGCAACTGCAATCGCAAGGTTCTCAGCAGTTGCCGATGCCTGCACTGCTATTGCGACGGAGGGAAGAACCATTCCGATACCGAGGCCAGGCACGAGATTCAAGAAGATCCAGGTGATGGTTCCGGTGGTTGCCCCCAGTAGACACAGCAGGCCCATTCCAATAGTCGAAAGACACCATCCGATGCAGATAGCCCAGTAATACTGACCCGTTCGATTGATGAGAAGGCCAACAACTACTCCACTCGGAGCGACAGTGAATGTCTCGGGGAAAAGAGCGATTCCAGACATTATAGGCTTGAATCCTTTCACGGCTTGGTAGTAGAGAGGAAGGAAGTATAGACAGCACCAGACGAGCAGACCGACAGCAGCATAGCCCGCGAATGATATGAGGGCCGTTCGGTTCTGAAAGATGGCTGGTGGGATCATCGGGTGTTGCGCAACTCGCCATTCATAGATGGCGAAAATGCAGAGTCCGACTAACCCGATAATCAATGGGGCCAATGTGTGCCATGAGTCCCAGGGGTAAAGTACACCTCCCCAAGTTATTGGGATCAAGAATGAAGCAGAGCTTGGAATAAAAAGGGCGATCCCAATGATGTCAATCTTTCGCATTTGAGTAGCGAAAGTCTCCTTCCCAACCCGGGAGTTGGGCGACCAAGCGACCAAGATCGCCCCGATTCCAATAAAGGGGAAATTAATAAAGAAGATCCAGCGCTGGAGGTAACTTGTTATTAGACCGGTAATCAAGAGGAAGAAGAAGAAGAAGAAGAAGAAGGAGAATAATGAGGAGAAGAAAGGCTTCATACATACCCATGTTACACTCTCTGCGAAGCAGCCACCTATAACAGGTCCTATCACTGTTCCCAAACTCCAGATCCCACTAAGCATCCCAAAGTATTTTGCTCTTTCGCTAAGAGGCACGATATCCGCGATGAGAATTCCAGTGAGGGTGATGATACCACCGCCTCCAATTCCCTGGAGAGACCGACCGATGAGCATGTGGGTGAAGCTTTTGGCGACCCCGGCGACAATTGTTCCAATTGTAAACCCTGCGATCGCGGCAAGCACCAACGGCTTCCGACCGAACAAGTCTGATAATGAGGAGAATACTGGCTGAAAGACTAAATGGGTGTTAGTTCCGTTCTCGTCTCAGTTGGCTCTTGACGTACCGGCAGAGCACAGTGTGAACGAGGTTCCCGCCCAGAATGCTTCTATTGCAGTTCCTCCCAGCTCGCGAGACATTTTCTAAAATCACTTCGAGTCAGGGATAAATCATTGAGGAAAAAGATTGAATCGAGTTACCGGCAAAGTAACCGAAATAGATGTCCCATCCAGCGCTGCCATCAAGCTCAGGCTGGCCATTGCCAGAAGCATTAAACCATCCTGTTTCGAAATCGAGAACTTGATTTCACTCCCTATATCCTGCTCATTGACAAGTCCGTTTTTGTCGTTCCTACACCAGTCTTGTGGGTTTTGTGTGACCATTTTCTCAACTTCAACAGGAAAATCAGATCGTGGGCGCGTCGACATTAGGGAAACTTCGATAATTGTTATGATTCTAGCTTTCTCCTATAAACTTACATGACTATTAGCTTGGCGCATGCTTACTCTATCGATCAATATGTACGGAGTCGGTAAGTGTGGATTCATCTGCATGGTCCCTTGCATATATGTACATCCGCGACACTGTCCTAGTGGTTTGTCTTCCTTTCATGCTCTTTATTCTGAGCCGTTACCAACAGGCATGACAGAGCAATTCGCCTTGACGCAGGCTGCTTACACCTTCATACAAATAGCACAGGAATTTGATCGCGTCGAATGTCCCGAAAATCTTTTTGAGAAGGGCATTGGACTGGTCATACACCCCAAAAAGGTCATCCTATGCTTCCACCGAGCTGGAAAAAAATAGAAGTGGCTCTAGACCAGCGGTAACTTTTTGCCATGTAAGAGGAGCTGGTGATCCTCTTTAACCATAGCACTGTCTTACTACTGGACCCCGTAGAGCATAGAATAATTAGAATTGCGACTATTTTGACCATCCCCCATGTGTATACTTTACGATACCAGTGAATAAAAATATACACAAGTACAGCAATAATACACAGCCCGAATGGTTGATCAATATGGATCATGGGTGTCGATCTGGGTCCTCAGTTCAGCTGAACACATCTGCCCAGGTGGTATTTGACGCCTTACCTTGTCCATATCCATATGTATCCATATGGTATTGTGATGCAGGCGTTACTCTCAGTGGATCTTTCTCACATACTGCTAGTATTTTGAAAAGCTGAGGTTGTTCCTTCTCACCACATCTTTCACAGGATCCCACGGCTCATTCCAAGGTTGTCTCACTAATTGTCAACAGTCCATAGACCACCTTCTGGACGACTTCAAGATTGATATTTACCTGAGTTGTGAAATGTCGCCGATACACCCACATCATCTGCCCGACGAGCCTTTCTTTACGCGACTCGTGTGGGTTGCATCCCAATGGGACGGAGAGATTATCACCCATCGTCCTTGGGACGTCAAGGCTGACTATGCTACGCTCCTCCGCGACATCCTGGCATTTAAACAAAAGCTTCGGGAGTTAGAAAGACAATTTACACATTGTGATTTTACACTATACGCTCGTATTACACTGGATTTCTGTCACTATTCTCTCCGTGAAAGACTTGGCTTGTAACTGGATGGTATAAACAATGGCCTTGGGGCCAGCTCAAGGCATCCTAGCCAGTGTGTAAATCAACATCAAATACCAGTATACTAGTCTTTAACTCCCTACCTAGGTACATACCTGCCTAGCGAAGTGGGAGAGTTGTGGAACCTCCAGGCTCCAGGGCTCCATTGTGGGGTCTCGACCAATGACAAGCCAGCTGGTACCCCACTCCAACCAGCTTTTTGCGTTCAATAACATAACTTAGTGAGCCCCAAGTCTGTATTTAATATTGTAGTCTCCCAATTTCTCACTCTCACTTTTCCCCTCTCCTCACTTCACAAAAAAGAAAGAAAGAAAGAAAGAAAGAAAGGCAAATGCTAATGGCGGACGCAGAGAAGACGAAGCTGTCCTCGACAATACCAATGGCAGGTCCAGCTTCAGCCTCAGCCTCGTGCACAGACACAAATGCAGACGAAGCCATGCGTCTCGCCATCGCCCACTTCCGTAGCAGAATGGCTGCCGCAAACCAAAAGTTTCTCCAGGACTGCGTAAGTGAAATCGAAGCGAAAGGTCTAGCAACTGAAGAGGAGAAGCGCCGCAGGCTCTGGCAGTACCGATGGATGGACGATATCGAATGGGACGATGAAGATCCCGAGACGCGCCAGAAGAGGGACTGCCTTGAGATCCCACAGCAGACGTCAGTCAACGACCTCGATATCCCTGCTGTTCTCAACGCCTTGCCATCCCATCAACCTGCTGACGGCGTGGTCCCGTCCCGGCTGCGTACAGAGCAGTGGCGGCAGATGTACCTCGACACAGTTCAGCGTGTGTGCCAGCGGCAGGCAGATGCTATCGTCGCCGAGCTTGACGTCACGTGCAATACTGACGAAGACCACGGGCCGGTGACTATCCCGCGGTGTGACGAGCTAGGCCTGTTCGTAAAGTATGCGCAGGCGGTGGTGGATGTTGACTTCCGTCTTTCGGGCATTGCGGGGTTCCGGCCGGCTTCGTGGACTGGGGTCCGGGACGAGGAATTGGACGGACTTGACGAGGGACAGAGACGCGACAAGTTGGCGGATCCGGAGCTACTGAAGCGCGAGCAAGAGGCCTTGCAGCGGGAGTTGGAGGATGAATTCTCGAATGAGTGTCTGGAGGTGAGTATTGACAGGGACCTGGAGGTCAGGGCTGGCTTTATCACCGGCATTGGATATCACCAGCTGTACGGATGCCCGGTGTGGTATAGCTCGTATGTGTACTGCCGGCTCTGGGATAATGACGAGGGCAATTGCGGGCACGAGGATGCAGACATCCAGGATGCTACCAACATCCGGGACTGGGGGTGGCGGGTGGCTTTTTTTACCGCCGAGCTTGACAATCCTACCGTTCTGTACGGCCGGAAGGCGCGCTTTGATTCTATACCAGAATTCTTGCCAGAATTCTTGGATTGGTACGCCAGCTGGCTGGACCATCTACATGCACGGGGATTGCTTTCTCTGCGGCGTAAAACTGTAGGCTGTGAGACGGACTGCGAATCGGACTGTGAGGTTCATTAGCCTACCAGAAATATATCCGCTCGGTTACCTCGAAGCCAAACATGGCGACGTTAAACAACCAGGACGGCTTACTGAAAGTCTCTTTGGACCGCTATGACCAGGGTCATATAGTGGAGAAGGTGCTACAATGGCGCGGCTTGGCTAAGAGCGGGCGTTATGTCGAATTCGAGGAGGACGTTGCTCCGATAGGATAGACATTAATAGACGATAGTGTCGAAGACATTTTATAGTTCTGCTAGCGGCTTTCTAGAGCGAATATAAGACGTCGAGAGCAGCTTCAATATTGGACTGATCATCCGTATGATCCTAAGTATGACATGACTAACGCAGCCCGACTCGAAACGTAATTTCCGGTGCCAGTGCATAGTCAATAAGTAAGAGAAAGGAGCCACTAAGCCAACCAGCTACATTGAACCCACTACACAGCGGTATACGCCATGCGACAAAACCCCGTTTCCGCCAACTATTGATGTCTTAAGATGGAACATTCTCGCCACATTCCCAGATTCAAAGCATCTAGTAGTTGTCAACGCCAAGTAAATGCTAAGCCGATATAGGATAATGGTATGAAAAAGAAGGCTAGTATGATAAGCCTAGCATATGTCAGTCCTGATTCACTCAAGGTAGCCTGATAACATACCTCTTCACTGTTGTTGCCTGTTCAATGAAGTCTCTGTTTTCTTTAATCTGAAGAGTCATCAAGCCTTGCTGTATCTTGCTGTTCTTCATATCAAGTAGATGCTGGGTTTCAGCGAGAATATTGCCCATTTCCGACCGTATGTAAGTGTACTTCTCCATCGCCTGTTCTAACATTTCGAAGTCATTTGTGGATGATCCTGTTTCCGCCAAACGCAAATCAAGTTTCAACTGCTGGTATTCACCGTCCAGGGACGAGACGTAGCGAAGAATAGCACTTTTCATCCCTTCTCCATCAAGTCGTCCATCAACTGTGTGGTTTTCCTCATCCGAATCCTGTGGGTCTTCCTTGTGCTGTGTGCCTTGGCGGGATAGACTTTGTAGACTGAGATCTTCAAGCTGGTCTTTTAGTGTCTGCAGACGATCGAACCATGCATTCAGAGCATATGATCGTATAAGCCCGACAATTCCTGTTATCCCGTTGGGTGTAACAGCTTGATTCATAAGAACATCATTAGCGAAGATTTCTACGTCTTGACGCGTAGTCCGTTGAAATGCCGTAGATTTTTCAGTGGATTCACCGTCCCTTTGGTCCCTATTTAGACGGAATTCGTCGAATGACTTCGTGCTTTCCTGCTTCCTCAGGGGGTCAAGAAAGACATGAGGATCGTTGCCTGCGCTGTCTCCATATGTATCGTTTCCATCAAGGTCTGGATAGGGTGGGAATAAAACCAAGACTACCGAAACGGATGAATTAGTAAATCATGCGCTTTCTATACCGTTGTGCAGGCGGAGCCATCTATTCATACCTTGTTGTAATTCGGGGTTGAGGCTGTCGTTTACGACATGAATAGTAACATGCTGTAGAATGTCTAGGCCGTTTTGTGAATATCGTTCCCCTTGGTCACAAAACATGGTATCGTCCACAAAGCGCTGCCGGGCAATGCGACGATTTAGAACTCGGTCCTGTAGCGCCAGCACTCTTGCGCGTAGGTGTCTTCCAGTGGGCTTTGTTCTATCGTCCTCGGATTGATATTCTTGCACATATATCGTTCGCGGCACATCCACAGAAAATGTGATAGGACGATCTTGATCATGGTAGATGGACTTGCCAACCGAGTTCCGAATGGTGAGGTCTTTCGCATGCTCGACGTTGGCGATGGAAAGTCGCCCTAGGTGTCTTTTGAGGATTTGTAGGTTTCTCTCGTTCTCGAAGGTGCCGACAGACGAAGGGATCTGATCGATCTTTGTGTTGCAGAGTTTATAAATCCCCGTGCTCTTTTCAATGTCCTTGAATGACGTCCCGATATGCTTACTGAAGACATTAGGGTCTAAAGAAAGCCCAGTCCCTAACGCCTCCATGCTCAGGCTAGTGATATGTTGTGCGCAGATAATGCGACAGCGACGGCGATCCTCCGAATCGGGATGCGGGGTGGAAAGATGCAATTCTAGCTCTCTCATGGAATCAGCGTCTGTCCCGTTATATTGACGATTCTGCATAACTCGATCGTTGTCGTCGATGTCCATTACGAATACCGGAGAAGACATAAGAGAGATCTGAGAATGATAAGGCAGGCTATGAGGGCTATGTTCGGAGAAACGCCAGATTCGGTCATATCGCGAATATGTCAACAAATGATCATAAGCGGGAGAGAGATTTTGCAAATATTGATGGTAAAGTCCCTCGGGTGTGTTATGAAGCCATGCTGAAAGGACTTCCCCCAACCTTTGCGCGGTGGGATTCTGGGGACTCGACCCATTGTGAAATTGAGAATCGTCCATGGAAACGAGATTTTCGAATTTGGTTGGAGCGAAGATGCGAGTAGAGGTTGAGAATGAAGGCTTATTTAAAAAAACCCTTTGGACCGCACGCCTAACGATATCATATTTGGACAACATATCACAGTGATGCAGCATGGGTACATGCAGATGATAAAAGACGATGTGATTCAATGGGCTAGGATTATTCACCAGTTGAGGGGTCAGTGCGGCAATCACGTTAGTGTCACCTGCTGTTTCTCCTCCAGGGCTACATCCTTCTACATAAAGTTGAGGATCTAGACCGTTTGCCAGCGCAACATCGAAGCACTACAAGGTTGGTTGAGTTAGATGCCTCTAATTGAGGGGAAGGTTGCATCCCATTGAAATCGATATAGGACAGCTTCTTAGCGTGCCTATCTATTATTCCTAGATTGCTGCCTTTCTAGTTTATACCGCTGTCATATCTATAAATCTTCGCTAAAATGGTCGGGGTATCTTTATAAGTTTCAAATGGTAGTTTCGCAGCCTACACTGCTCTTTCGTATATTAGTCCTACTAACAATATGAGCCGACATGGCATGATAAGGAACAGTTGCCCTCACCTAGGTAACTAGTCTTCCACTGCAATCCAATCGATGTCGAAATAATCGCATTAGAGACGCTTAATCACCGGTATAACGATCGAGGTCTCGTCTGATCTTACGCTTCCTTTATAGGTATTCACTTCTAATAGTAGCTCCAACTTGCCCTTTAGGACTATCGACCAGTAAGCACTCGGCGTTAAGGCTTGTCTCCTTCTATATCTCGTAAAATAGTTCCTATTTACCTTTACTTTTCACTTTAACTTATACTAGATTTAGCTTGCCGGCAGCTTATTACTTAACATTCTATCATACCAGTTGGATAACAGCAGTATTGAACACTCCAGTTAATTTTATGATAGGAGTCCTAGACCGTTTTTAGGCTGATAGGCTGGTAAAGGACTAATCCCAGCCCTTAGAGTGGCTGTAAGTCCGTAGTATCCCAGAGCGGGTGTATACTGCGAATACTAGTGTGCGGGGTCAAGGTTATGCATGCGGCTGAAAACCATGGACATCAGGATACGAACTAACGGCTGTCTTCCCCGTATGATAATCAAGCCACTAACTAATCGAGTTAGCTCGACTTCAACCAGTTAGAGGCTAGCAGCTGCATGTCTAAGTATGTTTGAAGAAGCTAAAAACCGAAACTCAATGCCACCCTATACAGCTTGCTCGGCTATAGTTGCCACTCTAGAGGATGAGTGGCTGACAGGAGTGGGATTGGAACTCTTCCCACATCTCCAGGCTAGAGTGTACACCAATCGGCAGATTAACCTGAATACATTTAGCGGTGTTTTGAAATAGGGTTCGGGGAATAATGTCTTTGTTTATAGGGGTACTGAATCTAATTTCAATTCATCCTATACTAGAAAATACACTATCTCCTTCTCCTCGCTCTTAAATTTCCCCCCAAATCTAGAATTCCATCTCTGCCACATCTAAACTTAGATAATTGATCATATTGAGCAAAACTTGTGTGGTCCTAAAGTCTGGCCCCATTCCGGACTCAACACCGACAGAGGTTACATCGCATCAAGTATGACCGGGGTAATAAAGTCCATTTTTCGTATTTACTTCTTAGTCTACTTGGCACACATTAATACGAGCTGCAGTTCATATAGCACTCGACTAGCCTTCTACTTGATTTTCCATTGGATACAACTTCTTCGATCCCTCGTCACGGACGTCCAAGGAGTAAAAAGCGCGTCAGCTTATAGCATCTTCAAACATATAAAGCAGCGATCTGTCCCCAGCTCGACTCATTTCTTAACAAACCAACCCATTATCTTCCGGTCAGAATAACTTGAAACCAATTCCATCATGAAGCTCCTTATGATCACCACCCTCCTGGCCTCTCTCCTTGTCTCTACAGATGCCACAGTTGTCAAGGCCTACAAAGGCACCTCGTGCAGCAAGGAGAACTATATTGGCTCGGTGAGCGCCTGTGGAAGCACGGGGCTATCACAAAACTACAAAGTCCAAAGACTCTCACTCAACTTTCAAAAAGCAACAGCCTCGTTCTATCAGCAAAAGCCCGATAGAAACGGAAACTGCGTGGGGCCCCGTATTTCCAAGAACTCCGATCAGACGTGTGTGAAACTTCCTACGGGCTGGGAACGATTTGGCTGTGTGAAGATCCATGGTGGAACTTGCTGAATATCGGAGCTTACTTGCTCGGGGCTTTGAGAAATATCTTTTATGAGGAAATTTGTACTCTTTTGCCTGTTTCTGTCCATTGTTAGTTCCTAGATGGAGTATTTCGGAACTAGGTCGTCAATGTATGGTAGTTCGGGGATGAGGCATATCAAGGACATGTTTGCTCTCTGCTTTTGAGTTTCGAATTCAATCATCGGGTGGTTTTCTCATAGACATTGGTGCTTCTGGGCCTGGCAGTTATCGAGAAATTCTTTTGTCACGTCAGAATCATGGGATAGGCATTCTGCTTCTACCCAGCCTCATCTCGGGAGCCCTGAGGGGGTTAATTGTCGCTTAGGTAATATAATGCCAAGACCCAGCTGGGCAATCAAGGTTCCACCCGTGCAGCCCTAAGTGGACCTTGAAAACTTCAATTCCCATAAAAAAAAATGGCAAAAAAGAAATCTCAAGTTTTGTTTTTAGGAATAGCCGAACGCGGGGGTCGAACCCGCAGCCTTAAGATTAAGAGTCTTACGCTCTACCGATTGAGCTAGCCCGGCCGGGCTGTTGAAAGATGACAACTTTAATGATACTTAGCTGGTTAGCCGAAAAATCACACTAGTTTGATAGCGTATACAGAGTATCGGACACATTGTGTCCAAATTCAGTCTGCCCCTTTGAATTGCTGATTATATAGCTTCCATATCTATCAGTATCACTTTTGAGATCACCCTGGTAATCTTATGTCATTGTTTGTGCGGGTATGTAAATTCCAGCTTATTCTCCGAATCTTGACCTCGGATATATAGTTATATAATATAATGCGGCCCTGGCATACCTAGGTATCCCTAAGTTATCTATGTCATCTAATGATCTGGAAAGCATAGTAAGCTCTCACGCGGCCCTTACTCAGATATCGCCCCAGCAAAATATCAAATCAACAAACAGTATGAAAATAATTGCCTGAGGCGCGAAGACACAACCAGGGGAGTCGACGAGAAACTCCACACCGGACAGAGAAACAAGGGCAGTGGCAGTTCTAGTAAATGAAACGTCCAGTCTTCAGCTTTGTAGGAAGACCTGCAGCTTTCATACCCCTTTCAACTATATCAGCAAGAATAAGATCGGACCCTATAGCCAATGTCAACTCGTGTAGGTCTAAAGACCGAGAACAACATACCGGGTGGTCTAAGCACCGACGCCGTAATTGGCAATGGCTCTTCTCTCTCCGTTACGATAGAATTGTATGGAATATGACCAACTAGATAGCCTATGAGTACTATATCAAGAATATCTTTATGATAGCCTACCTATAGTCGTGAGCTCTGGTCCCCGCATCATCGGTGATATGTTCAATGATGTATATCCACTAAGGATAGAGAATGGTCTGCGAAGATTCCGGTAAATTGATTGATTTGAAAGATATAGATGGGATAGGGTAACTAACTATATATCACTATCCCGATAGTTTGGTTCTCCTCCTTCGATTGGGAAGACTATAATCGAGATTGATTCTTTCGAGTTGGCCTAGAAGATCTTCTCGAGAAACTAGTGTCGGTATATCTCGGAGCATCGCCACTACATATCGCATTCCTCGATAGAGATGTTTTTGGAGACGTCCCTAGCTCAGAGATGTTAGCAATTTGACTATATAATCTTTGAGAAAAGTGAATCTAACTCACTACTGTCAAGCATAGCTCTATATACGAACGGTGGTTTGCCATACTCCTCCTTTTATTCGTTTCTGAAATCTTGCAAGTAGTGGTATGAATCCCGGTAATATGGATAGCCTCCAGCCTGTGTATGTTAGCAGATGTTTGAGAATATTGTGAGGAAGGTAGAGACATACAAGCTCGAGATCCTCCGCAATATGGTCATGATCTGGACCGTTGGGACAATCATGTTTCCGAAGCTCGGCGAGGGAAACTTCTTGCCTTTTAACCCCGTATGCGGTTTCAAGTCCGTCCACAAACGTGTCGATTAGATGAGATTGTGCTTCGTTTTTTGGTTGGAAGGTAATCCCGAGGGTATAGGATTCTGACTGGTAGCTGCACTGAGTGAGCATGATTATAGTATCAATATAGGATGTGTACTTACCTCGGATGGGGTGCGAAGTAGTGGTGAACTTCCGTACCACACCGCAATAAACTCGGAGAACCTGGAAAGATCCTTTCCAAAGAATACAGACATATCAAATTGTCTGAACCAAGCTACGTGAGATATTAGCGTTTTAAGCCTACATAACCTTAAAGGAATACAAGACTCACGGGAATTGGCCGCTAACCCCATCAGTATCCATGATACCTATTGACGGGCGAATCGAAAAACACCCATTGTACTGCGCAGGCTTGCAACCGCTTCCATTTGCTAGTGTCAAGTTAATCGAAAATTCTTATTCTATGCTTGCAGGATACGAACTGTCGGATCCGAGCGAAAAGTCCAGCCACGGGTAGGAGCCAGATAAACTCAACGGCTTCTTTGGGCTCTTCGCGCATGATCATGGCCTGCAACTTTGTTTTGCCCACAATGATAGCTCCAGCGTCGATAAGAACCTGAACACAGGCCGCATGTTTGGTTTTTGCTGGATAGAGACTTTCCCATGCTCGGTTACATAGTGTCGTTTTGTGCCCGGCAATATCTATATTGTCTTTCACGCTAATCCTGGCACCATCCCAGGGGCGCGATTTGGATGGTTTAAAGTAGCAACGGGAAGGTACGATGACTCATCCATCAATGCCGGCCTCGGATCGATCGAGCTTGACTAGAGTAAAGTAAATGGTCAGTCTAGATGTACTGTTGTATCATGTCAGGGAATACATATCTTCCTGAAAATTCCTCTGAAGGCTTGAATGTGCACGGGAACGTTGAATTGAAGTCGGTGTAGATTCTCCATGGCTGCCAAGTCTTTCCACTTGCGAGGACGTATGGTCCAGATGCAATTGTACCTGCTGAAGCATTTTCGATGAATATGTGCTTCTCTGTTTCCCAATCAAGCAGCTCTTGAAGGGTATTGGGGTCAATGTGAAGGTCCTCCCGCTTGCTTCCGTAGAAAATGATATTCGTGAGGAATTCTGACTGAAAGACGTCATCTTGATCTAGGATCGTGGTGCGAAAATTGCGGAGGGAGGACTGAGATTACTTGTCCTGGCTTGGTTCGCTAAACGAGAGCCAGAGCCGTGTCGTCGGTATTTTTAGAGCCCAAAAAGTTCTGCAGAAGCCAGCGTAGGTCCTCAAATTATGTAGTGTCAAATTTGACTTCAGGATGTGGGATCAAAAGGTACTGGACTTCGCCCACTATAATACAACGTTCCTGTTCCATGCTGCGAGTTTGTCTTTGCAGTATAGGAATTTGGATATTGGTTTGTGTTCGGCCAATCTGAAAATGGAAGAAGACGTTTTCTAGCTGTAGTGGTCTAGCTGGGTCCAGTAGTGAGATTGGGACTCGAGTATTTGTATGGGAAAGGTTCACCCGTGGACAACAAAGAAAAGACATGCCCCGCTTGAGTGGAGAAAGGCGCGCTAGTACAGTTGCGGCCCGCAGTGGACCCACCGGTTTGAACGTTGGTGGAGTATGAGGCTCGCTAATCTAGAGAGATATCAGGTATACGTAGACGACGAGTATTCTTCTTAATATCAATGAACTATCCATGGATGCACCTACATATCCTATGTATCTTAGTCACAGGCAATGATCTTCAAGGCTGAAAATGCCCGCCATGTCTGCGCCTATCACGGATGCCAAACTAATCACAACATGTTTCCCAATTTCGCCGTATGCAAGTTATCGACCACAAGTCAAGTCATCGAGGTCGGCTTCTCAAGCTCAGTGGCATCTTCAGTTCTCCAAAGCGACGTGACAGTCTTCCACTGTGTATAGAATCGGAGACCGTCTTTTCCGTAGAAGTTGAGCAGTCCCGTTCCAGCAACACTTCGCTTGTTACCAGTGAAGGAGAACATAGGAAGAGGGACGGGGATGGGGACGTTGATTCCAACCTGTCCAGACTCAACACGCTTCTGGAAGTGTGTTGCACTAGATCCGGACTGGGTGAAGATCACTGCGCCGTTACCCCATTCGTTGCTGTTGATAAGGTCGATCGCGCTGTTGATTGTATCGGCTTCAATGCAAAGCAACACAGGGCCGAAAATCTCCTCTCGGTAGCATCTCATTTCGGGCTTTACCCCGGTGATAATAGTCGGACCGACCTATTAGATTGACGTGTTAGCAACACGCCTCATATCGTTGAAGTCAACACGAAATATTTGGGACTCCCATACCCAGTTTCCATTAGGGAAACCCTCAGGTTTATAGTCCCGGCCGTCTAAGGCGATAGTAGCACCCTCCTTCTCCGCACTGGAGATGAGGTCTACACAGCGATCCCGGCTCTGGGGTGTGATCAACGGACCCAGATCAGATCGCGCGTTGAACCCACTTCCAGCCTGGTATCCCTTGGCATTCTCAACCAATTCAGTGAGCCATTCGCGCGCCTTACCAACCGTAACCAAGACGCTCAGCGCCATGCAACGCTGGCCGGCCGCTCCAAACGCAGCACCGGCGATAGCATTTAAAGCATGCTTCTTATTACTATCCGGTAGAAGGGCGGCATGGTTCTTAGCTCCCAGATTGGCCTGCACACGCTTCCCGTTCGCAGTACCACGATTGTAAATATACTCTCCAACCTTGTTCGACCCGACGAAGGAGATAGCCTTGATCTCCGGTGCGTCCAAGATAAACTCAACAGCTGGTTTCGAACCATGGACGACGTTCACAACACCCGGTGGAAAGCCCGCTTTCTTACATAGTTCAGCGATGATCATAGAAGCACCGGGTGCACGCTCCGTCGGCTTTAGAATCAGGCAGTTGCCAGTCACAATGGCAATAGGTAGACTCCAAAGAGGGATCATGGCGGGGAAGTTAAATGGGCAGATGGCTGCGACGACTCCAAGGGGGAGACGGTAGGAACGGGTTTCCATATCCTTAGCTACCTCTAGGACCTCACCGGGGAGCTGGGTGGTGATTCCGCAGGCGGTTTCGCAGACTTGTAATCCGCGGAGAACATCGCCCTTTGCGTCGGCGAAGGTCTTGCCTTGTTCTGTGACGATGGAAATTGCTAGGGAATCCATGTTTTCGCGTACCAAGTTGGTCAACTTGAAGATCATTTCCTGTCGTTTCATGATGCTGGTGTCTCGCCAGCCGGGAAATGCGCTTTGGGCTGAGATCACGGCGGCTTTGCACTCGTCGAGAGTTGTTTCCGGGACTCGAGAGACTACATTATTTGTTGCGGGGTCATGGACCTCGATCCAGCTTGTTGTTTTGGAGCCAACGAGTTCATTGTCGATGAAGTTTTGGGTATCATGGATGGTGTCAGGCTTGTGGTCGCCTTTGTAGTTTAAAGTAAGGAGGTGAGTTTGGGACATGATTGTGTAGGGAGAGTGAGTGGTTTTCAACAACATGGGAGGGCTATCTATTTAAATGAGGGAAGTGCGGGGGAAAGTCCGAGATCGTGATGTTACCTTTGACCAACCCCGCAGTTATATTAACAGTTGAACATACTATATCCCGATACCTCGATGAAATTAAATAGAACACTTGGTGTGGTCTTTATCTGTTTACTAGAGGTATATGAAATGTACTTGGCGAGATGATTCCCGCATATAAGTCCCCCGGTGTTAGATGTACCAATTCTATAGAAGACATATCGGATCGAGACGTATCCTGTTCACATCTGTACATACCTACATACCATATGTAGGTATAGATCATAGATGCTGTTTACCTTTCAACGAGTCATCGATCATACGACATTCAACCTGAGGGATAGTTGAGTATACCCCAGCCAATAGAAAGTAGAGTAAATGCCTGTCGATAAATGCATTGGCCCAATCAGGACCTCATCAATATCGTAGAATTCGAATATATTTGCAATTCAACTCAGTGGAAAATTGGCCACCTGAATCGTCTAGACAGAGCTTTGCACAGAAGGCCGCTTGGGGGTATGCTACATGGTCATCATCGAATTAAGTTAAAAGAAGAAAGAAAAAAAAAAAAGAAGATAGACAGGATCTATATGATGTCTATGCTCGTTCAAATGACACGAGACCAGACCAGAACAATCAAACATGAAGTTCATGAATCGCTCGCATGGATAATACACAACTCCTTCGCATGCCAAATGCGTCGGCGCCGCACGACATCCGCACCAAAGGTATCCATGATACCATCGTCGTTGTAGCGGCGGGGATCGGAATCACCATCATCGAGAGACGGACGCAGGAGACGAGCTTCCTCGACGCTTGCACCAAGCTCGTATTCGCCACGGCAGAGGACCGTGACACCGATGGAGGCACTGGTGGACTCTCCACTTGCCAGGATAGGGAGTGCTTGTTGCAGCATGCCGGTCCACACGAGGCGACGGGTTAGATCTAGGGCGATGTTGTTTGGTTGGTGGCGGAGGCTGGGTTGGAGACGGAGAAGGGGGTGGATGGGGCGGGAGGAGCGGTTGTGGACGGTGACATTTAGGGTGAGGAGGTCGTCTGTCTTGACGCGGAAGCGTGAGCGACCCGTTTGTTCCACTGCATCGGAGGAAGAAGATGGCGAGGTCACAGAGAATTTCATTTCCACGTCTTCTAGGCGCATAGCTTCGACCATACGGTTGTTCAGTCGGACGTTCCTGAGGTCAATGGATCCCTCGCGGCCTGTGGCAGGTTCCTTCCAGCCTCCCAGAACTCTCTTGAGGAGCTCTTCCCGGAACCAGAAGGCTTCGCGCGAGGCCGCCTCGGCTTCGAAGGAGAGTTTGTTGGCGCTGACGATGAATTGTCTCCGAGTGCCGGTGTTGACGACGGGTATAGAGGCATGTGGGTTGTCTAGATAGACGCGAGGCAAAACCAGAACAAACCGACAGACCTGCCCGGGTTGGAGGTCTCCGTCGACAGAGTACTTGCCCTCGGGATCATCGTTGGTAGCTGTATTCGGTAGAGTGGCCATTGTTTGTTCACTTACGCGCAGCCACACCGACAAAGGACTCGGCCAGGCATTGCGCAGGTCAAGCAGTACAACACAGTGATCAGGTCCGTAAGCCCCGTTGCCGAGACGCCCGAGGACTTCGGAGAAGGGGTCGTTGTCAGTGGCGGAGAGCAATGCATCTGGCTTCTGTATAGAGTCGGCTGGTGGTTCAATGTGGTTCTTCCAGGCGAAATCGCCGCTAAACGGAAGAATGTCACAGCGGGCAACTTCAACGCTCGCATTGACCGTGACTGTCAACGGCACAAACAGTTGTCGGGTATAGAATATATCAGGCAACTCACTCGGGGTTGCCCCAACGCAGGAGTAGTCAATCTGGACTGTTGTCTCCTGTAAACCAGGCTTTCCGAGAACGTCGACGGTAAAAGTTGCCTTCTGGCCTGCTGCAATCGAACAGTCACTGGGGTCCTGGCCCTGCCGGCGCCATCGTAAGGCGGGCTTGGTTGCTAATTTGAGCTCCAGCTCGTAGATCTCAACTGCCAACAAATCCTTGTTACTCAGTGCAGACTGTAGCTGCCTGGTGGTTGAATCTTGGAAGGTGAACAGGACAAAGTCCACGGGGCACGAAGAGGCATTCTGAAGTGTAATGGAGAAGGTTTTGACTTCACCTTCCAGGACCATCATCGCCGACTGTGATAAAGACATGGATTCGATTACAAGTGACGGCTGTTTGGCGATGACCTTGACTTCACATGTTGATGTTTCGGGACCTTTCTTGACATCAACCTTGCCATCCTTTGAGGTCGTTGAGCTCCAGGAGACCGGGCGCTCCGTAAGAGGCTTCTTTGCCCCCAGACCTGTTCGCTTAAACTTGACCTCAGGCTCAGGTTTCCAGAATGTCTTGAAGATGGGGAATCTTCGCATTCGACAGTATCGCACTTTCACGATACATCCCGTAATCTGAAGGCTGCCTTCCCCGTGGGCGACGCCAAGAACAGTGATATCTTGCACAGAGAGGGGAGCGATGACAAAATTCTCCGCCACTGCATCAAACGGCACACCGCTGCTCTCTAAGCGCAAATGTTCAATCTCGATCTCAAATTCGTATGGGTTTTGCAGAGTCACCTGGAATGGCGCAGGTTCATCAGCGACAGTGAGCATTTCCAACGCCTTGCTAGTAGGTTTGGCGAAGGGATTGTACAGGAACGGATCCTTTTTCGCCTTGTCCGAGCTTGTGGTGACTGCATCCAGTTCCGTTTTGGACCGTCGAACAGGTCTTTTAGGATCTGGCAGTGACAATAACTGGACATCACGAACTAGGAAGTCATCCCAGTACTCTGCGACCATATCAGAAACACCTAGTCTGCTGCTTGCGCTCACGGTGCGCTTAATGTTGTTCAAGAGACGAACTTGTTCGTCTTGTGGTAGATACGGTGGTGATCTGTATGCTTCACCCAGCATCATATCTCCCCGAATAGTCTGCAAAAGCTCAACTGTGAAACGGAGAACTCCATTGAAATCTGGAAGGGCCTCGCAGCAGTTGATGCATGCTTTCAAGACATCAATTTTCAAATTCAGATCACCGTAACGATCAAGAACGACATGCCGGAATGCCCGCTCGGCAATACTAACAACCGAATCATATTCAGTGCTTCCTTGAAGACCGCTCACACTAGATAATTGGCTTTGTCTCTTCTCCCATTCGTAGAAAGATGAAGGTTGAACACCGTAGATTTCCCCAATTGTCGCAAGAAGGAGACGCACACTTGACTCCATATTCCCGGGGCCTGTATCTAGGGCATTGACATCAAATGCGGTGTCGCTGAGAGACGCCAACCCGGCGGCGGGATGAATACCCACCTCCGCAGCACCAATTTTGCGTGCTTGCACTAGACTTGGCACCATTACCGAAAGAAGTTCACGTAGAATGAATGCTTTCTTTCTAGGCAAGTCAAGGATATTAAGGACAGCAACAACGCCAACGATGATGGGAACAGCGTCAGTCGCAGGTATGTCAGCGCCAGGGGCGAGCGGCAAAGCCCGGTATAAGAAGTTAGCAATCTCGGACTTTCGGAGCAAAACAGTTCCCCGAGGAAGCTCTAGCTGGAGCAATGGAACCAAGGGTTCATTCATCACGATGTGTTTCAAAGCATTGTCATCCAAGGCTCCGTCGCGAACGCGAGCTGACACCATCAGCCGCGCTAATCGGATGACCGTCTCCGAGAACACCAACTGTGGGAGAGGTTCATCTGTGATGTTGGCGGCGCGGGTATAAAGATTTAAGATGTTGTTCGAGAGATCTGGCAGGAGATTGGCTAGGTTGTGCAAAGAGATAATCCTATTCCCAGCGCTACTAGGGGTTACTGAGTCGCGGGAAGGCTTGGAAGATTTGTCCGCAACAGGGTATAGCACTGATGGAATCTGGTAAGGAAGTAAGCGATCTGGCACACATACCCAGGGTATTTGATGGGGTTTTTAGCCATTCACATACCTGGAAATCCATGCCTGCCCACCCAAACATCAGTAGGCAAAGAAGAATTGTTTCGAGCGCTTTAGCATGCCAAATGTAGTCGCTGCTTGCTCGGGCATTATTCACCGCTTCAGTCAGTTCCTTGAGGGCATCGGGCCACCTTCCCGCCTGCAGGAAAAGAGTTCCAATGATCACCCCGGCACGACCCTTGATCCGGTTCTTAGTTCTGTCAGTAGCACTCATGCCACTGACAGACATCCGGTCGCGGCTATGCTCCTTCGGAGATGCTACTGAAGGTGCTCTGCTGCCCGAGTTTGTACGACTGGATAGGTGAATTGCCCGAGTGATTTCATCAAAGGTTGTAGGGGTCTCATGATCGCTAGGAGCTGGGGAGCTAGCGTTAGAGCTCAATGGAGTACCATCCTGTGTGCCGTGTGGGCTCGATGGTAACTGTGCGGGCAGAGTCATACGATTCAAAAGTCGGTCGACGGGCCGTGGCCGATGTTCTGGGTTCCGGTGCGGGCCCCACGAAGATGCTTTAGGTGATTCGATTGACGGTATGCTTTGAATGGTCTTTGCAAACTCATCCAATTCGGAGAGTAGAACAGACGTAATGTCGCATAGAACCGTCTTCATTGTCGTGGCCTTGGAGGCCTGGGGCGGAGGAACCCAAAGGACATTATCCGGTCCATTCGCGACCTTATCCAAGCCATGGTGATCAAACACCAAGAGTTGGTTTACCAAAGCCCGCGGGTTCCTCTCCTTCACCCCATCGAGCTCTTCCAATAATTGATCTAGTCCCTCCGGAGTGGGGTGCTTCTCCTCGTCCCCGGTGCTCTCGGGCAATTCGGACCCATCTGCGATCGCAATAATCACCAATGGCTCTCTGTATAGTTCAAAAGGAAATAGTTCAAGATGCGAAGTCGGAGGGACCGAGAAGGAAAGGTCATAAAGAATGAGTCCGGTAGGAAATGCTAGCGGTGAGAACATGTCTATGACAAGAGCAGGTTAGTACACACGCTAGCAATATTCAGACTTCTCGCGATCATGAGCAGGGCATACTTCTGTTTGGCCGCGCATCGGGACTAATATCCCCTAGCCGAACTACATTTTCAGCTTGTAGTCGGGCAGCGAAGCTCAAAAAGCGCGAGCGCTTGATCTTGCCGATGGGAAGGAGGAGCGCCCTGAAGCGCACAGGCGCAATTGGGGACAGAGGGTCAACACCCATCCTGTCAGTTGAGAGCGATTGATTATATTAAGCCCACATCCACACAATCACCTAGGCAAGCTTTCCGCGTCATGCAATAGGGGAGATTGCGGGAGACTGGACGAGAAGCGGGTCCGGGGTCTCCTATGAATGTGTACACACGGAGATGATACTCGGGACAAAGGCGGAGAGCGGTAGCAATTCTACAACTGATAAGAAAGATAAGCCCGACGTAAACTCCGCGGTCTCCAACTATCTGCCCTCATCCCACCAGATATTCTTACTTTGTTGTGTGTTTCCTTTGTCTTTGCCGGAATTTATACTCTGTTCAGCGTTATACACCTTCTTTTTTCCTCGACTCCGGCCGAGCGTTTCGCGATCTGCGTGAACAGTCACCCGAGTTCACAATCTCCACGGCAGCCTAGACAGCCTCGATCCGATCTTGTTTGTCAATACTCATCTGCTTTCATACAGAGGTGTAGATGAACTGCCCTGTCTGCTTAGGATAAACGGCTCGTGCATAATCAGATAAAAGAATACATACACGGCAAAATGGCTATGAATGTGGATTTCAACGCCTTGAAGGCCCGGACCATGGGGTCTGGGGCCGATGAGGAAGCTGTGACGGTCGATACAAGAGGATTAATTTCGAAAGTTCTTGCTCGATATTCCGGGAAATGGTAAGAGCTGTGTGTTTTCAATCTTGAGGTCCAAATATTAACCTACTTGTGAACAGGACGGTCCTCCGAGAAATGATCCAAAATGCCGCTGATGCCTCTGCAACGAAGGTAACGATCAAATTTGAGACCCTTCCATCTACTACAGTACCGTCACCTTCATCGAATGATCCCACCGCACATCTGAAGCATACCATCGCCAATCACACTCTTCGACGTGTTCTAATCTCAAACAACGGCGCTCCATTCAGTGAAAAAGATTGGGCGAGATTGAAGCGGATCGCAGACGGAAACCCAGATGAAACAAAGATCGGCGCGTTTGGAGTAGGCTTTTATAGTGTTTTTGATGATTGCGAGGAGCCGTTCGTGTCTTCTGGTAACCAAGCGATGGCCTTCTACTGGAAAGGGAATGCCTTGTTTACCCGCCGACTGGACCTCGGCGAAGCCGCAAGTCAAGACACCACTTTTGTCTTAGACTACCGCAATGATTCCTCCCCAGTCCCATCGTTGCTACAGCTATGTCAATTTTTGTCGAGCAGCTTAACATTTGTCTCATTGCATGAGATTGAACTTTGGTTAGATGATTGGAACCTTCTACGGCTGTCAAAAAAGACGGCTCCAAGTGTCGATGTCCCGATTCCGAGAGACATTGACACTAAAACTGCAGAAGGTTTGATGAAAATTGTCAATGTCACTCGAGAAATTGCGCAGGTTGATGCTTCATGGATGCGAATTGTGGAATGGAATCCCAATGCAAGCTTGTTCCGCCTTGATAATCTTCGAGACACAACCAGTTCGCTAAGGAGTTTCTTCTCGAAGTTCACGCAGGGTACAACCGAGAAACAGTCCAATGCTCAGAAACCGGACCCTGAACGCCAGGAAGACTCGGGCAACATGAATACCATGCTCTCAGCTTCGGTCTTTTTACATATCAACACAGCATCACTCCAACCATCTATTAGTAGAGATCTGAGCAAAGAATTGGAAAGAGCCACACGGAAGCCTCCACCTAAGAAAGCAACCCTCGCAATTCTGACTCCTTCTTACGATGCCAACATGGCGACTGGAGCGTCCTCATCGCAGTCAGAAATTCTTTCGTCGATCTTACCCTCGAAAGCTGGAAAAGTCTTCATTGGGTTCCCTACACAGCAGACGACTGGCTTGAATGCTCATGTCTCTGCTCCGTCTGTCATTCCCACCGTGGAGCGAGAGAGCATAGATTTAAACACTCGGTACATCAGCAAATGGAATCTCGAGATGCTACGAGCAGTTGGTATTGTTTGTCGAATTGCGTGGTCCGCAGAGATGGCTACCATAAAATCGAAACTCACATCCAAGGTTGGACCATCGCGCTCGTCTAAGATTCGGAAAGAAGACATTGTGGATGTACTACCAGAGGCTATCCATACTGCAAATCAATTTGCATTCCGTGAATCTACCCCATCTTCTGTTTTGGGACAGACGATCGAAGATGCGTTCTGGATGTGCAATAGAAATGCCTCTATTGAGGTCCTCTCTACCTGCGGTGTCATACCCAGTCATCAAACGCGCATCGCACCCAAAGACCTGAGCTTCATGGACTCAATCCCTGCTTTGCCTGAAGAATTTGTACAGGGCGCTAAAGATTTCGTCAAAAGGCTGACAGATTTCGGATTGGTCACGGAAATAACGGTATCAGATATCAAGCGCGAGCTAGAGTCTAATACTTTGCGATCCAACCAAGTCCTTGAGTTTATCTCATGGCTTGGCCGTAAAACAGTCGCTGGTCAGCTTGATAGGTCTTCGGTACAAAGTCTACTACGCGTAGCAGTGGCTAATGACGAAGACAAAGAAGGGGTTCCCACTCGTTTGATCATCTTTGCGGACATCACTTGTTATTTGAACCCTCTGCGCATTCCAGCGGACCTGCCCGTACCACCTAGCGTGATACCTTTCAGGTTCATCAAGTCTTTGGACAAGCATGAACTGGAGGCACTTGGCTGGGTCGAGCTGCAAATCGTTCCTTGGCTTAACTGGATCGTCAAAAATTGTGGAGACCGCAATATTTTCTCAATAGATCAAGATATCACGCAGTCGGCAACCTTTTCGGGCCAGGTATTGCCTGTTTTGTCAAAGCAGTGGGAAACTCTGAGTCAAGCGTCAAAGCAAGGTGTTGTTGCAACACTTCAACCCCAGACTGTGATCCCCACAAAACTCGGGATGAAACAGCCTACGCAGACATATTTTGCTTCTGTGCGTCTCTTCGATGATCTACCTGTGGTTCATGGCCTAAATGGCGTCAAGGAGAAGATCCTGGTCCAACTTGGGGTTCGCAAAACCGTGGAGCTTGGTGTAATCTTCGATCGTTTGATCAATACCCCAACGTCTGGTGATGTAAAGGGCCCTGCGTCCAGGAAATGGAATCACGTCGATCTCATTCGCTACCTCGCCTCTGTACGAGAGGACATCCCTGCGAACGACATCCAAAGACTAAAGGGGACGAGTATCTGTACCGCCGAAAGTGGGAGCAGCACCGAAGGCACACGTTACAAGATTTCCGAGCTTTATGAGCCGAAGGATGCACTCAGAGCTCTCGGCTTACCGATTATCGAATGGCCGGGCATTTATACCAGCAGCAGTAACGAGGGTAAATTCCTTACGATGATGGGGCTCAAGAGTTACCCATCAGCCGCTGAACTCGTACGGCTCATGTCAGTCGGGAGCACAGAGAAAGATAGTCGATCGAGCAAGGCTCTGTCGTATTTCCTCGGCGAGTATTACACGAATGGGTATGCTGCATTCGAGATTAGTGCGGTGACAGTGCCATTCCTTCCCATCGAAGGATCGGATAGCTTGAGCGTTCCGAGGAAGTGCTTTACCGATGAAGGTGCTGCCTTATTCGGTTTCAGACTTCTCAGAAACAATCTCCACCCCTATGCCTCTAGACTAGGAGTCAAGCCTCATCCTCCAATGACGGACTGTCTTCAAGTCCTCGCGAAGCAGCCCCCTACTACCCAGAGGGATGCGCGGATTATGTTTAAATACTTGGCAGGACGGGTAGCCGATCTAAGACAGCAAGATATAGACCGCATTGGCCAAGTTCCCATCATCCCGATCCCGATCCGCGATCAATCAGAGAAGGGAGTCAAACACCGGCTTGTAGCCCCTAGGCTGTGCTATCTTGGAAACGGGGAGGAGTACAAGGACATATTTGACTTTGTTGATTTCGGGCAGGAGGCGAATCTCTTCCTCATGGCCGTCGGCTCAAAACGAGAACCAACTAAGATTGAGATTGCACGCATGCTGGTCAAAGAGCCCGCTCGCATATCTGCTGCATTCCAAAGCTCTGAGAAATACCTCATGCTTCTAAGGACACTCGCGGAGAACCTCTCCACGCTGAAGAAGGATAAGGATCTTTTCGTTGAGATGCGGAGAGCAAAGTTCCTTCTTGCCAGTCGAGACATCCCGCCCACTACATCAGATCACTGTGGCAAAGAAAAGTCGTCTATGAAGGAATTACACGATGAGGAGGACGATATGGGCATCAAAGAATGGAGTCTCGCCTCTGCCAAGGACATTGTCGTGGTAGACGATTTCCAAAGTTTCAACCTCTTCAAAGAACACATTCTCGCCGCCCCGCAAGAAGAGGCATTGGAGGACTTTTACGCTGCTCTTGGGGCTATATCCTTAAGTGGGCTTGTTGAGGAACAACCACGAATTGGCAGCATCGCCTCTAATCAAACCCCTGCACATAAACTGGAGAAGTTGATCCTAGAACGTGCGCGGCTTTTCTTGCATGATCAGCCAGCAGACTATGTTCTGCATGGAGCCCGATGGTTGGAGCATTCCTTCAAAGTTCAGGTCGTGACTTCGATTAGTCTTACGAGGTCGCTGAAGGGACGACGGGTGTCGCACACGCAGAAAAAGAATGCGATTGTCGCAAGGCTGACCTCAGGCGTGGGATTGTGCATCTGCCCTGATCGATACGACCTGTATGAGATCAGTCAGTCCTTGGTGCAGTTGATTTTGAAGCGACCGAAACTGCACTCGACCCTCACATTGGAAATGCTGTTGAAGACCGATCTCTTAGAACTCCGGGCTCGAGGTTACAACGTGGAACGTATTCTGAGGCAAAAAGCCCAAGAAGCTCGGATCGCAGAGGATAAACGCCAAAAACAAGTCGAGGAGGAGAGACGTATCTTGCAGGAGAGAGAAGCTGCCTGGGCGGCAGGTCAAGCCCAGCGTGACTCTCAGCGGGCCGAGGAAGAGAGGGCCGAAGCACAGGCGCAGAATGCGATGCCTGGTGTTTTCCCAGAGTCGCCGAAGAATAACAAGAGCTTGTCAGAAGAAGCACATGCTGTTCCTCCAGAGACAATACCGGAGCGACCCAGTCGAGGCTTGTTTGCCAATCTATCGAAACGGTTTGGCTTAGATGGTGGAAAGTCTGGCTCAAACTCCAGCACTGAAGAGCAATCTCGTTCTCTACTTCCCGAGTCTTCCACGCCTCCACCGCCGCCTTACTCCCCCAATGACCCCCAGGCTCAGCAAAAGCGCCCAGAGCAACCTGTAAATGCCAATTCACCGCACCGGTTGAACTCCGAGCTTCTCTCCGCCGTCCAAGCGTGTCGGCCTCACGGATCCTCCGACGTATACAGTCGCCCAGAGACAAACCAAATTCAAGAAAGCAAGTCCTACTGTGACGAGCGCCCAAGTCATGACCTGGAATTCGTCGCCACGCTCCCGAACAGTGGCGTGAACGTCCTCTTCACGAAGACAGTCACTGAGCGATCTGCCTTCCTCGCGAAAAACCGCGTAGGGTTTAACATCTTTGCTTCGGTCCTCCTTGACTGTGGCACGATCTTCTCGATGCGGGCCGACAGCCTGACGATCTTCTATGACCCGGGCGGCAAGACGATCGCATTCAACCGCGCGGGCAGTATTTTCTGTAACTACTTTTACTTCCAGTCTTTGCAGGAGCAGGAGCTACTCAACAGCGCAAGCCCAGACCGCACCGATGCTATCGTGTATTGGTGGGTGATTCTGTGCCACGAGCTGGCGCACAACTTGGTCGGAGATCATAGTTCTGCGCATAGTTACTACACAGAGGGCTTTGTGGCGCAGTATTTCCCCAAGGTTGCTGCCAAGCTCGCTTCGCTGCAGGTGTCAGCTCCAGCTTCTCAGTCTGGACAGTCTTGATGTTTGCCTTGTTCAATACCCTCTGGTCTCTCTGTTCGGATGTAAAGTGCATTAGCCTTGTTAGCAATTTTGTTCTTTTTTGCAAATATGTGGATGTGAGAGTCCTTGCAATGAAGACTCCTATAGAAAGGAATTTCGGTAAAAAGCAAAGTGTCTATGAGCTATTATTAGCTGTTGTAGGATCTCATACTCGATCACAAAGTAACTATGCTATGGGCAGGGCCACAACTTGACAGGTATCATGCACTCTTTAGTCATTTATTCCTCGTTCTATATAGTTTGACATTTCCTATCTATTTCTGGCTAGCGTTATGCATAGTTCATTGACAAATATACAAATGGGATGAGACAGCCCAGTAATTGTGTTTATCTACAGGCCTGATTTCGGGGCTATACATACCTGTTCTGTCGTTAAGGGGTTATAAGAAGTACATATGATGTATTACATTATTCTTCCCACGGAAATTCCTCTATTTAAAGACCTCAGGTTAAATAATGTACATCTTATTCCCATAAAAAGTTCAATATCAAAATCCCTCCCTTCCATTGCCACATCGGTGAAATTCCCGTCGGTACCCGCTTTTGGCCTTTCAATTTATCTTCAACCTTAATTTTTTTTTTCTCCTCGTGTCAACGACAATGCATTATTAGCTTCCTTAAATCTCCGATTGCATGTTTAATATCGTTATTTGAAAGCTATACTTCTAAATCTCCTTTTTTATTTTCCTCATTGGAGCATGTTCTGAGCATATTGCCACCCTCCGATCTGTCTCCATCAGATAAGCGGCAAACTCGTTCCGAGTAGCTAATTCAAGGCTAAGAATCGAAGATCCTGCTATGCAGATGAACTTCGAAACCTTTGATTTCATTTGATCTCAGAGCCTTTTCCGGGATTGTCGGGATTTTCCGGTACACCCCGCCATCAAATTCAAACATCATGGCACCAATGCTAGGTGATTGGGATGCCCCAAAAACTGAAAACACAGTGCCACAACTTGATCCCAGCTCCTCGACTAAGAGCATTCTTTATGTTGATGCCTATGATTCATTCTCCTACAATGTTGTCGCTATGCTGGAGGAGACCCTGGGGGTCAAAGTCACGGTAATGACCATCGACTCAGAATGGCCCGACTCCAATATGAATGAGTTTCTCCAGCACTACGAAGCTGTCGTTCTTGGACCGGGACCAGGAGATCCCAACGTGCCTACTGATGTCGGTATCATGAGAGACATTTGGAATCTTCATGACTCAGAACTCCTTCCCGTTTTCGGTATTTGTCTGGGTTTCCAAAGCCTCTGCCTTCATCACGGCGTTCCTATCGAGCGGCTCCCGTATCCAATTCATGGGCAGATTCACAAGATTTCCGCTTTAGCGAAGGATATCTTTGAACATCTACCGGAGGTAGAGGTGACACTTTACCACTCACTCTATGCCAACTCGGCTTCTTCAACATCCACCGATTTGGAATATTTGGCTTGGTTGTCTTTAAAGGATCGCCCGGAAGTACAGATACCCATGGCAGTTCGCCATCTCAAAAAGCCATTCTGGGGCGTCCAGTTCCACCCGGAGTCTTGCAAATCAGAAATCAATGCCTGCAGGGCACTTCTCCGAAATTGGTGGAAGATGGCTCTTGGATACAACAAGATTGTTGGACGTGGGGGATATTGTTCCCTTCCCAGCACTGTCATCAGCCCCCTTACAGCCCCCAGTCCGTTCCCTGATGCTGCTTATGAAATGCTCAACTGGAGCAAGTCAACTTCGAAAATTTCGGCTTCCCGGTCCTTCCACCGGCCTGACTTGACCGCAGAGTCTATAAGTGAAGTGTTCAATAAGCCAGGTTCGCCAGCAGTCCTTTTCCAATCCAATGGCCAATACAGCATCGCTTCGGTGCCGAGTCCTGGCTCATGGCGGTTGGAGTACAATGTTGAGACACATAAACTTCGATTGTTCCAGCTGTATGGCGACTGCAAAGAGACTGAGAGTTGTCTTACTGTTGCTCAGTTGTGGGATGCCTTGCGGTATTTGATGGAAATGAAGAAAGTTGACTCGGGAAACTCTCAAGTGCCATTCTGGGGTGGCTTCCTGGGTTATCTCTCCTACGAGCTTGGGCTCACTTGTCTTCCCCATCCGGGCCATGCGCAGGCTTCTGAGTCACCAAGGCCCTCCAGCAGCGGGAAATCTTCATCTGATCCTTCCTTTGCGGATCCACCCGATGTCAGCCTTCTATGGTGCGAACGCAGTATTGTGGTTGACAATACCACTGGTGCTGTTGTTATTCAATCCACTCGCGATGATGATGCGGGTTGGCTTGATGAGACCCTGCAGCTGCTGCAAAACCTTTCGAATAATGGCAATGATACATCTGTGGATCAGGGCTTGGATTCAATTCTCAGGGAAAGCAAAATTCAATTCCCTGAGGAAAAGGAATACAAACGGCAAATCGAGGCATGCAAAGCGGAGTTGGAAGCTGGTGAATCTTATGAACTATGTCTCACATCTGAGACGTCAATTACCTTGCCAGTTCCAGAAGGGGAGTCGGATCGTTTGATATTCCCCTGGAAGCTGTATAGGCGACTCAAAACATACAATCCGGCCGCATTCAGCGCTTTCGCAGATCTGGGAGCTACAAAGATCGCTAGCAGCAGTCCAGAATGTTTCCTCAATTGGGACCGTGAATCGACACTGGAGATGAAGCCAATGAAAGGTACAGTCCGGAAATCACCAGACATGACCATGGAGAAGGCCTGCGAGATCCTCGGTTCCACGAAAGAGATGGCCGAGAACCTTATGATCGCGGATTTGATCCGGCACGATCTGTACGGCATCTGCGGATCAGGTGGCGTCCATGTGGAGAAGCTGCTTGAAGTTGCAGATTACGGCCGAGTCTACTCAATGATCACCCACATCAAGGGCAAGATCCGTCCCAACCACCCTGGTTTCGCTGTGCGACATATGTCCCATCTCAATACTCCCAATATGTCCGTTCACGGCCTGACCACCCTCCAGCGGTGCCTCCCACCGGGATCCATGACTGGTGCGCCAAAGGAACGCTCTTGCATGCATCTTCGCACTATTGAGAACCGCAAGCGTGGCATCTACTCCGGTGTGATGGGTTTCCTGGACCTTGGCGGAGGTGGAAGCTTCTCAGTTCTGATTCGTTCGGCATTCACTTGTTCTGGTGGTCGAGATTACACCGAGAATAAGCAGCAGACCTGGCGAATCGGCGCCGGGGGTGCTATTACCACACTCAGCACAGCGGAGGGCGAATGGGATGAGATGTTGACCAAACTGCGTGTAGTTTGCAACGTCTTCACGCCGCTGGATGCGGGCGAGAAATCAGCTACAACCTCTTAACTACTCGGCGCAGTTTTGGTTATTGGCCATTATAACAGTTATGCGTGATCGCATCATGATCCACGCTTTTCCTTGCTTTCAACATCTGGATCCATGCGTTGGGATAGAGATTCGATTCAACATTCAGCGCTGGTGTTTTGGGTTGCCTTTTGGTATTGTATATGTACCTTGAATTTTGTCTATAAATCCATTCAACAACTATAGAAATTATAAACACGGATATTCACCACTCATCCAACTGATTTTTCCCCCTCGTCATCGTAGATTGTCAAGTTGCAAACAAAACAAACATCATTTTCTCCGCAGCTTCAACGTCCAGGCTGCGTCTTTCCTTTAACCTCTTTCGCAATCTCCAAAAATAAAAGCCTGTCGAGAGCTTCGATAGACCCGACTCGACTCGGTCTATTATTTCAGAGTCCCGAATGGCGAGCCAAGATGCCTCAATGGAGGAGATCCTCTGGCGGTCTCCCCCGCACGTCCAGATGATGGGGGGATTCCTTCATTCCAACAACAGTGAGTTGCACACCTAACCACACCTGGACGTGAGACCAATTTTTTCAATTAGTTCTGTTCTACTTTGCCGAATCCCCTTTCTTTGATTCAACCTCCAACAACGCCTCCCTCGCCATCCAAGCCAACTACAACGATGCCTTCCGTCATTTTGTCGAGACGCGCGAAGCTTTCGAAGCCCGACTGAAAACAATGCAGGGTCTGGAGTTTATGGTGTCATATGACCCCCTCCAAGCAGCCGCACAGACAGACAACCGCTTCGCCCACGAGCCGTCCAACACCTGGGTGATCCGCAAGCAGAACCGGCGGAAGAGGAGCGGCATGGACGACGAGGTGACCGTGATATCTACATACTTCGTTGTCGGCGACTGCATCTACATGGCCCCTTCAGTTGCGAGTGTAGTGGGCAACCGAATTGTATGTATTCTCTCCGAACTCAAACCACTCCGAGACAAGAATTCTAACGAATCCTTTCCCCGCAGCTATCAGCCGTCACATCCCTAACCCAGCTCATGAAATCCGCCGCAACACTACCAACATTTACCGCCTCCCATGGACACACATACTTGCCACCAGGCGTCCGCAGCAAAGAATCCGCCGGAACCAGCCAAGCCTCCCAGAGCAAAGAAGCAACACCCATGCCAGACGCATCCTTCCCAACCACCGAATCCTCCCAATCAACCAGTAAATCCAGCCTGGGCGGCTCAACTACAAGCTCAGCCTATCATGATACGCGCAACCTAGCCGAATCATTCAGTCTGCTCACTCGCTACGGCGACGAATTCATGGATGAGAGCCCTCTCGTCGGTGAACCAGGCTCGTTCATCCTATCACGGACTGGTGGGGAGACCACCGGCTCGGCTGCTAAAGCTGCACCGAAAATCGCTGCGGCGGCGCCGACTGGTACGCCTTCTGCACTGCCTGTCAGGGCGTCGACGCCGCAGGTCCGCGTTGAGACCCCCGGTAAGGCCTCTGAGAAGAGTACTTCGCCGCCTAGCTCTGCTGGTGATAAGGGGAAGAGGAAGAAGAGTCGGATCGTTAGCTGAGTTGCTTTCTTGATACCCTTTTTTGTTGCATCGGTGGGCGTTTGGGTTGGGCATAGCATTTACGGGGGCTACTCTGTTGGTATGTGGGAGCTGGCTATCAGTTGTGTTTGACATAGAAGTGATGGCCGGATTCGCGGTTAAACTAGCCAGACGCCTGCAATCCACATCAAGTCTCCAAGTCATCCTTTCAAACTCCTTTATCGTCACTGAGAATCCTGCTCATTTTTACCCTTGCCAGAGGCTATTATTTACACTTACCTATTAAATCGCACAACGTGGCCACCTATACCCCACCACTGCACGACAACCTCGGGTTTCTCAGCTCATTTGAATCAGTCAAGCCCCACAGTCTAGATGCAGTTCAGTCTGTCTGGCAGTCAATAGTGATCGAGTGGTTCCCTAGCCGCCATGGCTACAGGCCGATCTTCAAAGGTTCTACGCTTGCCAACAATACCATGCCGGAGGTCACTATTCAAGTCTGGGCATTGGCTCAGAATCCTTCAGCTTCACAGGAGTGGATCGAACGCCAAATCTTGCTCGTCAAATGCGAGTGTCCATCAAGTAACACTCCATCGTGCTGGGATGATACCATTGGTCAGTTCGAGGACGAGATTGCAAAAGCCTCTGACAGACTATTTGGTGCAGTTGATATTGGTAAAGAAGTCAGGTTTTACCAATTCGATGGGAGGACACCGCCCGGTCAGAGACTGGCTCAGCTTCACGGGGGCTCCTTTGATATGGGTAACCGAAATGGTATCACGCAGGTTGAGAATATGAAGAACTATATCAAGGCGAATGCTTGATCGTGGGAAAGTCCCTAGGTGGCTTTTGGATAGGGTCTAGTGTTTCCAGCTTGATGCGTGACTGCTTGTTATATTGTTTGGCTATAGCTAGTTCTAGTTCAGGGTGGAGGGCGAGGTGGTTGCTGTATTTATCATATTTTGGCAACAAAAGGAAGAATAAATTGACGATATAAGGGTATGAATCAGTTCAATCGTCCATGACAAAGCTACTTAACATCGTAGGTATTGCCTCAAGTTGACATTCACAACCTAAAGCTGTTGTCAGTTCGTCATTACTCGCCACTATTTAATGACACATCAAAGCTGAAGAGCCTAAGAGTATATTAGCTTTTCATATAAATTATTGAAGCTGTAACCTATAATCTCTCCTGGTATCTCTTCAACTAAAGTCGAATGTAGACAGAACCCAGATAGAGTGGGTCAACTAGGCTAGAAGTATAGATCTCTGGCCACTCTATTCTGATCACAGCTCATTTTGCTACTGTTGGTCTGTATAGCCTGTATAGCCCTACTAATATCTTTTATAGACATACCTAGGTACTATATACTAACAAATGCCAAGTATTCCTATAGAAAATACTTTGAAGAGCAAAGTTGGAAAGTTGGACCCCTGACGTTATGCTTATCTCTTATCGGAGTGGGGGGTTTACCTGTTTGGTCTCAGGTCCCCTTTGCCTCCTCCCTTCACTCTCCTCTGATCTCGACTCTTTCAAAACCTCTTACTTGTTCATATACTCGTCTGTTCATACACTCAATCCCCAATTACATACCAACATGACGGACTCAGAGACCAAACAAGCCGTCGTCTGTGTATTGTGAGTCATACCCCTCACCACTTGGACACTTTCAAGGCTACAATCACCCCGTATCGTCTACCGATCTGGCGTGTGTGACCCGGAGTCCAATCCCCCATCTTCTTCACCTTCCTAAACAATCGAACTAACAAAACCCTCGTGTCCCAGCTGCGGCTCCGTACCAGGCAACAGCCCCGTACACATGCAAGCAGCCCGAGCCCTCGCCGAAGAATTCCACAAGCACAACGTGCAACTAGTCTACGGCGGCGGTACAACCGGCCTAATGGGCGAAGTTGCTCGCGCGCTGGTCTCACTCTCGGGCCCGAAAGCCGTGCACGGCATCATCCCCCGCGCCCTGGTCAAAGTCGCAACAGTCAATGGCATGCGCGCACACACGGAGGGCCAGGTCGGTTCCAAAGTAGCGGGAAAAACCGCCGAGCGGGTTGTCGACTCTGTTGATGCTGTTAAAGCGGATGGAATTCCCGAGTCGGAGTACGGCATGACGACCATTGTTGCCGATATGCATACGCGCAAGCGTCTGATGGCGGAGAAGGTCCTTGAGGGTGGGCCTGGGTCTGGGTTTGTTTCGCTCGCTGGTGGGTTTGGTACTATTGAGGAGGTTATGGAGATGACGACGTGGAATCAATTGGGGATTCACAAGGTTGGGGTTGTGTTGTTGAATATCAATGGGTACTGGGATGGATTGTTGGCTTGGGTGCGTAATGCTGTGAAGGAGGGGTATATCAGTGCTAGTAATGGGGAGATCCTTGCAGAGGCCAAGGATGTTTATGAGGTCTGGCCGAAGTTGCGGGCTTATCAGGTTAGTAATGGGCGGATGCAGTTGAACTGGGGAGAGGAGTGAAGCTACTCTGTTTGATCAAACAAATGGGGTAGCACATAGATGCTGCATTTAGCTGGGTTCATTTCGGGTTTGTTTGGGTTTCGGTGGAAAAACTTCAGCGGGCATGTAAACATACACGAGTAGATTACTTCGTTAGAAGAGCCTTATGAATTGATGAATAACTGAGATCATTGGACGTAAACACAAGACAAAGCATAATCAGGATTTCATGTCTATGCGAATCATTAAACCAAATCAGACAATTATGAATCAACCTCCATGGACTCGCCTTCCGCACCAGCGGACTCACGCTGCTCCAGCACCTCAAGCAGCGCAGCTGTGTCCTGGCCCTCGTACAGTTTGAAGCTCTCCTTCTTGCCATTAGTCAAACCGACAACACCAACGGAAGTATTGTCAATCGTAAGCTCCTTATCCTGAGACAGCGTCTCCTTTAGCGCGCTCAATCCATGCTGGATCAGCTCATCACGACTGCAGTCCTGGAACTTGTCGAGGTTTCGCTCCAAATACGTGCGTGCCATCTGCGAACGAGCACCGATGGCACAAGCAACCATCTCGTGTGTCAGTCCAGAGGGCTGGAACTCGAACAGATGCGGGCCAGCCTCATCAACACCGGCCACCAACAGACCCACACCATACGGCCGTTTCCCGTAGTGCTGGGTGTTGGTCTGCGCGCGGTCGCCGATCTGGGCAACGATTCGGTCCAGGGGGATGGGCCGGCCGTAGGTCATCTTGGAGCCGAGGGATTGCTGCTTCATGAAGTTTGAGAGGACGCGGGCATCTGATGCGAGGCCGGCGATGGCGATCGCCATGTGCGAGTCGATCTCGATGATCTTCTTCTGGTACGAGGAGAGCTCTTCTGCGTTGCGCTAGAGGTGTTGAAATGTTAGTCTTGACGGTTTGGTCTGTTCGTCTGCTTTAGGTCTGCGAACCTTCAGTCCAACCAGCACGGCATGTGTCTTATTCACCAATCCCACGACGACGGATCCTTGCTTCACTGCTTCCTGTGCATATTCCACTTGAAATATACGACCCTGTGGAGAGCTGGGATCCCTCGAGTTAGCATCTGATGAATCCGAGGGAGGTCCGGGACCTGATCTTACAAGGTGACAGCATCGTTGTCGTAATTGTTTCTGAACATCGTGGCGGAAAGGGTGGATGGATATCAAAGCAAACAGTAAACTTGGATTATTGTTGATAAATAGAGATTCAGACAGCAACTCAAGAATCCGAGGGATAATCCGGTGATGGAGGGAGAATGGGGGAGCTGGAGTAGGCAGTAAAGTGACGCGGTGTGAAGCATGAGCTGTTGGTGCCTGAGGCCTCGATATCCAGTGACCTTCAGGCGCCAACGTCACTCATTCTCGAGCTCATCTCCAGCTTATCGTTCTACTGCCCTTCTTTGGTTTCCTACACTCGGCCAATGGGGCTGTCAATTTGATCTGCTTTTGATATCGTCTCCTGGTTTAGCCCAGTTCAACAACGCCTACCCCTCCCACCTTTACTCTCATCGATCAGTTTTCGGCTTCTCCGCAATCATGGCTGCTGGACTGAAGACCATCATTGCCCTCTCATTTGTACGCTCCGTTTCGCTATTCGCCTGGTTTTTAAATATTTGCTAACATCTGGCTAGGTTCTTGCGATTGGCTTCCTCCTCGTTATCCTCTCTTCCGCGCTATGGCATAAATACTGGCCGCTACTGGTGGTCGGCATCTACGTCGTTGCGCCGCTTCCCAACTGGATCTGCCAACGATGCGCAAACCCAGATGATTTTATGGATAGCTCAAGCAACTCCGCTATGGACTTTGGACGGTTCCTGACCGGATTTTTGGTTCTTACTGGTATCGGTACGTCGCTGGTTCAACAACCCCCCCTCTTGTGGGACATATTATCCCTCCATCGCTCGTCTCTTGGTGTCCAGACCACGCTTTGTCTATACTGATGGCCTCGTAATTGCGCCATTAATCATTATTCAACTGACCTGTTCCCTAGCACTTCCTATCGTCCTCGCCCGCAGCGGCGCAATCGAGATCCCAGCAATGATCATGTCGATTTTCGGAGGCCTATTGATTTATGGCACCATTATTAGCTTCTCAATGTTTTTCCAGGAACAGGAAGAGTTCTGATCGCCCAGACTGGATGAGGCGCGGGGTTGCCAAGGTCTATACCTATAGTGTAGGCCAGTGGCCTCGCGGCATCCGGCCTTCATGATGATATCTGTTTTTCTACTTTTTCTTTTGATTCCAGCGTATGCTTGATATGCTATGTATGAGTGATTTGGTGCGGGGTGTGCCTCACTTTTAATGGCGATCCAACACCTGGCTGTGCTACTCTAGGTGTACTATAGCCCAATGGATATAGAGGATTCTTCTGAAAAAAGAAGAATCTCGTACTACTTAGCTTTTGAAATTATTCACAATTATTCCCTTTTAACTGCTTTATTTAGTCCGCTATGGTCCACGTGACCGCGCGCGGATTCGGCGCGTCTGCAGAGATTCGGAGATAACAGCAGATCAGTTTGGAAACAACACAACTACGCCAAATTGATATCACTATGTTGAACTTATGAAAGGCCTTTTGGGGATCCAGATAACAAGATGAATGTCTGGTCAGGATCCATTCCTCTCGGCTCGGACTCGAAGTTAGAAGGTAAGTCACGCGCGCATCGCATCCTGTTCCTCGCTGACCACTTGACCAGGAATTCGGCTGGTCGATCCAAATTCCTACTGGCAGTCCGAGCTATCCAAAGAGTCCCAACTCAATCTCCGCAGCTTCGTTAACCCAGCACTTATCCCACTGCATGCACGCGCTGGTCCCAACCTCGAGCTACACACATCCGACGCGAGGACATCAAAATGGCTCCAGGGGAAGCTAACAGGCTCCCTCTGGCTAAATGAGGAAGATCCAGCGCTCCAACAATCCTTCCAATGCCCAGTCGGTCTGCTGGTTAGTGTCGAAGGCAACACTAAATCAGGCAACGCAACTACAACAAGCCTATTAGTCTACGGCGTGCTATCCAGCGCAGCATCATGCACACGCCCACCTACCCCGCCGCATTCATCCCCTTCGGAGATCCCAGGCCACAGCAATACTCCACAACGTGCTCCCTATGAACTCAGAATCTACGCCGCACCACTATCAACCTCACGACTTACCCAAGCCCAGGCCTACCCATCTCCACCACCCTCCAACCCAGACCAACCCGTCACGAACCCGCGCTGCGCAGAGTTCCTACCAGACATAAGCTCTCCCAGCCCCAAACGCAAAAGAGTAGCAACACTCTTCGAAGTAGCCGCACAGCACCACCGCCGCGTCCGCCAACGAGGCGGCGAAGCCGTCTCCCAACTAATGGCATCCTCCCGACCACTCTCCTCCTCACAGAACCTACAAACGCTCCGCATCAAGCGCGAGCCCGAAGAAGACGGTCCAACCCTCCCATCCCTCGACCGAATCGTCTCCCACCGCTCCCGATCCGTCTCTATCGGAGCAGGCCTCCATCGCCCAGCAAGCGGACGCAGCCGCGCAACGCCAGCCCAAAACGCCGATCCGCAAAAGCGCGCACCAACCCCAAACCCATTCTTGGATTCCGGCCGCCGCGGAACGCAGTCGCAGAGCCAGGGCCCGTTGTCTCTTTCAGTCTCCGAGGAAAAACCGGTTTCTGCGCCCGGCTCGCCAGCTAAAGATCCGGATACCGTGATTGCCGAGAACAAGAATCTCATCACGCGCACGATCTTGACCTGCATGCGTCTGTATGGATTCCACCGTGCGAATATGCGCTCTGCGTCAATGGGTAAGCCGGGTGGTGCTGGTGAGCCTGAACCTGATGTCTCGGGTGCGACCCCTGCGCCCGAAGCTTTGCGTGCTGAAACGCCGGCGCCGGGTAGCACTGCGGATGATGATGAGTTCAAGGCTATGTACCATGCGACGTACAAGGCTGCTGCTTTTGCGCTCCGAAGGTATTTGAAGCAGGCGCCTGGATTGACGCCTTCGGTCTTGCAGAAGGAGAAGGCTATGACTTGTATTGATGAGTTATTGAGGTTGTTCTGCGAGGAGCATTAAGGGGTTGGAGGTAATAATGCGGGGAATGGTGATGGTGATCTTTACGAGTTTACGAATGCATATATGGGCTCCGGTGTTCAATGGGCGGTTCTTAGGGTATTTGGTTTTTCGTGATAGCTGCAATGGTACTTTCTCTTGGTACTATTTACTTTCTTGTCTATTTATAGAATACCTGTGATATTCTAGATATCTCCGGGCTGTCATAATAAATACTTCTAACTTGGGACACGTGAAATGTAAGAGGAATGCAAATGAATTCATGCTAAAGCGCCAATCCCAGCCAAAGATGCGGATGCATATAAATGCATCCCGGCAAAAAGTCATCAGAGCAAGGAAATCGAGTAGAATACAGAAAGACGAGTTATAAATTGAAACAGTCCGCCTCACAGAGCCAGATTGTAGGTGTAGTCATCTTCGATATTCTGAGAGACCCAGAGGACGATCGAGCTAGATCGGGATTAGCTGTTAGTACGAGAGTACGACTTCGCACTGAAGTCGAATTCAAATAAGTAAGAAACATACCTGAGCATAACAAGACCATTCGCCACAATATTCGCAATACCAAAGTAAAGAGTCTGGATAGGATAATCCTTGATGAGGTACTTGAGAACCATAACCGTCTACAGAGAAGTAAGTCAGCAAAGTCCCCCAACCTACATACCTAACCCCGGGGCAGAAGTAGTAGAATAGTAGGGGAAAAAAGAACATATACATACCACACTCCCAGCCAATCCACCAGCAAGCAAGGCAAAGCCCAAAAACAGCACGAATCTCGCCTTCCACGCAACCCCACTCCCGCTGTAACTAAAGCTATCAGCCTGCAGCCGGCTCTTCTCAATCGAGTTGATAACCAGCATTCCCAGCGCGGAGCAGATACCGGGGATCCAGTCGACGAATTTGATGTGCACGTCTGAGCCGTTGCGCGGGCTGCGCGAGAATGAGGCGACGTCGATTAGGAAGAAGAAGCCTGCTGCGAACTGTGGTACGGGGTTTGTTAGCTTTTGGTTGTAGTTTTGATTGTGTGTGGTTTTATTCAATTCCATTTCATTTTGCTTTTGGGTTGAAGGTTTCGAGCTTGGGGTGTCGTGCGGAGCCTGGAGGTGGGTGGATCGGATGCGATGCTTACCAGGGCGCCTGCGACGTAGACGCCGCCATTGCGGACGCTCGAGTTATTCAGCCACTCTGGCTTGGAGAAGCGGAAGAGTCGGTTGTTTGAGCTGTCCATTTTCGGGATGTGGGGATGAGGTCTTGGATGAGGGGATGTTGCTGGTGAGAGCTGAACTCCTATGACGATGTCTGGGTGGAGAAATGTTGTTCCGAGATATCTATGGATATCATCAAGCAAGAGCAACATGTGCTCTAATTTGTAAATGGAGTAAATTGATTTCTATTTTTCTTTGAGCTCTCTCAATATGCAAAGAGCTACGGTATAATATGAATTGGATTCTTTGGGGTATACTGTTACAACAAAACAGTCCAAATTAGGCAGCATAGGCACCTAAGTAGATACACAGATTCAGGCATCGGGATTTGACAGTCGAAACTCGTGATTGCATTTAATGTAGGACATAGCCCTGGGTATTTACAATTCAAATATATGCTTAGACCACAAAAAAATCAGGTTGCTGGATCACACTGATGCAACCCTAAGGCAACCAAGTAACCAGGAACAGGTGCAGAACCATTTCGGGTATCCGCACATCAAATGATCGCCAGAATTTACCAGCAGTGAAGCCTAGCGTCGTCATCACAGCGCTCAACGCAGTTGCAGTAACAGCTTAGTTGCCTGTCGCACTGCGAGCGCCAGCCCTTGGCACGACACGAGGCCAGTCCCAAGGGACGGACTCGCATTCGGTGGGTATCTTGCTGTCGCTGTGTCTTTGTGTATTCTGACTTTTACAGTCCAGTCACAGTTCGCTTCCTTCATGCCGAGGCTTCGACCGGGTGAGACCGCAGCTTATCCATGATAACATCAATGCCGTCCATGTCGGCGGCGTCGGTCTTGTCGGTAGGATAGCCTTCAGGGAGGCTCTTGTTCAGCGCATCCAAGGCGGGCTGGTGGTTACGGACTGCAGAGGAGATGGCGTAGATGGCCTTCTTGCGGGTTGCGGGGTTGGACTCTGTAGTGGCGAGTGTGACGAGTGTAGGGATTTCGTTTAGGGTGACGAGCTGATGGATGTGTCAGTACTTGTGATTATCATACTTGCGTCAATAGGAGCCTTTCATACCTGATCCTGTGCCTGCGGGTTGTTCTGTACCGCTGTTCCCACACACCAGGCCGCCATACGTCTGATCTCGGCCTCGTCGTGCTTGAGCAGCTCAACAAGCGGCTTCCATAGGTTGAGCGGGACGAGGTTATTCGCATTATCAATTCCCTCAATCAACTGCTCGAAGTTGTCGAATGCGATCAACTTGTTCTCCAGATCGGTCTCTTTGTCGTGCACGACCTCCATCGCGGCCCGCATCAGGTCGGCCTCGGAGGGGCCGCCAAAGAGTGTGTTGACCATTTGCGGGGTCAGGTTTGACGCAGCTGCCGGCACATTCGGGGCACTACCCTCACCATCGGCGCCTACGGATGCCTGGGAGTTGGCGACACTCCATTTGAGGAGCTTGTTCATTTCGGGGTCCATGGTGGGCTGGCGGGGTAATTGTATTGTCGTTGTGTAGGGAGTATTGGTTTTGGAGGGAGGCTGAAGAAGAGGAGTGTAGGAATAGAGTGTAGGGTCGCAGGTCAAAAATCGAGTTACTGTATATGACACAGTATTGTTGCAGTCGTGATCTTCTATCAATACTTTTCTACAGTTGGAAAAAAGTCCCGCTGACATAAGACGTCTCGGGGGCTCTGGTCGATTCGTGCGGCGACCAGCGGGTTCGATCATGTGACCGTATACTAAACCCTTGGAAAAGGAACTGGACTACATCATAGACAATATAGAATGCGCTTTCTCCAGAAGATGATACATCATAAAAGAAATACATGGTTTTCGTCCCAACATTGAGCTACAAACCCTGTCAACCATATGTGATTCGAGTCCTGGCCCATGTAATACCACTGAGATTTAATCCATATTTGTTCTCACTGGAAATCTGAGCAGAGACTGAGGACTTCTAGATTTTTCATGGAGATAACCGAGTTAAGATATGAAAGAATGTTATCACCACGTTTTGTTTCGGTTTGAATGGTGCTGGCTGTGTGATTTCCAATGGCTCAATAGTGGTTTGCTGGAGACGTTGGGCATCCGGGATAGCTTTTGCAGGTAGGAATAATCTGGCCCTCATGTCCGGGAATAGCTATGTTATACCATGAGACGACCGCCATGTTCCATCGCTTCCCTAATGGTTTATCGGGGTAGGGAGTGCTTTGGAATGTACTAGAACCTGGCTATCAAAGTTGTGCCAAGATATATTTCAAGGGCTTAAAGTTCAGTGTGGGAGAACTTTAGTGCCGATGGAGGGGTCAAATACTCCGTACATAGCAGGATTTTCTGCGAGCCAAAAGTGGGCTGACTTATTCCATTCCAATACAAGATCAGAACATAAAATAAGACAAAGTCAGTGGTGAAAAGAGAGAACTTACAATTCGTATTCGTACTTCCCAATGTATATCACGTGGCACTTCACCGCCTCATCAATCCAAGAGGCTTAGCTGTTCTCCCTGACCCTCCAGGGTTGGAAATGGCGGTAACCTGAACAGATAGAAATGGTCTGGCAGTGCTGGGAGTCTCCCGTATTATCCCCGTCTTACCAAAACTGAGGTGGTTGCGTGTCCACTTCCAATAACCTTGGAACGGGTACCCCAATGACTTCAAGTCTGGGTCTGTCCTATACTTAGAACATCGACGCCACGGGGAAATTCAGCAGCCTACGAAGTACTACAGACACAATTGTATGAATTATATATGCCTTGTATGCCTGACAATGCTGTATAAGTACTGTAATACAACGTAAACTCCTAACCCGGTCAAGGTACGTGTTTCCCCCGTGCCCAAAAGGGTCCCCAAGAATGTCCACGCAATGCTTTTAGGTAGACGTTGAAGGAATCCAAGTGAGAAATTGGAAATGAAAATAGTTCTGCCTTATAATCTTCTTAAGTATAAAAATAAGAAAGAAAGTTATATACAAGAAGGTAGATCGGAGGGGGTTAAAAGTTAAGGCCTCAGGCAGCGCACAATCCCAGCCATCACAAACCCCTCTCCACTCTTCCCTCTCTCTCTTCCTTCTTCCTTTCTCCCCTAATCCCAACTATATCCCCTCTAACCTCATTCCATCTTTCTTTTCTTTTTTTTCCCTCTTCTCCCCTAGGTCCCTTGTTTAATCAGTCACAATGGAGGGTATGTTATTCCAGTTGTGGCCACATCAGCAGCTTCCCCGGAAGCTGCCCCCCCTGTTGGCCACAGCTTCGATTCCATATTTGCGGATGACAATTAACCCGTATATCTCATTATAGAAGAAGTTGCTGCTCTCGTCATCGACAATGGGTATGTGCTATACTTTTCCCCCGGAGCTTCTGGCTTGTGTTTGGGGTCGCCAACTCAGCCCGGTCGCGGTCGTTGCCACCCCTAATCCGCCCGCGACGGCAGATGGAATCCATCCCAATGGCTTTCCATCTCGCTCCACAACTACCAGAGGGTGATCCAAAGACTACAAGAACTATGATACTGATGATTTGCGATATAGTTCGGGTATGTGTAAGGCCGGTTTCGCCGGTGACGACGCACCACGAGCTGTTTTCCGTAAGTTCAACCCCACTGAATATGACACCCCTCCTGTGCGAAGGCCGCCATCCCACCAACCCTTGCGTCGGATGGTTTCCCCTCTTTTGCTTGGCTAGGAGGAACCTTGAACCTAGGAAATCAAATATCTGACAAATTTCAACAGCGTCCATTGTCGGTCGTCCCCGCCACCATGGGTAATTAATCCCCCCCTTTTTTTCGGCTCCTCGTTTTGGCTGTATACGCCATACGCAGCCAGTTTGATCCCTAATGAACCAAAAGGAATACTAACATGGGCGCAGTATTATGATTGGTATGGGTCAGAAGGACTCGTACGTTGGTGATGAGGCACAGTCGAAGCGTGGTATCCTTACGCTCCGTTACCCAATTGAGCACGGTGTTGTCACCAACTGGGACGACATGGAGAAGATCTGGCACCACACCTTCTACAACGAGCTCCGTGTTGCCCCCGAAGAGCACCCCATTCTCTTGACCGAAGCTCCCATCAACCCCAAGTCCAACCGTGAGAAGATGACCCAGATTGTGTTCGAGACCTTCAACGCCCCCGCCTTCTACGTCTCCATCCAGGCCGTTCTGTCCCTGTACGCCTCCGGTCGTACCACTGGTATCGTTCTCGACTCCGGTGACGGTGTCACCCACGTCGTCCCCATCTACGAGGGTTTCTCTCTGCCTCACGCTATCTCGCGTGTCGACATGGCTGGCCGTGATTTGACCGACTACCTGATGAAGATCCTCGCTGAGCGTGGTTACACTTTCTCCACCACTGCCGAGCGTGAAATCGTCCGTGACATCAAGGAGAAGCTTTGCTACGTCGCCCTCGACTTCGAGCAGGAGATCCAGACCGCTTCTCAGAGCTCCAGCCTCGAGAAGTCCTACGAGCTTCCCGATGGACAGGTCATCACTATTGGCAACGAGCGCTTCCGTGCTCCTGAGGCTCTGTTCCAGCCTAACGTTCTTGGCCTCGAGTCTGGCGGTATCCACGTCACCACCTTCAACTCCATCATGAAGTGTGATGTTGATGTCCGTAAGGATCTGTACGGCAACATTGTCATGGTAAGAAAAAAAGCCTCCAGAGCTGATGTTGCGCAAAGATCCCCACTAACATACAACTTCTTTTTTTTAGTCTGGTGGTACCACCATGTACCCCGGTATCTCCGACCGTATGCAGAAGGAGATCACTGCTCTTGCTCCTTCTTCCATGAAGGTCAAGATCATCGCTCCCCCCGAGCGCAAGTACTCCGTCTGGATCGGTGGATCCATTCTGGCCTCCCTGTCGACCTTCCAGCAGATGTGGATCTCCAAGCAGGAGTACGACGAGAGCGGTCCTTCCATCGTTCACCGCAAGTGCTTCTAAGCTTCTTGCAGCACTTTACTACTCGTATTCGCTCGTACTTTCCTGGTGTATCAAAAAGCAGGATGGAGGCACTGGTGGATTGCAAGCGTTGTTGGACTCGCATTATCAAGCGGATAGCCTGAAAATGGAATCTTGATTTTAGTGGAATAGAGTCGGTCGTTTTCTTTTTGTTACTCTTTACCTTACTCTTTACTCGATCTCTCTATCCATCCATTTCTGCTTTGAACCATTTCACCTTTACTCCATTTCCCCCCCTCTTTCATTCGAATCCGCTGTCCCGTCCACCTCTCTGATTGTTTTGCCTGGACGGGTCTCTGGCGCTGCGGCGACAACAGTGTACCTGTAGGGGAGGATGTATATGGAGTTGGTTGGCTATAGGGATTAGGTTGCGTTGTCCTTTTCTCTCAACGTCTTTGTTCTAGCCCCTTGCGTTGTCTTCAACTAAATTGCCCTTGTCCGTAGTTTTAACGTGACTTTGACTTCAAATCTTTCACTGGTTCCTCGTATTCTGCTAGAAATGCTGATTCAACGCTTGTTGAATGTCTTCTATGTCTTAACATACACACGGCATCCGAGAAGACAACAAAAAGACCCTAGGAAAGTCCACTAAAATCTTGGCAAGGCCGGATTAGACCTTCGTCATGATTATTGTACTGTCATTCGATCAGTCCATATTGATATTCTGGGAATATGTAGGCTGGCGAGATAAACTGACACGGATTAGATATGTATCTTGATCTACTCTTTTGCTCTGCTTGTCCAGTCTGTGACAATACTTAGCATCTAATGGGTACTTATATAACCTGATCTTACTACCTATCTTAGATAGCCACTGGTTGCTTTGCGTAGAAACCTACTTGGGCATATATACAGCATCTTGTAACTTCGTAACTGGCAGGTATATATAGAGAGAGAGAATCACAGGCTAGGACAGACGTTATTGGGTCCAGAATATCCCAGTTCTTCATTCAATAGAGCTAGAACAGGACTAAATGTACATGACCATCATTGTGGCGAGGATGCCAGCCCTAATTCCTGGAGGTATGTAAGGAGAGAAGAGCTTGAACGGCCGTACTATTAAGTCCTCCCGTATTTGAGTTGAGTTGAATTCAGCTCTTCGTCTCTGCAATCTTGCCATAGTCTGCCTCTTGTGTGTGGAGAGGATATTGTCAGCTTCTAGAATCTGATAGTTGGGCAGCGTTTGGCGGGTGTTGGCGAACAACCTCCATGGGAAGCGGTACATGAAATGTCTTGCTCTTCGGTGATATTTTCAAATAGGAAGCGCCAGTTCTCATTTCTTTCTGGCTGGTGTTTGACTGGCAGTAGCTTTCCTGATTCCATTCTTGGTCGACAGATGGAATTATTAGGACTTGCCGCATTAGGATATGGACCAAGTGCGGACAGGCAGTGTGAGAGAGTATTTGACCTTCATCTAGGAAAGGTGGATGGAGTTGCCCTGATTGATATAAGAGAAAGGATCGGAGTATCAAGGGTCATAGCACACGTCCGGTGCATAAGTAGAATGGAATTCTCGCCAGTATATATAAATTTCAAGCATATAGGAAAACTGGCCTTAGTTCTCAACACATCCACAAGCCCTATATTTGATGGGCAGCCCCAAGCAGAGAAGAAAGACGGGGAATACGAAGAACAAGAAAGAAGCAGTAACAAAAAAAGATCTATAAGATAGATAACCCAGGCAAATCATTTTCTCCAGATATAAAGCATCACGCATCAACATATCAATATCAAATTTTTATCGTCAATATCGTAGATATTTACGCAGACCAAGACTCAAGTCCAGACAGCACACAGCCCTCTTCACCCTCGGCGCGAGCACGCAGCTCACCAACGCGGTAAACAGACTCACCAGCAGCCTCGAAGGTCTGACGGACAGCGGCCTCAGAGGCAGGGTCGACGGCAATAATCATACCAACACCGCAGTTGAAGGCACGAGCCATCTCGACAGAGGAGACGTTACCGGCACGCTGGAGCCAAGTGAAGACAGAAGGCTGGGCCCAGGTGCTAACGTCAACCTGAGCAGTGAGGGAGTCAGGGAGCATGCGGGGGATGTTCTCAGTGAGACCACCGCCGGTGATATGGGCGAGACCCTTGATGGCAGAGCCGTGGGCGTTCAGTGCGCTGAGAATGGACTTGACGTAGATGCGGGTAGGGGTAAGGAGGGCACGGCCGACGGAGACGCCCGCGTCAAGACCGGGCATGGAGAAAGGTGCGGTGTCGGTGTAGCTCAAGCCGGCACGCTCGACGATTTTCCGGACGAGGGAGTAGCCGTTAGAGTGGGGGCCGGACGAGGCGAGGGCGAGAAGGACATCGCCGGAGCGCATGTTTTCTGTGTGGGGGAGGATGGCACGAGCGTTGTCGCCTGTGGTGTTGATAGCACCGACGGCGGCACCGACGGCGTCGTAGGAGTCGTCGACGAAGAGGCCGGGCATCTCGGCGGTCTCACCGCCGATCAAGGCGCAGCCGGCTTGGACACAGCCCTCGGCAACACCGTTGACGAAGGCCGCAGCGGTGGGCACGTCAAGGTGACCGCAGGAGTAGCAGTCCAGGAAGAAGAGGGGCTCGGCACCCTGGACGACAAGATCGTTAACGTTCATGGCGACGAGGTCGATACCAACGGTGTCGTGGATGCCGACGGAGTGGGCGATCTTGAGCTTGGTGCCGACTCCGTCAATGGCTCCGATTAGGGTTGGCGAGTGAGGGTGGTAGGCGGAGTTGGCAGCGGGCAAAGAGAAGAGGCCACCGAAGCCGCCGATGACGGCGTCAGTGCCGGGGCGCTTGGTGCGGCGGACGGAGCTCTTGATCTGGTTGACGAGCTCGTTTCCGGCGTCGATGGAGACACCAGCCTGGGCGTAGGTGAGCGAGGTGTTGGCGGCGGTCTGGCGGAACGCGCGGTGGGCAATATCCTTGCGGTAGAACATATCCTCAAAGCTGATGGTCTTGATACCCTCGTAGCTCTTGGCAACAGCCTCCTCAAGGGTGGAGGCGGTGGCCGTGGAGGCAATCACACGGCCTCCAGAGGTTTGCAACTCGTTGCCAGACAGAGTTGTGCCAGCGTGGAAGATGAGGGTTCCAGCAGGCTCGGGGGCCAGAGTGATGGTCTTGCCCTTGGCGTAAGCGTTGGGGTAGCCGCCAGCAACAGCAATGACGGTGGTGGAGAAGTTGGGCTCGACCTTGATCGAGACACCGTCCAGCCAGTGGTCAGCACAGGCCACCATGATCTGTGCAAGATCGGTGTCCTTGCTGAGCAGGGGCAACAGAGTCTGGGTCTCTGGGTCTCCACCGCGGACGTTGTATTCAAGAACCTTGGGTCCGTTCTTGGTCATCATGAGACCGGTGAACAAGATACCAACGAAGGGGAAGCCTAGACAGGATTAGAAACATGCTTTGGGAATGTATATTTCAATCAAACGTACCATCCTTTCGCATTCCGTCAACAGAAGGCTGAATGATGGTTCGGTCAATCTCATCCACAACCTCCTTTGGTGCAATGCGCGTAGGCGCATAGCAGCCCATACCACCAGTGTTGGGGCCCTGGTCGCCATCGAAGATGCGCTTGTGGTCCTGGGCTGGAGGAAGCGAGCGAATAGTATAACCGTCACTGAAAGTGAGGATACTCAGCTCATCACCCTCCAAGTACTCCTCAATCACGACCTCATCACCAGCCTTGCCGAACTGGTGGTCCAACATCATTTCCTTCAAGGCCTTGTGGGCCTCCTCCTTGGTAGTGGGCATGATCACACCCTTACCACCAGCCAGACCATCTGCCTTGATTACCACGTTGTGCGACACAGAGTCGAGGTAGCGACTTGCAGACTCGTAGTCAGAGAAGTTTCCGAATTCGGCGGTGGGAATCTGGTGGCGCTGCATGAAGTCCTTGGAGAAGGTCTTGGAGCCCTCCATGCGGGCAGCAGCCTTGGAGGGACCGAAGCATCGAATGCCGACTGTTTTTAGAGGGCATTGTTAGAATTATGTAAAGCAATTGGCAAAGGAAAGATGGCAACGAGGAAAAAAAAAAAAAAGAAAAGAAAAAAAAGGTGGCATGCGTGACTCACCAGCCTGGAAATAACCCTGGATGCCATCAACGAGAGGTGCCTCGGGGCCTGGCACCACGAGGTTCACCTGGTTCTTCTGCGCGAAATCTACGAGGCCGGGGTAGTCGTCGCCCTTGACATTGGCATTGGTGATCTTGCTGTTGGTGCCCATGCCTGTGCCACCGTTTCCGGGAGCGACATAGATAATGTCGACCAAGGGGGACTCGCTGAGCTTCCAGGCGAAGGCATGCTCACGGCCACCATTGCCGACAATGAGGATGCGCAATTGTTCGGAGGCCATGGTTGGAGAAGCGTCTCGACTATGGTGGTGTTAGTATATAGAAACCTCCGCGGGGTATGTGTAGGTGCCCCTCCATCATGGAAAGTGAGTCATAGAACAATGGAATGGGGTGAACAACTGGGAAAGGCTTGATAATAACGAAACCAACATTTTACTCACCTCACAGAGACCTGAGAAGCAACTTCCAAGGTTGTATGGGGGAATGGGAAGTTCGAAGATGTTAAACTTTCAACTTTTTTTCTGCCCGGCTGGGTGTTTCTCCGACCCCAGAATTTCTACCCATCTCGGGTGAGGCATATATTTTATAGTACTTGAGGGGATCTAAATTGATGGAATGGACTCAAAATGGATTTGACAGTTTATGATTGATTCTATATGTCTTATATTATAGTGTCAAGACTAGATAAGAGTACAGGATTCTATACAATTGCAGATGAATCACTCCGTACAATCAAGTCTTAGAGAGGTAAGAATTTTTTAATCATATAATAGCACTGTAGTACATTTTCAATTGAAGCAGAGTATGTACAGAAATGGATATTAAACAAAGTATCCATCCTCCTACTATACTATATTTTCTTTTCAATATCAGATATCGACACCTGAGGCATCCAGGCACTCAGATAACAAGGCGGTGACCCCAATCTTCCGGCAGAAAAAAATCCCGGAGAGGCAATTCCCAAGGTTCGCCCCGGTGGCTTGCTTATTGACGCTGAATTCTCTAATTTCTCGATTCAACTACATTTTGGGGAATTCTATATCTATACCCTTTCACAAATAATCTGTCGACAGTTGACCTGAATGCTTCGGACCTATTTGCGGTCTGTGTCAGGCCCTCTAAGCCGACATGTTTGTCTATCCTGTCTAGCGCGCCCCGGCGCGCCCAGTTTGCGCCAGTTTCACCGTATATCTGCACTCCGTACCAATGCAGGTGAAATCGAGCCGACAACCAATTCAATTGACGCGTCGACCGAGCCTTCGGTGCCACCACCCAATGTATGTCCTTCGCTCCAAAGTGCAACGTGAGATCAAGTCCTGACAGAATGTGTGCTATAGGGTCAGATTCCAAAGACAAAAGATGCTGTCTCTTCCGAACCTCAGAAGCCCCAGCCCTCGCGACCCAAACCGGCACCGCTTACTGCTTCCGTGTGGGCTGGGATGACTATCTCACAAAGAAGAAGATACAGACAAAAGTATAACTCGGACTACCACAAGTTCAAGAAGTCAATGTTAGCCAACAGAGACATCACCCTCACTGAAGCAGTGAAGTTGGAAATAGAGCAGGTCGAAGCAGCACAGTCAGGGGTAGTACCATCAGAGGCACCATCAAAGGCAGTCCCGTCAGAAGCAGCACGGGTGGAAGCAGAAAAAACCAACGCCCTTCAGCAAAATGTGATACCAACGGATGTTGAGGACAGAGGAAAAGTGGCTGAGCATAAGGAGGAAAAGGAGAAAGAAAGTCAACCAGAAGCTGAGATTCCAACAGACGGCCCAACAGATACGCCAGCAGCCAGTGGATCCAAGAAACGCACACTCAACTTGCAGTCCACTAGCAATGTAGCGGCTCAAATATTGGAAGCCAGCAAGAGCAGCGTTAATAATGGATTCAAGAAGAAGCCGAAGGAGGCGGAACAGGAGAGGTTGGAGGGAGAGGAAATCTCTCGTTTTGTCGATGGCAGCTCTGTATCGAAGGACAGCGGGTCTCTTTCCTCAGCGGACCGCAAAATGCAATTAAAAGGTGAGTTTTGAACTCTGATATAACCGTTGAATGCGGTCTAATTTTCCACTCAAGCGGTGCCGGCACCCATGCCTTCTGTCCCACGCGTCGCCTTTGGTCTTGACCGAGTGCTTTTCAAGTGAGTTGTTGAGTCTGCCCTATTCTATTGATTGATGTACTAAGAGCAGACAGTCCCGGTGTCTACCAGCTACGTGACCCTCGAACTCTGGTCTACAATTTCGACCCATACCTGGATCAGATCATGCCCGTGACGGAATTTGACTTTGGTACGTTGAAGCCGTACATCACCTCCTCTCAAGATGTGACGGCTTGCCAAATGACGAAGAAAAATGGAAAGAAGTACTACGGCTCGTCGTCGAGCATGACTTCAGTTCTCGCTCATTTCCATTATCTTCTGTCCGACTGGCGGCCTGTCGACACTAGCAGAATCAGTCGGGGTTTTGAAGACCCCTCACGGAGCTTCACCCGTATCCTTCGAGCGCCGGCTGCCATGTTCCTTCATTACAAGGCGGACGAGGATGTTTACGCCATTGATGCGGACAAGGAATACGACTATGCCAATATTCTTATGAACCTGGGCAAGTCAATGGAGAAGCAACTCACCCTGCCAAAGGAACAGTTTGAGCGCTACCGCCGCAGTGATCCAAACAAGATCACTGCCGAGGAAGAAGCAACCGTCCCGGAGTCATACCACTACAGCACCTTGGGTAAATTCTTAATGCGATCGCAACTCGATGCCTACGATCCCAGACTGCCAGGTACCGGCATGTTCGACTTGAAAACACGTGCGGCGGTTTCAATCCGCATGGAAGCCACCGATCACAAGCGCGGGATGGGCTACGAGATCAGACGCCAATTTGGCAAATGGGAGTCTTTCGAACGCGAATACTTCGATATGATCCGTGCCGCCTTCCTCAAGTATTCCCTGCAGGTACGCATTGGCCGCATGGACGGTATCTTCGTCGCGTATCACAACATCGAACGCATCTTCGGTTTCCAATACATCCCTCTCTCCGAGATGGATCAGGCCTTGCACTCCTCGCCCAACACCACGCTCGGAAACAGAGAATTCGAACTGAGTCTCGGCCTGTGGGAGAAGATCATGGACAAGGCAACACAGAGGTTCCCCAAACAGTCTCTGCGTTTCCACTTCGAGACCCGTGAGGGCAAGAACGGCGATACCTGGATGGACATCGTCGCGCAGCCCGTCACGAGCGAGCAAATCGAGACCATCCAGAACACAAACAAAGCCCACATCGATGCTATCCAGGACCGCCTCATGAATCCGGATCAATACATCGACACCAACTACGAGAGGGCAGCCGTAGGCGAAGACGAACCCCTCTATCGAGAGGAGGATTCCGAAACCGAGGCCCTCGATCAAGAGGATAAGTTTGCCGAATCCGAATCCCTCCACACAAAGGAATTAACCGAACCCGATCCCTTCTATCCGGCAGAAAAGCCAACCGAAACCGAACCCTTCCTGCGAAAGGAGGATCCCTCCGCCCCATCCCTGGCAGACCAACTCTTCCCGAAGGAGGAAGGCGATGAGGAATTCGACGAAGAAGCATACGATACCTCCTTTGAGCTCCCAGATCTCGAACCAATCACGCCAGCCAGAACTAAGACCGTACCTAAGCGCGATCCCAACGACTCTGGCTCCCTCGACCAGAACCTGCTCGGCATGACACTTGTCGTGCATAGCAAGGTCAATGGAGAACCGGTGGATCGGCCGACGTGGATGACCGATACGGATGAGTGGTCGGTTGACTACGAGCTCACGGAGCTCAGTGTGAGGGACAGTAACGATGTTCTGCGGGCGTGCAAGAGACGGCGCAATAATGCGTTGAGAAAGAACGTGCAGGATCATAATGAGGTTTTCTTCTCGACTTTGAAGAAGGTGACTGATAGAGGACGTCGGTACCGGAAGCGGTTGGATGAGAAGGATCGTGAGCGTGGCATTCTTGTTTATCAGGATTCTTGTAAGATGTGATATGATGTCTGATCAGGTTTCTATGGTTTTGTCCAGGAGGATTGGGGTGAGATGGGAATTTCTTTTGTAACATATTAGATCAATTCCTCTCCCATTGTACTATATTTGGGTCTCAGATATACATTGGCGTTGGTTTTATTTACATAGACTGGATTGCATTTTGGTTGGATCTCTTGCGTTCAGATTCAACTGTATGTACAAATATATATATACATATCGACCCTTTTCTTCGTGCCAAGCAGACCTTAAGACGTACGAATACCAAGGGGGGTATCTTATAGCACCTACCTATTATGCAATGTCCCAGACAAGATACGCCTAAACTACTCAGTCTCACCGTAACCAGAAAATCAAATGGAAAGGAGCAATGGTGTTTTACTGCCTATCCAAACAGTATTCAACCCCCCAGCGAGGAACAAGCGCAAAGAAAACACCATAAATATCAAACAGCAGCCCCAATAAACATTAGTCATGCAAGCACAACGCGAAAGGACATTTTCCAATAAGAGCAAGAGAGCCAAAACAACATGCCAAGACGATGAAACGGATAGGATATTGATTGGATGTCGATTGATATCGATTGCGTTGGGAAGAGAAATATTGGCATATGAATTAAAACGGAAACGAGCAATGAATATGGAACGCCTGGGAATGCGGTATGTAAAAGGAAATTGGAACGCCAGGGTATCAGTGCCGACTGGCCGGGTTCGAGAAATAGGAATTGGATAGGGGGTTGGTGTTAATGAGTTATGAGTTAAGGAGTAAGATAAAATATGATTCACAGGGAGAAAATGAACAAGGGTATGTATGCAATCGAAACCTGACTTGTCGTATATATGTACTGCATGAGCCAGGCTTCGTTTCGTGTTGGGTTGAGGTGTGGAGGATTCTGTACAAGGGAGGAGGTATTTTGTTGATGGGTGCAAAGAAGGCTACTGGAGCCCTCCCAAGTCAAGCTTCGGTGGTGCCCAGTCTAGCTGAGGCGGTTTGTCATTGTTGACGCACACAGGCGAGGGACGCACTGCATCCGCACGGCGACGTTCCTTCAATGCGGTGCCGCTGAGGAAACCCCTTAGGGTAGATGAGGCGACGCCATAGGCGCTCCGCGTACTGCCGGCGCCTATTGATGCGTTGCTGGAAGAACTGCGTGCACTGCGGACACTCTCTGCTTTTCCGACTGTTGGGGGCACCGCTGGCACCGGGAGAGCTAGGCGAGAGGTTGCGGATGAAGAGCCATGACTGGATGGAGTGAATTGTGCAGCAGCAGCGGTATGAGGGCGGCGGCTATTGGATGGAAGGCGCTTTGGTTGGACGGAGGTGGGCTCGATGTTCGACGACGTGTGGGATGGGGTGTCGGATGCCTCTGAGAGTCGGATGGCAGCAGGAGACTCGCCTGGTGGCGACGACGTTCGGATCTCATCTGCCGACACGGAAACGTCGAATTTGAGATTGTCAAGCATCGTGCTCAGGCTCGCTGCTGTTCCGGGTCGTCCATCGCTGGCAGCATCATCAATTTCCTCAATTCCATGGGCAATGTTGTAGTTGCGGAGGAGGTATCGATTAAGCCGGGAGACTTCCTTGTCCCATCTATCGTTCAGAGACTGCAAGACTAGTTCAACGTTGTGTTTGGCGAACGGAGAGTTTTCCAAGGCTGAGGCGACACTAGGCGGCGGTGTTTTGCTCAGTTTGTGCCCTTGCCCCCCTTGACCAACGCTCATCGCTGTATACAGAGAACGACGGACCGAGTTTGCTGTGGAAGTTTGGTTGCTATTGCTAGCCTCCCATCGAACATTATCAACCTCTCGGCGTACTCTGTCCAGCGACAGGACCCGATCCCGGTCCATACAGGAGAGAGTGAGAAGGGAGCGGTTGCACCGAAGGCCGTTGACCAACACCGTAAAGGACTGCAGATTTATATCGTTGTTCTCACAGTGTACTTCACGCAACGAATCATTCTCCTCTAAGACTGAAGCAAGCGTATTCGCACCCTGAAGACCGAGTTTCTGATGTTCAATCCTCAGCACCTTTAGAGATGTGTTTTTCTTCAGGCCAGTCAGTGCAAGATTAAGACCAATGCCGAAGCGTGCAACATCGAGGTGCGCATTATCACCGCTAATGTCCAAAGCTTCAAGAGTATCATTCTCCTCGAGCATCAATTGCAACGATCGGCAAGTCTCAGGGCTAGCATCGTATGGGAGGGAAGCCTTCGAAATATCCAGGAACTTGAGGGTGCTGTTCTTCCGAACTGAATCTACCAGCTGGCGGAAATGGTCTTCTTTCTTGAAATCAATCATGCGCATTGACAGATGCGAGGGGGTCTGATTCTTCGCAATAGCGTTGAAAACGTGAGAGCAGCCGTTGTCAATGCGGTTCTCGTTGACATGCAGATGGAGACTGCGCGGGGCATCAGGTCCAGCGGACATTGAGTGCATAAACATAGCCACGTCTTCTCCGGTCAGACCGCACTGATCAAGACGAATCACACGGAGGTTTCGAGAGCGATCGCTAGCCAGGTAAGTAGCAATGGCATCCACGGTCTCGCGGTTCACAACCGTGCGACTGAGAGCCAGCTCTTCGAGTCGCCAGTTGAACAGCATTTCGGCCGTTATAAGGGGGTCGGCGCCAGACGTCCGTGAGATGCGAGATAGGTTGATTTTGCGAATTTGTCCGAAGTAGCCAATGTATTGCTGCAGTACGTCGGGATTCAATCGCCCCTGCACGCCTGATATGTTGATCGCCTCCAGCGTTGATTCTTGTGCGACGATAGTCGACAGAAGAAGGTCTAGGTCATGCACGGATAATCCACAGTCCCCGACCTCCAGAGCTCGTAGATGACTACGTTTTTGGGACGCCGCATCGACGAGATAGTCCAGATCCGACTCACCCAGCTTGATGCCGTTGAGCACAACCCAGTCCACGCTGGTCAATTCTCGGCGGCACACGGGGAAAATCGCTTCTGGAATTCCACAGCCTGGGTCACGAGTACCCTTGTCGAGGGTTGGTGTCGGTATCCGCGTAAGGCAGTAAGAGAAGTCAAGTCGGCGCAACCATTTGCTCTTCAGAGCCAAAGCACGCACCTCCTGCGAGAGAACAGTTAGATTCGCCTGGCCTGGAATGTGCACGAAGGCGCCTCCTCGGTCGAGATGGACGTCGGAATCCACTCCATGGACATCACAAAGGCCCTGCAATGCATCAAGATTGACCCCGCGGAACGAGATTGATCGGAAGAATTCATTATAGCGAAGGGTGCGCATGACCGCAATGAGTTCTAAAGCGCTGTACCGTGTGATTTTTGGGGAAGCAGGCTTCAGGAGACGGAAGCATGGAGCATCCTCGCATTCCTGGTCGATTGTGTACCGAATGTTTGATGTATCGATGTCATAACTGGCAGAGTAGGCAACCAGCGTCCGGTCAAAGCATCCATAATCTTCATCTAAAGCAACAGGCGGGAAGTTATCGTCATTTTGCAGTTCTTTCGGAACAACGAATTCGTACGGCTGTCTTATCCACAATGGACGGAGATACTCAGTATGTTGTCGGATCCAACAAGCGACTTCAACGGAATGGACAGAGGCCAGGAACACATTGAATGATTTCTTGAGAGGAACCCTGAAGGTCAGATGCAGGCTGTCATCACCGTACTCCATCGACAGACCAGTCAAATTCATCAAACCAAGGGAAGTACCAGCCTCCCAGTCTGATAGAGATACGACCGATGCTCGATTGGTTGTCTTCTGCATGGGCAGCAGATGAAGCTTATGTGCGCCAATGGCAAGATAGCAGCCCGTGGGCGAGAGTTTGGTCAGGTCATCGGAGGAAGAGCGGGTGATTGACTTGCTGGACGCGATTTGAATGACCCGGAACATGCGGAACGCCTCCGGGTCATAATCTCGCTCGTGTTCTAGCATACGAGTTACATACTCAATCGATCCCCTGCTGAATGGCATTGGAGAGTTTGCTCTAGCCATCTGCGCGGCTTGACGAATGCCTAACATCCAAAGGTTCAATTCTTGCAGATCAGATGTCTGCATTTGCACCAAGGTGGCTTTGTGTGTGCGCTCATCGAGATAGGCCACTTCGACCGATGGAGATAATCGCGCATCTTCCAGCATATAGACCGCAATTATGCTGTTTAATGGGATTCCGGCAGATGCATCTCCGGATGCCATTACTTGCATATCCTGCAGAGAACTGACTGAAGCCACTGATTGGCGATGGGAAGCCGGAGCCCGGGTATAAGAAGCGGGAATAGAACCAAAGACATCGGCGGCTTTGCCTTGGTTCTTAAAGCGAATGAGGTGGGTATCCGTAAGCACCAAATATTGACTCTTTTTCCTCCACATGCCTCCAGTCGTCTGAACCTCCCCGTGGTGGAGGATTGCAGATGACCAGATCCCATTTCGGGGACTGGCCGTGGTCTGCTCGTCCGCCACCGAACCGACGGAGGCACTCAGAGGTTCATCATCCTCCCATGAGTGTAATGACCTTAGAGATCCAAAAACTGAGGTTCGCTTTTTCTGCAGCGATTTCCTCCGTGGGCGAGGGGTTTCAATGACGGGTGTGGATGCGGACCAGCCCGGGGAGTCAGAGCCTGCTGTCCCTGGCCGGCGGTTATTCAATCCATCTGACCCTATGTTCGGACTGTGAGCCCGGCCGAAGAAGCCAGAATTCCGTCGGGTTTTCTTGTCTCGGGTCAAAGTATCATCCGAGGGTGTTCGGTCATGGAGCGGAGGCCGGAGGGAGGTCGATATTGTGAGGGATGGACTGAACACGCCCAGGCTCTTTCTTCGTTGTCGTTTTCCGGCGATTTCAGCCATGTCTGGTTCGGTGGGGGGAGACTAGTGGTACAAAAGCAGGGGAAGTTGTGTAAGGTGTTGGAAGAGCAGCGGCGCGAGTGTACTGAGAAAGGAAGCTTATCTCATCGACGACCTCAACGTCGTTCATACTAGATCAATTAGCAGTTTGAAAAGTCATGACGGGCAATATTGAAGGTGTGGGAGGGAGGAAGAATGGAGCGGATAAAGAATGAGGGGAAGGTAGCACATACTGCAGACGGTCACAGCGCCATGAGAAGCAATTAGCATGCAATTGCTAGTAGGAAAATTCTTCCCTATAACTAGGATGGGTCTTCCCCAGACACAATGAGGGACCTGTCAACAACGCGATGAGGTTGATGGTTGCGGAAGGGGGAAGAATCCACAATCTTGATATCAGGCAAATCAGTGATCTAATTTGATTTGATAGGGTTTTCCAGGTATGAGATCAATTGCTATAGGAAAAAATAAGAGGAAATCAGATTGAATGCGTAAAATGAAAACAGCATGAATTCACAGGGATGGGAAAAAGAGAGAGGGAAAAGGAGGAAATGAGGAAATTGAGGAAATAGAGGAATGGACGGATGCAGTCAGGTCCCAACTGGATCTGGAGATGTTTCAGTGTTTTTCTATTTTGACTACTTTGACTACATGTAATTTCGATGGTCATTTTTAATTTCGGTCTTTTTAATTGGATTCAAACTGACAGTTGAACTTGCGTACATTCTACATTTTATGATTATCGCTTATTTACGCAAAAGTGCCCAAAAGAGAGAAAAACCTAGAACATTCACGACTCGATCTCTAGTACATCTCTAGTACATCTCTAGTACATCTCTAGTACATCTCTAGTACATCTCTAGTACATCTCTAGTATATCTCTAGTATAAGTACCACGTAAGAGGCGCTCCACTAGACTGGATAGCGCGGCTATAGTTGGGATTACAGGGATTAGTGCAGTCTAAATTGGACTCTTTGGTAACCGGCATATCATCCTTAATCTTTCTTTGTACTCCAGACATTAGGTAGAAGCTACCTTGTATGATGATGTATCACCGTTCATCCCCCCTATACGATCTACACTGCCACATAGCATCATAGGTTCAATCCTGGGATCCACCCCCAATGGATGATCGGCATTTACGGCACTCCATGCTGCTTCCGTAGGGGTAATCTCCTGGGCCCACGCGAAAAGGAGATCATAATAGACCAGCATGGTAATCAGGGGGAATATCCCCAGAAACCTGGCGTCATGGGTGGCGAAGTTCGATCGGGATCAGCAATTGACGGGGGCAGCTACAAAGTATTCACCTCGGTTCTGCGAGGCCTTGCAGGATTGGGAAATGACTGAGAAATGAGATTCAGCTTATCCGGTGTTCCGATGAAGCGGTGGATGCCGGTTTCCAAGTCCCACGTTCCAAGTTCCAAGTTCCAAGTTCCAAGCTCAGAGATCAAAGCTCAAAGCTCCAAGATCATATCGTCAAAACCAATGGGCGAATCTCTCAAAGTTCTTCAAAATCGACGATTTCCATCCGCCCTTTCAGCCTCCACTCGCTCCGCACGTTTGATCCGTCTCACCAGCTCGATATATTCCGTCACACGTTTCTCTTGCCAGATACAACCACCCAGAGTCATAGCCGCAACTTGCAGGAAGACCTTGAACTGCGGCGTCAGACCGCGGTACACACGGGACCCGGGGGATATCCAGCTCGAGAAACCCTCCAGAGGGCGGTGGAATAGTCGTGAGCGGAGGTAGTCGCGAGAGAAGATGGATGGGCGTGGACGGGGCTGTGTAGCGGGATACGCGGGCGGACTTGGTGCGGAGAAGACGAAGGGGTGGGGTAGGGCAAGAATCATATGAGCTAAGATAGACACAGAGCCAAACTTGAGGATATCAGCGATTGCACTAGGACTTCACGGATTGGAGGTCCGGTTGCTTACGCGGAACACGCCGGTCATGAAGCCTTGGGCGGCTACCCAGGTGATTTCCTCTGGAGGTGCGACATCGCTCCTGTGGTCGGATGGTGCTGGCATTCTGGTATGTACAGTCGTAAGTGGGTGGTGAACGAGAGGGGCAAGTCGGCTTGGGAATAGATGTCGGTTCTTATCGAGGCCGAGTTCGAGACGATAAACAAAGTAAAGACAGCCAAAGACGTCCGTTCCAGACCCCAATTATAATATCGAAGACAATCAAGGACCTTGAGAATAAAAGCCTGGACCAGCCAGTATCTTAAGACTTGCAAACCTGAGGTCTTGCGTATCTTCCAAGGTTATACTTAAAGTGCGGATCAACGATTCTCCAGCGGACGAGTCATACAAAAAAGAAACCCGATTATCAACCATCGACTCCGTCCAAACGCCGACTCAATTCAATTGTCAATTCGACCTATACCAAATCCCTAAACACACAATGCCACTCCCCGCCCGCACAGCGACCCTCTCCCGGTCCACGAACGAGACCAAAATCCAAATATCCCTCTCCCTAGATGGCGGCGTCCTCCCACCCTACGAACCATCCACCCACTTCCCCGCCCCAACAGACCCCCAAGAACTCGAAGCCTCCAAGAAAGGAATCGTACCACCCAAGGATGCCGGCCACGCGACCCAATTCACCCCAACGCAGCAAATCACCATCAGCACCGGCATCGGGTTCCTAGACCACATGCTGCACGCACTCGCGAAGCACGGCGGGATGAGTCTTGCAGTTCGGGCGAAGGGTGATCTATACAGTGAGCTCCCCTGAACACGGAAAACCACATACATGCTATAACCCTACAATATGAAATACAAATGTCAATGTCAATGCCAATACCAAGTCCAATGCTAACCCACGCAGTCGACGACCACCACACAACAGAAGATACCTTCCTCGCACTGGGCGAAGCCTTCACAGCAGCCCTGGGTGCACGACAATCCCTCGAGCGATTCGGTCGTGGCGACGCACCTCTCGACGAGGCGCTCTCGTGGGCCGTGATTGATCTCTCCAGTCGGCCGTGGGCGGTTATTAACTTGGGCTTCCGACGCGAGAAGATCGGTGACTTGAGCACGGAGATGATCACGCATGGATTGCAGAGTTTTGCGCAGGCGGCGGGTGTTACGTTGCATGTTGGTTGCACTTATGGTGATAATGACCACCACCGCGCGGAGAGTGCGTTTAAGGCGCTTGCTGTTGCCATTCGCAATGCTTGTAAGCGTAGGATTGCGGGTGATGTTGGTGCGGGTGATGTTGTTAGTACTAAGGGTGTTTTGTAAGGGTTTGGGTATGTAGATATAAATTTGAAAATGGCTATGAATGATGAGATGGATATACAGTGGAGTGGTTTACTTATTACATAGCATTCATTATAGAGCGGTGCAGTCGCTGGCTGGCTATGAAATGAAATGCATTGAGATCCAGTCTCTCGAATGTAACTTCTATTATATACCGTAAACCTATACCGTAATCCATCAATCATCAAGTATTGAATATCAAATATCAAATATCCAACCCGCCAAGCAGACTCCGAAGAACCAGCCCCGAAAACAAAACCAACCAGAACAATAACCATAACTCCAACTCCCAAATTCAAAAACAAAATCTAAACACCAATCGCCTTAACAGCCCTCTCCCAATACTCCCTCCTCTCATCAGTAACAGAAGTCCCAACACAATCCGAGATAAAGCGCTGCCACCCGGTCTCAGAGCCATCAGCAAGCGCAGTCCGCACATCCTTTGAGCACTGCGTAGTAAGGAACCAAGCACCAGATCCAAAGTCCGTAGCACTATCGCTGCGCAGGAGATCTAGTAGCTCTTCCGGGCTGTTGCTGACGCTGGGAAGTTTGTCTTTCAGTTCAGGTAGGGACGAGGCGTATTTTTTGTTGAAGGCTGGGGATTGCATGTTGCGTGCTGGTTTTGTTATTAGTATATAAGCATATTACTATAAAAGAAAGGGGGGGAAAGTGATGTATGCATGCATGTATGGAAGATGGATGTGGATGTGGATGCAGGTAGAATTAGGGCTAGATTGAACTCACTGCCCTGCCCAGCAACCCCGGGGAAATGATTCTTGTTATATTTGAAACCTTCAGTTTCGAAAGCCATCAGACTGACTATGGCAGCTTGTTCTGCTTTCGAGGTGACTTTGTACGTGTCGAAAGATTGGGAGGTGAATTTGGCGGCTTGTTTTGCTGTGGCGCATTCGCCTTCTGCTGGGGCGTTTGCGCAGGATTTGGATGAGGGGGCGATAGTGATGAGTTGGGTCTCTGTTAAAGCGGCGTCGCGGGTGAAGAGGGAGATTGGGATTGGTGTTGCCGTTGTTTGGATGGTGAGGGTTAGGGTGAGGGAGAGGAGGAGGGTTTGGAGGTGCATTTTGTAAATTGTGGGTGGATGCGGGTATAGTATGAATGGGTGATAAGTTAACTGGTAACTATATCATGTAGGGATCAAGAGTAAAGAGTCAAAGATTCAAGGATGAATGAATGGTTGTTATAGAGGGATAGTATAGAAAGGTTCTTGGTTCTATGGAGCTACAGAGCTGCACAGCAGATCATCTTTATAAGTCCTCGAACATGTCTGTTGGAGGCAGAAGGGGCATGGAAGAAGGGCTTGCATTGTCCAAGGCAGCTGGAACATACAAAGGGGAGGCGTGAGATACCCATTGTCAGTATGTACATTGTAGGTTAGACGCGGAGAATGCTGGACGTGGAATGAAGTATGTTAGATGACAGCAGAGGCCAATATCAAGGAAGGACACCAAATGATAAGATGACTTCAACAAAAGAACAGTTGACGAAGTAAACTATTGTTAAAAGGACCGAAGTCCTATACTTGATAGGAGCATTTGAAAAGCTTGTGTGGTGATGCAAGGCACAGTGTTGTCATTGGAGGGATCAAATTAGGGTTTCATTTGGGGTTGACGTATCAGATTCCCAGGGGTTCAGGACAGTGTACAAACTATAATTCTAGTTCTCTACTTAAGATTTTATATTTGAAATAGTTAAAAGGCATTATTGATTCATCATTCCCCTCGGAGATATCTGATCCCAGTGCATAGAGGCTGTCCATATAATTCCACTGTCTCCCGAGAAGTGAAATCTAACTTGTTTACAAATCAATAGGAAAAAATAATAATAAAAATAGGGGACAGCGAGACAAGACCAAGACACAGACAGGGGTCTGCACACATGTCCAAAAGCAAACCCAATTGCTCCAGGTGAGCATTCAATCCAGGATCCCGTCACAGGATTGAGACACCATGCATTATGCGCTCCTAAACACAGAAAGAAAGAGCAAAAGTTGTACAATAAATGCTGATGCAGAGATCATGTCCGAGGCCGTATCGTTACAGACAAATACACAAGCTGTAAAATAGCGAAGTTGCGAGTCGAGAAGTCAATCTCTAGATCTCTAGTCATCGCGACGTCCAAGTTCGTACGAGGTCTCGGTGACCCCGCCTGCCTCTTCATCTTCTTTGAAGCTGACGCGTCGCAGGATTGTCGGGACTGAGAGGCGCGAGCGTCGTGTTGGCGACATCGAAAGTCGCGACGGGCTGATAATACTTGGCACCTTGGAGTAGCGGTAGCGGTACTTGGCTCCCAGGAGCATGACACGTCCGTAGGTCCACCAGAGGCAGAATCCAACGACTCCGGCGATGAGGAAGCCGCAGACAGTGAGGAACAGCCAATGTTGGCCCATCTGCGAGATATTAGCATTGTTCAGAATTTCGATGCCAGACTTGTCACCTACCCAGAAGATCAAGTGCGCATCCTTGCCGTGCCAGCTGTTACCCCGGTGGTGGGTAAAGAAACTCCAGGAAAACCTGTTATATTCGTCCTGCATGAGGATGCGCACGCGTCCAGCGTCGCTCGGCCCTTCGCGCATATACTCTTTCCAAATGACAGACAGGAACAGCGGTCCAGTTGAGTACATGACCGTTATGTACGGGAGGAGCCAGTGGCGGTCGTATTGTTGCAGTACTTCAATTGTACGGAGGAAGAATGGGTGTTGCGGTACGGAGCCCATGGCGTCATTAGAGATACCAGTGGGGGCAGTACGGCGTACCCAGGCGGGATAAGCCAGAAGAGGATCCAAGCGACGGTTGCAGCCCTATTTGATGTTAGAAACGAAACACAATTGTCTCCCGAGGGTATACTCACGTCGTCGAGGTCAATGTATGTTCCACCGAAGTGCGCAAGGATAAAGTATCGAATAGAATCCGCGCGCTGAATAGGATAACTGTAGCCATCGAATGTGTCCAAGAACCAAGGGTATTCGGCGGCGATAAATTCACGCGATTTCTCATTTGTCCAGAGCTAATGACACACGTTAGGAATCTGGAATCAGCAGATCGGGTGGGGACCATGGACGTACAATATATTCATAATCCGGGTGCAAGTCAATGCAACTCTGTTGGGCTTCTACCCAGACCTCTGGAATAGTCTCGTTCTTGTATGTTTGGTGAATAATCTTCGGAATAATCTGGGGGCGCTGCTCGATCAGGCTTGAATTCGGCGAGGGCAGCTCTGCGCGGTGTATAGCGTCGGCGGCGGCATCTTCGACTAGTAGTGACAGAAGCGTCGAGACACTACGGACGAGCAAGGAGAGGATAATGAGGTTGACGAGGAGGAAGATGAAGAGACCGCGCCGCATGGTGAAGGCGAAGGCGAAAGACACCGATTAAACAGGCGACCAATTGAACCCCAACAATTCGTTTTTAAGTCGTTAAAAGTCGTATTAAGAGTGTTTTTTTCACAGACCCTCAGGCCGTAGATAAGTCAAAAGCTGTACGGAAATGCAACGGTCATAAGAATCGGGATAATAGTAGACGATAAAGGAAGAGAAAAGAGTATGTAAAAAAGGGGAGACTAAGTTCATGACAATAAGGAGTGACGGGAGTGGGGAGACTAAAGCTAAAGAAGGAAAGGAGAGACCTCGGGAGCGTTGAAAAATTGGGAAATCCTGAGGCAAAAAAAAAAAAGAGAGGTGACGAAGGGGAAAATACGATACGCCGACCTTGGGAAGGGACAAAAGCTGTTGAGAACATTACGGGAGGCTGAGCAGAGAGGGGTGCCCAGGTGGCTGTGGTTCCAAGATTAAGCGGCTTGGTCGTGTTGTGATTGGCGGGTTGTCAGTGGAGCAACTTAAGGGGAATTTTTTAACCTTTTTCATTTCAATGAAAAAGACCAAAATTGTATGCAGGTAGTACAGGTAGGTGCTGGATTGTGACTTAGATTCAATACTACTTAGATTATATCTTGAATTATTATCCATATAATCTAGTATACACTACATATATAGCTGCTAGAAGTAAGTATGAATGTATACATGGAACTCTCAACGCTAAGAGAATCTAAGTTTGGCGCAAGGACTCGTCATCGTATTGTAAATATATGCCGTGGAGAAAATCTCCACGCCAACGTGAGAACGGTGTATTGGACTAGTCCTATTTAAGCATGTACTTTACCGTACCTTTCTCGACCCCAGGCTAGTGGGACTAGTCGCTTGGAAGGTTTGTTACTTAGGTTTACTAGTTGGTTTAATTATTGTACATGTATTTTCGCTACCGCCACAAGCGTGGCGTGGACGGCACACGTAGGCCTTCGATAAGCACAATTTTAGTTATGACACTATATGTTACGGAGTACATCCCGTATGAATCCCAATCCCACGCGTAAAATGAAAGAACCAGCCTTGGACGCCTTGGCCACAGCCTCGGCCAAGGTCGTTCCCGCACAAGAGGTAGGAATTGGCACCGATTTGCCAAGTGAACCGCCACCGCGTGCCACAGGACGGTGCGTGCACGGTGCGATTCGAGGTCTCCATTGCCCCCATATTGGTCTCAGTCGTATTCGTACTCCGTACTCGGTGTATTGAATGGATATGGAGAAGTGCAACATTAGAATATTCCGACCAATGAAACCTCTTGAATAAATCTATCAACTGTGCATACAGCTAGAATTAATGATTGGTAGCTAATCCATTACCATGGGAACTGTCAGGCAGCACTCCACTGGCCCCATAATCGTCAACGAGTTCTGGTCCCAAAACTACCCAGATGGCAAATCCACCTTATAACCCACGGTTCACCACGTTGTATCTTGATTGAACCTTTAACTCGGGTGCCTATCCCTCGTCATAGCATACCATCAGCCATCAGCCAAGATCGGCACTCAAGCTTCTCCGGGTTTCCATTCTGAGATCAGCAACGGATGTGACGTGCGTGATACTTGCCTCAACCTTTAATTTCAACGTACATCATACATCTCTATAATATAGCCTGCATATGGATGTACTCCGTACTCCGTATATTTTATATAAATCACTTTCAAATATTCATTACACCCACTTATCACTTCCAATACCCGCTGTGATTAAGTACCAGCACTGCGCAGATCGCCTGCCGTGCCATGCTTATCACAGCGGGATGTGGGCGCTAAAAACGGTGATGAATTACTCCTTCGGTACAAATATGATACTAACCCGCAGTGCACGTCTAACACTTTCTTTCCAAGTTATACTCTATGATTATCTACCTTATAGTAGATGCATTGGTTATCAAGGCTCTATGTGGATGGCAAATATACTTGTATCACTGCCCAGACAGTTGCTATGATATACGTGGCTTTTGTTCAGCTTGGCGGATAGGGCGGGGCCTCTAATTAAAAGCGCTGCATAGCACCATATTGGTCTGTACTGAAATATGGGGCCGATACATGAGATGCACGGGGCGCTGGGCGCTGGGCGCCACGAACAATGAACGATGAACGGTCTAGTATTGCCTCGCGGGAGCCTTGATCTAACGTGATCCTCCAGATCGTGTTACGACAGCTCTTTCTAATAATAATCGAGCACTTGTCATGAAGTGAGATGACTAGTCTGACTACTCCGTGCATTGTTTTGTGCTGCCGATACGGGGTACTGCCTATGAATATGCAAGATCGAGGCTGTACAGCCCTGTAATTCACTTGGTTTTCCTCATAATACGATCATGCGTGGCTGCCTTCTGTGAGGAATTTTGATAGTGGCTGGTAATGCATGCACACGGCGTGTGTTTTACTTTATTTTATACTTTAACGCATGTGAAAGTAAACAAACAGGGGTACATTTGAGTTTAGGGACAGAGCAATGTTAAATGCTCTCCGCACTTGGAGGTCATGGCGGTTTGATACATGTCGTCATCCTAAGGTCTGCGTCTGCATGCAGCCCTAAGCGGTATAGTAGTGAAATGAAAAATAATTCGGGTATCTGTGGCTATTCCAGTGTAAAAATAAAAAGACCATGCACGCTGTCGCTCTTTTAAACACAAACGAAACCCAAGTCCTGATCCTTGCTTCTTTTAGATCACATCGAGCGGACAGGGCCAAATGGCAACATTCCATGTTATCAGATAAAAGGGAGCTGCTTCAGACAGACTGCTCCGTAGCCTGCGTTGTGCCACTTTTGGAGATAGTCCTAACGTGACCGCTAGTTTCCATGTTCACGCAGTGTCTCATGCGAAACTCGCAGAATAATGTCGAATGCTCTCGTCGAACGTGATTTAGATTAAAAGCGTCACCAAGACATTAGCTGGCTTCCAGCTTCCCTCTCCCCTACACGGTCCACAGTTTTGATATCGATGCGCGAGTTTTCAGCAGAGATCAAGGTCGAAGTTGGACCCGTTGCATCCTGGACTCTACTTATACCAGTGAGTCCCGTCTAGATTTCAGTTTCCGTTCGATGCCACAAGGAAGCTCGGGATTCCGTTCTGGAAAAGCCACACTTGATCAATAAGAACATGGCTCATCGCACCTCGGGCGCCGCCGCAGCCACAAACTCGCGGTTCACATTAGCCGCATCAGTCGCGCGCTCATTAGAAGCAGGCGCAGGCTCAAACAGACGCCGCCACCAGCGCGGTGGGTCAAACGGACGGTGGCCACCATGCAGGGGCGGGTAGACATCATTGAAGAAGTACCAGATATGACCGACAACAACACCGAGCATCTCATCCTTCGGCACGATCTTATGCACAATCACACTGAATCCCATCAGTACCCAAGGCAGATAGGGAGCAGTGAAGACCAGCAGTCCCAGCAAACTGAGACGGGTGTCTGGGTTGCGCCGGGCCCAGATGTAGACCAGGCTGGAGGAAAGCGCGCTTCCCAAGAAGGGTATTGAGAGGAAAGGCGAGATGATAAGGAGAGTTGTCATGGCGTAGAAGATCAGCCATGCGAAGTGGGCTGGGGAGCGGCCGGATGTTTCTTCCAGAAGACGTGAGTAGCGCTGGAGGAAGAAGACGTGGAATATTAAGTCGAGATTGAGGGGCCCGAAATAGAGGAATGTCGTGAGTAGTCGCCAGTACTGCGATTTAACGTACACAGAGCGGAAGCTGTAGAACAGCTGGAATGGGGTCACAATATGGCACTGCACCAGGAGTGAGGTTGCGACGGTGGCTACCGTCCACCACCGGGTGACGGGTGGCATCTCATAGAACCATTGTTCGAGGGGAAACTGGCCTGGTTGCCCATTGTTCTCCCAGAGGGCGGCCATGATGTGGGGAAGTTGTAACTTTCTGATGGGGAACGGAAATCAGAGAGAAGCGGGAGTAAGGGCGGGTGATCACCACGAGCACTAAGAGCTCTCCAAGTGGCCTCCGGGGTACAACGCATGACGGAGATAAGACCAGGTAGACCAGTTTATCGTCACGTGTCAGACACGAAACGCGTGTTTACGTGAGAATCACGGGGGCTGGGACGCTAAGGCCGGAATAGTTCATATTGACAGCTTCCCCAGCCTTCGCAACAAAGACTGTCTAATTATTAGCAGATACGATTTTTAATCCCAATCCCTCCAGTTGATCGTGTGCAAACCTTAAGTCCCCTCGATACTCGAGCACAGTTCCTGCAAGGGGGCAATCTCGACACAAACGCGGCAATTCGCAGGGCACTGGTTGCTAGGCGATAAACCTCCCAATTGATCGCTTTCGAACACCCCCACTACCAAAAAAAAAACCACACAGCGCGTTTCTCCTCCACCACAATGCCACCCAAGTTAGCCAGCAAGACAGCACCAGGTAGCGCACAAAAAAACAAAGCGCGCAAGACAGCCGCTGCGCCGGCCGCCGCCGATGGAACACCAACCAAAGCACAGAAGACGAAGGGAGGAAAGCAATTAAAAGTCGCAAAGACCACCGCCAACGTCCAACGTACGTCCTACCCTCCCCCTGCCACCACAATGAGCGCCTTACACAACTCTACTTGCGCAATTCTCCCACCAAACTCAATCCCTCCATTCTAACAATCCCCTAGCCGGAGACCCAACCCCCACAGGCCGCCGACGCCGCTATAAGCCCGGCACCGTCGCTTTGAAGGAAATCCGCCGCTACCAACGCTCATACGACCTACTCATCGCTAAACTTCCCTTTGCGCGCTTAGTCCGCGAAGTCGCGCTCGATCTCCTCCCCGCCGACGTCGGCGCCGAGTTGCGCTGGCAGTCGCATGCCATTCAAGCTCTGCAGGAGGCCGCTGAAGCTTTCCTCGTCCACCTCTTCGAGGATACGAATCTATGCGCGCTGCACGCGAAGCGCGTAACTATTATGCAGAAGGATATCCAGCTTGCGCGGAGAATTCGCGGTGTCTGGGCTGGGCTTGGTTGAGCTGTCCCCATTGACTATTTCGACTTTTTGCGGTTTCGAGTTTAATATTAATTTCGCGGTGAGATGGTGGCTTTCTTCTATGGATGAGGAGAGGGGTCTAAGCGGACATTGCTGGCGTATTGTGGGCATGGAGTTGACTTCGGCGGGTTCTGTTGTCCTTGTTATGTTTTTCGATGCTTCGTCCAGCTTCGGCTGGTGGAGCTTGTGTCTGTGGCTGCAGGCTGGTTTATACCATAGTGTTTGTACATTAGCATGGATGTCGGGTGTTCATGTTCTTTTTTTATAGAAAGCGAAGCAACTCATGATCTTTCAAGGGTGGTGATATACGCCCTGAGCTGAATTCTATCGATGTTTTCAAGTCAACGATTCCTACATATCACTAGGTAAACTTCTGTGCTTAGGGTATCAAAAAGCATTTCTTGATTCGCCGATAATATCATTTACCGGCTCGCATTCCTGTGTCATTAATCGCAGAAAATATCAAACGCCTTTCTGGTGGCCATCAAATGGTATCATAAACGAGCGCCTCCCTAGGAACAGTTCTGAAACAAACGCCAAAGCGAAAGACGTTAAAAACAAAAAACAAAAAGGTATATCATGTTTATAGCAATAGACCAAAGCCGATCAGGCGGAACGTCTCAGACGGGGCGGAAGACCCGAGACCAAGCGTTGGCCTTCCTCACGGACGCCCTGTGCTTCCTCGCCCTTGCCCTGTCGCTCCAGAGTCTCAGCCAGCATATCGTCAGTGACGCTCGCCCACATACGGTCATTGGCTCGTTTGGCCATTGCGCGGCCGGCACGTGCGCTTTTCTCAGCTTGCTCGCCAACCACGCCGCGGAAGTACTTCCAGCTCATGAATGTTAGGGTCATGCAGGTGATTTGGCTGTTGCTGATTGCGGTGGCGGACTGCAGAGCTTGCTGGAGGTACTGTTTTGTTTGGATGGTGGACTCGGAGTGAACGGTTGCGCAGACCAGGAAGTAGGCAGCCTGTATATACTTGTTTGGACTGCTTTGGCAGAAGGGTTCGAGTGTTGCTAGAACAGCGGTGAGCATGGAGTGCGACGGGTGACTTGGATCACGGAGAATAAGGACTGTATTGAGACCGGCGAGGATGCGCGTATCACGACAGGGATCGTTGCGTCCTGTCTTGCTCGTAGCCGGGTCTAGTGACAGAATTGGTGATTGGAATATGTTCAGCGCGGCGTCCAGGTCGCCAGTTGCCTGTGCGATGGTGCCGCCGGCATATTCCATCAGACATTCGATGGTGTCCGGAAGGTTGGAACCAAGCTCTTGGAAGACTTGTCGAAGGTCGTTGAGAGTTTGGCTGGCAAGGTCCCAATCTGTTCGAGCGCAAGCCAGGAAAACTCGTTGGAGGAGAAGGTTGCAGTATAGAGACTGACGCCACTGAACCCGACGGTTGGCATTGACCATGGATTCTGTAATTTCCTGCGGGGCCTTGAAATTGCCTTGAACCATTCGAAGCCCTTCCTCGAGATATTTCTCTGCTTTTCGGCCATCATATGAGTTCTTGGCACTGAGCGTGATCGAGCTTAGGAAATAGCAAAGGGCATAAAGATCGTGCTGAGGAAGCCAGTTGAAGCTTAATAGCAATGTCCCATTCTGAACCTGCAAGATGTCACCTGTGTCGATGGATGACGGCCCGGCGGATTTACCGTTGAGAGGGACTGAAAATGACCCATCAGGACGCCAGTTGCTGTCGCTCAGTGTTTCGTCCATCAGAGCCTGCATGACCTTCAGCTTCTGTCCAGACTGGTTGATGTCGTACTCTAGAAGACTGCAGCAGATATCGACCATTTGAATCAAGGTTGTAAGTTGAGGTATATAGCGAAGTTCATCATTCAGTTGATGGCTTCGCGCAGCAGCCACGGCGCGCTGTGCCTGCTCAATAGAATCGGAATTCGTCGCTTGCTGCAAGTGTGCAAGTGATTCGATGACAGCTGCCATTGCTGAAACAGCCTTGTCCCCGTTACGACTAGCCATCGCCGTGATTTTGTGAAGATGCTGTAACGCTTGCACGGAGTCTTGGTGTGACGGGGATGATAACGAGAGTGATACTCGAAGGAAACGAAACGCGTACTCCCATGCGGCATGGCGGTACCTATAGCTATTAGTATCCCGTGGTCAAAGAAAGTGGAGTGGCACATACGCTTCCACATCCTGGATCATCCCATCGACCGCTTTCAAAGAAGCTTTAGGGTTACTTTTGTGGAGCATTCGTGCCAAGAGGTGCTGCATGCTGTATTTCAAGTCAAGCATACGGTTCTATAATAGTCAGAGATTAAACAAACACACTATCAAGTTTCGGTTGACTGACTCGTTCACAAAGATCGATCTGTGTTAAGTTAGCGGGCATTTCTAGAACCGAGGAGGGAAACAAATACATACCCCTTTACTCAATGCTGTTTCCGCTTCGATGTCATTGTCTGTCTCCTCGAACAATGTACGCGCATATCGAAGTCTAACTAGAGCTTCTTTGCGAGGTTGCAATCGCCAATTCTACCATATCATTTGCTTAGCATGGGCACAGAATTTCTCCAACGAGAAGTTCACCAACCTTCAAGACAGCCTCCAAACAGCCCAATCCAGTAGCAACCAGCTTGTAATATTCCTCGATGTCCGTCTCACGAGCGGTCAATGAGGTTGTTGTTCCGCGAGCATGGGCAGCATTTAGATATTCATCGGCCAAGGACAACAGCAGAACCTGATAGTCGACTGGAGGCTTCGTAGATTTGGCAGGCGTGAGCTTCCCATGCTTTTCGGCATTTGGTTGAGACAACTGTCTCTTCTTTTCAATATGCTGTGGTTGTGGTTGCTTCTGCGGAGTCTGGTTTTGAATTCTCGCTTGAACAACTGGGGAAGGAGCTGGGATCATAACTTGCGGAGTAGCACGTGTCACCGGCGATGGAGCAGGCTGGGGTCGTTTCGGTGTCGTAATAGGTTTCGGCGTTGCAATAGGTGTAGAGATTTTTTTCTGAGGCTCTACTTTGGGAGATATCTTGGCTGGCGGGGGTTCGGATTTGATGATAGACTGTATTTGCGGTGTATGGATATTGGCTTGTCCTTGGTTGTTTTGAGTGTTTGGTTTAGAACTAATAGGAGGCGGGGCAGGAGCAACATGGAGAGGCATGACTGGCGGCGGAGCAGGCGAAGTAGCCGGTGCCATTTGGGAGGGGCTAACGCTCGGGGCGGACGGCGGTTCGCCATACTGGGGAGAGAGTTGGGCGTATCGGGATCGTGGAGCAGTAGGCAGAGGTTGTTGTACAAACAATTGAGCCGGGTTGACAAACTGATGTTGCAGCTCTTCTTGTTGGATTTGAGGCGGAGGCGGAGGAGGGGGAGCTGGCGGCTGAGGTTGAGGGGGCGATTGTAGCTGAGGGAGAATCTGTGGTCCTGGCTGTGGTCCTGGCTGCGGCCGTGGTTGGAGAGCTTGTGGTGGTAATTGGAGCGGCTGCTGCGGGGGAGTCTGCGGAGGAGGACGCGTCTGTTGCTGCTGCGGCTGCGGCTGTGGAGTGTATGTTGATGGGTACGGAGGATATGGTGTCATGGCCGAAGGATACATTGCTGGTTTGCCGTAGGCATCGTATGGGGGCGGCAGAGGATGGGCATTATTGTATAGTATGTGCGGGGGAATTTGCCCGTGTTGATATGGTGGCGGCGGTAGATAATGCGGGTATTGGCCGGAACCAGGTGGTGGGAAGCTCATCGCCCCGAGAAACAGACAATACTCGTATGAATCGAGTATGAAGTCGAACGCGCGAGATAGTGAGCGTGGATCGTGTCGGTCCGGAGAAACCCCAGGGCGGTCAGCTGATAAGGGATGTTGCGATTAGTTAGGTACCTTCGACTTTTCTGCATCGAGGTACATGTAGACTTCAAATGTTCTCTACATCTGAAAATCCATTGTGAAGTCGTCTGCTTTAATGGCTTGCAATATCGGTTTTTCTTCCCGTTTTAGGTTGTGTTTTTGGTCAGTATGATACTTGGTTAAGACAATGAAAAATATATATCCAAAGGGTTCCAACAAAGGACATTACAAAGATATCAACGCAATATTGGGAATAGCCACTAAAAAGGTGGCCGTTTCTTGCCTGAATGGTTGAATTATTATGAATATGCCTAAATACTTGATGCTAACCAAAAACCAATCTAACCCGCCGAAAGAACGCCGACTATGCAATATATACTGACAAGGTTGGAAACGAAGAAATGAACCCCAATTGGCCCACAAACTCCTCATGATCCTGCCAAAGCCCCCAAGGCCTCTCTTGCAGCTGAACAAATCCGTTAAACCATGTTGATGTATGTGTACAGTTGGTTGATGGGTGAATTACCTATTCCAGAATCGATAATTTCCTGTTCTATACTCGGCGCGAATGAGAGCGCTGGGTGCTCGCGCACTGTCCAAGGACACAACTCGCTGCAGTTTTCAACACTGACTGAAGGTTCAGCTGGATGAATTCTTTGTGCTCCCCAAGTCGGATCAGGAGCTGGACCCGTCCCACCGAGGCTTCTTTGTGTCCAGAATGAATATGTAGCTTTGCCAGACTTTTCTGAATGGAATAGTGCTTTTCGTGGACATGTCAACGTCGTATCACACGCACTGCAGACCGATATACGCTTGCAAGACGAGCAGAAAGAGTCAAAGAGGCGGCATATAGTGGTTTGATGAACGCTCGAGACCCACAGGTCAACCGACCGATGTGCACATCCGAAGCGTGGTGTCATATAATCTTCCTTGCCAACTTGGCCCGATTCGGTGGTGAGTTGGTATTCCGTGCGAAGAACGAGCTGATTGTCAGCATTGATTTCTGGGAACAAAGACGTCGTTAACTCGGTTGGGCCATACTGCTCGGTGCATGTATGCCAGCAGTAGCGGTCGTCAACCGCGTTCCCGAATCTTGACTTCAAGGGTTGCAGCGTCGCCTGCCGCACTCTGACGTGGTCCGCGAGGTCAAGTTTGTCGCGGAAAGTTAATTTCTTGCATGGGCACAGGTCGACAACCCCTGCTAACTCTCCAACATTGCATGTTCGACTCTCTGGCTTCCGCCTCAGCTCTCTGGATGAGAATGCGGCCCGAGGGTGGAGCTTCAAGCACTTGGAGCATAGTTTCCAGCGGGAATTTTCCAACAGGTTGAGGAATGACCACCGTGGTGTGACGAAGTTATGTCCATTGCGGTAATGGTGGAAAAGCGGCGCAAAATCCCGACTGAATCGGAGGGATTTCGAGAGAAGGATCTCTCCGGATATTGCGAACATGCGCTTGTTGGTTAGCGCAAATGCAGCCTCCGGTAGCACTGTCAGATGGGATATGATCTCCAACAACAGCTCGGTGGGTAATTCCATTAGGTAGCAACGGCCATGGCCATTCTCCTGTTGCTTCTTCGCTCGTTTTTGGGACCAGGTTCTCATTTTGATCATGGTCTTGAACTTTTCTGTGGCGCGGTGTACACGATCGGACATGTCGGACGGGGACTTTCTTATTATTAAAGTCATGAGTGCTTGAATCAAAGGTCGTTCAAAGGCGTTTGGTGACCAGGCCTCATGAGTTATTTGTGAATCAACAAGCTGGATAGTGGCGTTTCGACAGTTACTATCATGTTGTAGTAGAGATCAAGCGCATCGTGTGACGAACAGTGCTGCATCACCTTTAAAGGAAAAAGAGAGAAGGAATGGATCCTTTGACCTTGAAATAGTCTGCTGGAAGATAAAGATTCCCGGAAACGGACCATGGGACTGGGTCACAAAAGATGGGTGCTAATGCTATCAGCATTACATATAAAGAAGAAAGAGGAACTGATCGTTGGTGGCTCAGCCCGTTCTTTGTCTGATGATCCAGATGCAGAGCACCGGATATTTCAACTTTTTCACCCTACATTTATCTTGATCAGTTTTAAGAAGGACATTGCTATTGTCGGAAGACGTGGGGATTTCTCCCTGTGCTTCACGCCGGAAGTGAATTTAGGGCTTCCGCATGCGGAAAACAGATTGCCGCATTGAGCATCATATCATCATCACTTCGTATTCGGCGGAATGCCCCCAACTTCTCCTGACTGCACTAGATAAGGAGTGTTTCCTGCTTCAAATCTGAGCTCAGGCCTTGCACGCGCTATGACATTGTCAACTGACTGCTGGCGTATGACAAAATAGCCCGCATGCTATCAGGTGTGCCCGTGCACCTGGGCAGGGTGGGCGGGGCCTCATAATGATGACTAAGCACATGAGGCTCTGATCACCTGACAAAATGTGCATAACTATATGCATCACGTGCAGCGGCATAAAATGGGCTTAGTCACATTGAACCAAGGATCCCACGTAGAATATGGCCCGGGAGTGGCTTGGCGGAAAATCTATAACTTTTTTGCCGAGGTCCAATCTGATATCGATAGAGTTAGCGTGGATCCTTGGATCACCTATTTTGGATTTTTGCATGCTCTTCAAGCAAGTTCTTTTCTTTCTTTTGCATATAGAAGTTGAGCGACTTTCGTTGGGAGGTCTATTTGTTCCTTTACTCAGTTTCAGCATTCTTTAGATACCCCTCATGCTCGATCTCATCTCAACTCTTCTGAATTCATTTCCCCTATCAGCCCTCTTATCCGGGCTGATCGCCATGGGCCTGATTTCATGGCTTCGTCCCAAGGGCCGCATAGCCTTCCATCATGCCAAGGACAATAAGTTGACATTGACCAAAGTTTCCGGCGCCGCAGGTGCTAAGGAACAAACCACGTTCGTGGATGTCTGTCGGTCTGCAACACCAGAGACATGCAACCTAAACCCTTTCTTGTTCAATGGGCACCTACAGACGTGCTGGACCACTCTGAAACAGGACAATGTTCCCGTTTACTACAAACGTAAAATGTTCGAGTCGGATAGCCCGGCATTCACAGGCCACTATGCCATGGATTTTGTGGTCGCACCGTACGACATGCCTCAAGACCCGGAGCTTACTGATCAAGCGAGAAAGTATACCCAAAAGTCTGGTATGCCGTCACGCACATCGTTTTTCTCTCAGGAAGAACTTGCGGCGTTGCCCTCAGATGACACCAAGCCCATGCTTGTCCTTCTTCACGGTCTGAGTGGTGGTTCCCATGAAATATACTTGCGGGAAGTCCTGGCACCGCTTGTGAAAGATGGCGCGTGGGAAGCATGTGTTGTCAATTCGAGAGGATGTGCGGAGACAAACATCAGTACCGGTGTTCTCTACAACGCCCGAGCTACCTGGGATGTTCGCCAGTCTGTCAAGTGGCTCAGGACGCAGTTCCCCAATCGCCCTCTTTTTGGAATTGGCTTCTCACTCGGTGCCAACATCCTCACTAATGTATGATTCCCCTGCAAAACTGACTGTCTGTACTTCCCACTGACAAACTCTAACTATAGTATCTGGGAGAGGAAGGCGAGGCCTGTCAGTTGAAGGCAGCCGTAATTTGTGCGAGCCCGTGGAACTTGGATGTTAGCTCTATGGTTTTGCAAAGTTCCTGGATTGGCAAGGAGGTATACAGCAGAACCATGGGGACAAGTATGAAGAAGCTCTTTGAGGCGTGAGTACCTGTCTATTCGACTTATGTGTCAAATTAACTAACCACATGGAAAACAGGCATGTTGATCAAGTCTCTAAGAACCCTCGCATCGACGTCGATGCGATAAGAAAGACTACCTACCTCCACGAGTTCGACCGGTAAGAAGAATGCATTCTACATATCAAAATGAATACAGATCTAACATGAAACAGAGCTCTGCAATGCCCAACCTGGGGCTACCCCACCGAGGGAGCGTATTACCGTGATGCCACTTCCACCGATTCCATGCTCGCTATCAGGATTCCTTTCCTTAGCATTCAAGCAGAGGATGATCCTGTAAGTTATGAAAGCCTTCCACAACCGTGAAAACATCGCTGACTTTATTAGATTGCTTGCCAAGAGGCTCTGCCCTACCAGGAAATGACTCAAACGCCATACGGAGTCATGTTGACTACATCGTGGGGTGGCCATCTGGGCTGGTTCGAGCTTGGAGGGTCCAGGTGGTTTGTCAAGCCGGTATGTACTCGCAATTGGCCATTGGCATCGGAAATGAACTTACTAACTTTCCTTCAGGTGGCAAACTTCTTGAACAAAATGGCAAGGGAAATCGACACTAGTATCCCTGGTGTTGTTGAACACCCCGAAAGACTCCCTGGAAATATTGCCAGCCACATTGGTGCCAACAAAGAACCCGACACGGCACCTAAGCCTGAATTCGTCTCGATGCGACGCAAACTCGCACTACCTTTAGGGCTGTAATTGGCCCCTCCAGTATTCTGCCCTCTCAACCAACTGCTACAATCACCATTTTCGAAAGCGACAGTTCATTCATGGTTTACAATGGGGGGAACTATTTTCGGTGTTTTGTTTGGCAAAATGATGTTTCTGTTCCGATAGACATAGATTGATAAACCGGTGAAAACGCCGAACCCCGACATCTAAATACATATTCAAAATATAGACACAAATATTCAGACTTTTTTTTTCATGCAAATGCAACGGTCTTCTTCTTTGATCGCCCGGGCTTCGAGATACTATCCTTGATACTCGTGGGCTCCGCGGCCTTGTCACCACCCTTGCCCTTCTTCTTTTGGCGGATGGAATCCTTCACATCATCAAACTTGTTCTTCTTTTCCTTCATGCGGGCCTCGGCCTCGGCCCTCTTTGCCTCGCGGATCTCTTCTAATTGACGTGCCTTCATCATCTTGGACTCGATCTGACCTTCCTTCTCGGCGTTCACCATGGCGAGAATTGTCATCATGCCCTCCTGTACGCGATAGTGTTAGTACCAGTTTCTATAGAGTGCAATCAAGAGAACAGAGTATGAGACCCAAAACATACTGCATCATCGACGAAGGTCTTGCCCTTCTTCTTGCCCTTGGGCTTGATCACTCCGACAGGTGTGATCTGGTTCAATTCAGGCAAATCCAGCTCCTTCTCGGTGTATACTCTCTTCTTCTTTTTCTTCAAGTTTTCGTTGGCAGTCCGGGGCTTGCTCTTCTGTTCCTTAGGCGGGGGACGCTTGGGACCATCTTTCTTGGCCGATTTGCTCACGCGCGAGGCAGACGACAGGTTGGTAGGCTTGCCTCCCTTCGCTCCTCCCTTTGCGCCTCCCTTCGCTCCTCCAACATTAGGAGCCATTTCGTAGCGCTTGAGGAATTGAACGGTTGATTGACTTGAGACGAGGCGGACTGAGAATGGGAATGCAAAGATCGATAGAGTGGCGAGAAATGGATTGTTGAAGTGATGAATCAAATAATGCTCTGGAAGAATCAGAGATATCGAAAATTATTCGACGGGAAAAAAAAAACAAGAGCAGAGAAACGTCGTGCAGACGGTCCGATAATCCCCAAATTCGCAAAAGAATTTTTTTGAAAAGGCAGGCGGTGAGCCCGGCCCATTCCACCACCAACCTCAGATCGAAACCTCCACCCTCATAGCTCAGGAACCCACGTTCAATTCTCCCCCGTCTTCCTGCACCCAGTGATTGAACTGCACTGGATTGAGTGGGCACTCAACTCTCCTCCAAAATGACTATCAACCCTACCTTCCTGGCGCAGCGCACGCGCTCCTGTACGTCCCTTCCACGCCCGATGCGTTCCGCCGTCCCCCCGGCGGGATCGTCAATGGAGTCTATCCCACCCGCGAAAAGGTGCTAATATACTTGTTTCTCTTCTAGCTGTCAACTGGGGCGATGCGAAATTCCGAGTCCTGAAGTCGTACCGCGAATGGCTCCGCGCGGTCAGTTTAGCCCGAGTTCCCAGGCCGATACACCTTCTCCCTTGCTATGCTCTTTTCCTCCGTTCCAGGCGGATATCGTTGGAACGGATTGATTAGTGGCTGTTTTCTCTCTGTCCTAGAATGCCACAATTTGACCCCGCAATGGACTCAGCTAACGTGATATCACCAATACAGTCCCCGGAGATCCAGACCATGTACTCTCTGGGCATGCCCGTATCCGCCATCCGCACGAAGATCCGCCAGGAGTTCGAGAAGCACCGCTATGTCAGCCAATTGCCCGTCGTGGATGTGCTGTTGTACCAGAGCCACGCCGAGTTCCAGGTCAGTCCAGGTCCACCCTTCCTATTCGGGGATATGATATGTCTATTCGACATGCGGATTCCTTCAAGAAGATAATTGTGAGAAGCAAACGCTGCTTCTACTTTGTCTTGATTTGATTGTCCATCATTGTAGTCACCCCGCAATTCTAGGATCAAATGCTGACATCATTTCAATGCAGGAAACCCTTAACTACTGGAAGCAGCTTTCTCATGTTATGAAGTACTTCCGCCCAGAGGAAGACCCTGGCGCGCGGCTACCCCGCAACTTCGTCTCTGGTTTCCTCGAGGGTCGCAATTAAAACTCTCTTTCTGCTCCTTTCTCATTTCCTATCCTCTTCATCTCGTTTCTGGTCCGCGATGTGCCAGTTAAAGGAACTGCGCCATCGATAGACATGATGTGTATATATTGTCTGAATAAGCCATTCCATTATCTTATTTCGTTCCTAACTACATGTAGTCTTACCTACATGTAGTTTCTGCATACGCCTAGCTTCAAGACATGATGCTGATCACAAACTTCCTGGCAATACTGGTTTCATAGACTGCATCGCGAATAACTCCTCTATCTTCATCCAGTATTTCTTATAAATATATATACCAAAGAAACCAAAAGCAAGCATTCCTCATGCCCGAGATAGAAAATAGACTTTTCCCTCTACCCAAAACGCCAATTAAATAATACATATGCAAATAACCTTGGAAACAACCTATGCCTCCATACGGTTACCACTCTCAGCATTGAACTGATCACGCGCGGCAGTGAACTTCTCCGTTACGACATCGCACAGGTCCATCAGATCATCGAAGCCCTTCTCCAAAGCCTCGAGAGCAGTGGTAGTATCTAAGCGACGCAGTCAGTAAACATCCCAACACTCCAGTAGACAAGACAAAGTAGGTGGACATACCGTTAGTCTGAATACGGACGTTCATCTTCGGATCGGAGGGGTGGGGGATAGTGTAACCGCAGAATTCAACAGCAGGGCTATTCAACAAGTCAGCGATGTTCTTTCCAGACCAGAGCAGATCGAGGATTCATGCAAGAAGCCATTATAAAACCCGACTCTGATCTTGTGATCGCAGGTACACTCACTTCTTCATGATTGCATACCGCAGCGCATTGCCCATGGTGTGGCCTTCGCCTTCGAACTGGAATGAAGCGGCGGTTTCGGTAGCGCCGGGGAGCTGATGGAGTAAGGTGTTAGCTTATGTTTTTAGATTCCAGATATCTATGCGATCAATTCGGATATCCCGGGCAGAGCGGTTACGTACGACGACAATCTGTCTTTCCTCCAGGATGGGGTCGTTGGACTGGGGCTCGACGGCTTGCTCTGCGTCGACCATGGACTGGTCCATGTCTTGGGAGTGGACGGATTCAGGCATTATGTGGGTGAGAGGTATGTAGGTCTAATAAGTTCGACGCTTTGTCGAGGCTGTTCGAATGGATGCGGGAGTTTGGTGTGTGGTTGGTGGTTGGTATTTGGGATTTGCAAGACAGTAGATAAATGTCCCGGCTGTCGTTTGGTTTTCAAGGTCGGACGTTTAGCCTAGGAAATTTGCGCGATCTGGATCTCCAAGTTGAAGATTATCGAAGAAAAAAAGGTGGGTTATCGATAGTCGGCTCTCACCGCCTGCTATTTTTGTCATTTATAAACTCCATTGAGATATTGGCTTTTGGGAGGATAAAGGGTGTAATGATTTTATAAGCTTTTGAATATATTAGACTTGTATAAAAATGGTATTTGTACATTTTCATTGTTGAAAATGTACGCAACCTATTTTCTCGCAATGTAGTGAATCTGTGTCAACCCTCGTCCATTTACCAGTTTCCCACTACTATATACATACATATGCGCATAATGATGTTGGAAACCTGATACCAGTATACTCCGTAGAGTCTCTTCATATGCGAGAATACATCTCCAAATGCGGGGGGATGAATGGTCTATGTCTATTCTCTACTCCACCTGTAGTATGGCGTAACTTGATAGAGTACAAGGTCACGCGGATATGATAGATTAAAATACCCTGACTCATGTGAAAGGCTCTCCAGGGCTCCGACACGGAACACTAAGAGATTTCTGAAACAAAGGTAATGTTGGGTTTCATCCTTTGGACCCAAAGGATGAAGGTGGATCTCTTCCTTGGAAGGTTCAGGGAAATGTCAGCCATTTGTCATCTCTCGGGGCTGGGGACTGGTACTTTTGTACATTTGTACGGAGACATCTCGGCAACACCTCTTTAACAACTGCACAGATAATATGCAAAGGCACGCACCCCTGGTCTGTGCATTTACACCTTTGGAGAGTGGACTCTAATCTCAGTGGTAGACTAGGGTCTATTGAATGTGTGTTTACTCTCTATAGAATAGTGATTCAAGAGTAAGCCGTGACATCTAAGACTGGAACATTGTTTTCTTTCAGTTTCAGTTTCGTGTTTAGGGTCGCATGGGACAGTTGGTCATTGGTTTTGTGAACGCCACATACTGAGTGGCCCCTTTCGATATAAGCGCCCACTGCGCCTTGTTTGACATATAACGCTTTACGAGTGGATGGAGGTGATGTGACTTGTTTTTTTTTTTTTTTTTTTCTTTTTTTTTCTTTGTGTGCCGAGTGTAATAGTGATTGGGGGATATGATTCAATAAATTTGGATATCAGGAGGTGCTAGTATTATTTTGTTATACTAATGTTAGAGAAATGGGATCCACTTGGAATTATAGAAGGATGTAGATCTATAATGAGGGAACTATTGAATGGAGGGTTAATAGTACGGAGATTTATATAAAGAATTATATAAAGAATAAATAATAATATAACTATTCTCCTACTCTGTACTCTGTACGGAGTAATAAATAATACATGTATGTTCTCTGTTTATAAAAATAAAATGAACGGTGGACCCCCCTGGAACAGCCCATCTCCCAGAAACACATCGTGTCTCGGAGATTCGGGTATCTGGTACTTAGCTGGGGTGGCCACTTATACCTCTTTCCCCTCTTTGTACTTGCTGAGATCAACGTACTGTGTACTTCACACCTTTTTTTAAAGTCCCCCTGGATAGCTTGGACGATCTCATCCTTTCTTTCTTTCTTTTTTTTTTTTTTTTAACAGGGCCCAGACTGTTGAACCCCCCTCCCTCAGATTTTCTCCATTTCTCGTCCATTTCTCTCGCTTGTAACTCTGGACTCTTGTCACACTGCCGCCTGACGCCTAACCGCCCTTTGTCTGGGAGTTTCTCTACTCTCTTGGATATATCGAGGCCGATCCCACGTTTCGATCCGCTTTTCCGGACCTTGCCCGCATCAACTCCAGATGCCCTTGCATCTCAAGGAGATTTATCAAAATACACAGTACTTCGTACTTACATCCTTTGCGTGATACCCTAGAGGGAACTCGACCGTCTCCGATCATGTCCACTGCAGTTGCATCTGCAGCGGCCCCCTTGTCATCACCACACCCTACTCGCAACCCCAGCCCCAGAAACCTCCCGTCGTTGGCTCCGAATAATAACAACTTCTCTCCGCCCCGGATGTCCAAAAGCCCCAAGAATGGATCCACGGTACACGGTTCCCCGACCGAGAAGAGAGGAGCATCTCCGTAAGTCGAGAGATTCATGAGATCGTAGCTTCATATGCTGACATTATTCTCAGATCCCAAGCTGCCAGCGGAGGCCCACAAGTTACTGTAAAGAAGGAACCGGGATCCTCCCCACGGATGCAGAGTCGGCCCCGGCCTCGGAAATTGGACCTTTCGACTAGTCTTCCATCCTCCAGTGGCTTGTCGGTTCGCCCTGCGGGGGGACCTTTGACAGCCTCGATGCAACATGTAGGCCTGGCGTGCCTGTCGCCTGGTTTCCAGACCCACGACCCGGTCATGCGAGAGCAGCTGCAGCGCAGCCTCTCTGTGCGGGACCAACAGCGGTCGATCATTGAACAGCGCATGCAGAGATCAGCCAAGGATGATGGTCCGGACGGTGTTAAGCCTTCCGAGTCGAATTTGATGGGGATGCCCAAGACCGCATCAAAGCGCAGACCTCCCGCTGGTCTATCCATCGTCCCTCCATCCGCTTCCCAGTTCGCGAACGAGCGAGTCATCCAATCTGCTCCGCTACACCAGACTTTCACTGGTAGACATCAGCCACAGCCATTGACCCGCCATGTTGTCAACCAGAGCCCGACCTTGGGCTCAACCTCTCACATGCATCAGCTGCCGGCAAACCAAACGAACAATCGTCTTCCTCCCCTCTCCGATGTCTTCGGTTCCGATGCATTGGGTCGTGACCGGGATTCTGGCCTCGCTAATATCCACTTGAATGCATCGAGCACCAACTCCTCCCAATCCAACAACTTGGCCCCGATGCCCTCCCCTGGTCTGCCGGGTAGCGTGGCCCACACCCCCAACCGACCGCGTGAATACCACTCAGCCGAAGAGGCCGTGCAAGAGATGTCCGGTGGACGAGAGGAGCTGTTGCCTCGCATTGTCCACTATGGGGGTCACCAACCTCCTACTCCGCCATCTCCACAAGTACTTCACGCCGGCCCCAAGACTGCGCCTCTTGCCCCGGAACCCCAAGCGCCTCACGGTCCGCCTCCTGCCTCCTTTGGTATGTTCGCCCCGTCTGATGTTACAGCACGTCGGCGTCCTCGGAGCGAGTATGAACGCGATAACGGAAGTCCGCCGCTGGGTCATGGCCCCGAAACTCAGTACCGGCCCAACCCAGCTGCCATGCCCGGTCCACATGCTTCATTCCCTGGACCTTTCGGCGCAGGAAGAGACTCGCCTGAGACGCAGCGCAGAAAGAAGGATGAATTCCTGGGTCTCTGTGCACGGGCTTGGGATCTGTTCCACTCGTGATATGACATCGCTCTGTTAGACTCAGAAGCAATGCCTCTTGCAGAGGCCTAGGGTTGGCTCTGCTTGGCGAGTTTCAAGTAATGATGAAATTTGCTTGAACCTACTTGCTAGCAAATGCCCGACCAACAGATCATCCCCATCGCTACCATCTTATATATCATATCTGAGGAGTTTGCCTTGGAATGCAAAGACCTCGCTATGATGCTAAAAAGTCCTAGGTACTTATTTGGTTCCATTGGCAAGTCCAATCCCAAACGATTTGTGCCTGGGCAAATGTGAATGTCCACTATCCCCGGCTCATCCTGGACGATCGAGTCGGGAAACCCTTCCCACATCAATGATGCTTGCATCAATATCATGTTATCTATGCTACGACAGTATCGACAGGGCACCTTGACACCCTGTAAAGTTTAGTGTTGGGGTTCTTTTCTGCATCAAGTTTGCTTTGGGCGTTGGGGGTTCCATGCTTCGTATTATACCTTTTGGACTTATTTTTGGGAGACAAAGCATTATGGTAATGAGTTCTCTGCCTCTTATTGGCCCGTTTCGAATACCTTCCTTTCTTCTCTTTACAATATTTTGCTGTTGCTGCCATGTTGGTCCTCAGCTCCGAGACTGGTAATTTACCATACCTCGAGATCATACATACAACATACCCATGGACATGTAGACAAATATTCAATATTCATATGCATAATACTATGTGCTTTTCAATCCCAGACACATCAACGCCGTAATCCAATACAAAAGCGCTCTACTCCAACCTCCGCCTCTTTCCTCCATTAGGCACGCCCCCATCCTCATCACCCCCCGCGCCTCTCCTCTCCCAAGGCATCTCCTTCCGCTCCTTAGATGCCATCTTTCTGCGCCTCCTTTCGAGCGCCTTTGCACGCTCCCGTGATCCCATCTCCCCATACTTCCGCTCAAGGACCTGCTTCTGCAACTCCGAGTTCTTGAGATAGTACGGATTAGCCTTCTTGCCCTCGCGAATCAACTGCTTCTCCCGCTTCTTATGCTCAGCCTGCACCTCCGCCTCACGCTTCTTATTCTGCGCAGACCGAAGCTTATCCTGCATCCGCCGGATCTCCCCCTTAAGCTTCTCCTTCTGCTGAAGATTCTTCGTTTTCCTCATCTGCTCCTTCAAATCATTAAGCTCCGACGCTCGGTACTCATCCAGGAACGCATATGCCTTCCCACCATGCGGGTGCTTCCCAACCCCACTGTGACCCATAACAGCCGCATCGAAGCGCGGGTCCCGGGACCGGGGTGCAGGCGGGAGTTCGACAGCTGTGCGCTTGCGCGTCACGGCCCGTTTGGACGATAGCTCCATCGGCGCGTGCTTGGAGGATCTGCTCTTCTTTTCTTTGGATTTGGATTTGGCGGCCGCTTCGAGCTTTTGTTCGCGTGCTTCGCGCAGCTTCGTGCGGATGTCGTCTACCGTTGAGGATGCGGTGTCGTCTTTCGGCGTGCGCTTGTCTTTGCGGTTCTTCTCGCGCATCGAGGCTTGTGCTTTGGCTAGGGCGCCGAAGGATATGTCGGCTAGGGAGGCTTTGAAGTCCTCGCCGTCGTCGTGCTCGGATTCGGGCTCTTCTTCTATGTCGGAATTGCTGGCTTCGGACTGGGAGTCTGCGTCTGTGCCTTCTTCGCCTTCGGCGTCGGAGTCATGTTCCTGCTGGATTGGTTGTTAGTTTTGATTCTAAAGTAATTGTATGCTTGGCTTACTGAATGGATGGACCCGTTGGATTCGGCATCAGAGCCATCCTGCGAGCCTTCGTCGGAACCTGATGCCTCGGAGTAGACCTCGTCATCTTCTGGTCGAGCTCGCACTCGGCGATTAAGTAAATCAGAAATAGCCATTTTGTTGTTGCTGTAATTAGAAGACCCCGCGGAGGAAGAAGAACTGTCAAAAATAAAATATTGCCGCTTGGGGCGGTCAGCGCGATAAGAACTGATTAGATATTTTTCGCGATGCCCCGATATCGCGAAGAACGTTTTTGACCAATTTGCGTTTGTTGTTCTATAAATGTCCCTGCATTTTCTGCATGGCCGAGCCTTCCCTCGTTTTCCACTCATAAATTCCTCATCGCCTCACTCTCAGCCTCTTCCCAGAGCAGCCAATCGGGTATTGCCTCCACCATTCACTACGTGGATAGCCTGTTCACCAATTGTTGATTTATTCTGACTTGCTTTTGAATAGCTTCTCACAGTGTCAGGCTCTGGCGCTCTGAAATCCCGACTGAGATTCTCCACCTTGCTCTCGTCACGTCCCACGTCCTTCAAACAGTCTCGCGCAAGCAAGAGACCGAAGCGTGCGTCTACCGCCGCGGATCTTGAACACCAGTCGAGTCCGATTCCCCAATATGCCGATTCAGCCTATTGCGCAGTGAATATGAACTCTGCACCAACACAGAATGGGCGGGGAGCCAGCCGGCGGGCTCCCTCGCACGCCTCTTGGGACCCAAATGCGGCCCCTCGGGATACACATCGGAGTGTGGGATATGGGGACTATCCTGTACAAGGCAATATTCCACCGTTGCAGTACAGTCCTACGTCGGGTGTCACCTCGAATTTTGGGGCTCAGATTCCACCGACCACTCAAACGCCACAGGCCTATCCACCTCAGGGCGCTCCTGCCATGCAACAGCTCCAACTACAAATGCCTTCAGGACAAGGCCAACAACAATTGGGCGCTCTTAATACCTTGCCGCCAGACCTAGTGGCCATGGATCAAACTTTCCTCCAAATGGCACAGAATATGCCCTGGATGTATCCGGGCCTTGATAGCGGGATGCCATTGCCATTCCCACCCCCATTCCCTCTCCTCCCTTTCGATATGAATGCCCCACTACCCTTCCAAAATACCCGGTCCATGAGCACAATGGCTGGTGGCGCAGGACAACGGCTCGCATCCGAGCCCCAACGACAACGATCGCCAACACCGCCAGTCAAAGTCCCACTTCCAACACTGCAATACCTAAATCAAGCCTCGCTGAAACCAGAGAAGACCGAAAAGCGGCCACTTCTCGTTATCCTCGATCTCAATGGCACTTTAATCTATCGCAAGCTTCGCAAATTCCCGCCGAAATTCGCGAGGCGCACCGGTCTGGATCATTTCCTAGCCATGCTAGTCAAAAACTACAAAGTCATGATCTGGTCCAGCTCCCAACCGCAGACTGTAAATGCCGTCTGCGAGCAGATCTTCCCAGGTCCTATGCACGACGCCCTCGTTGCCCGCTGGGGACGCGACAAATTCGGCCTCACCTCCGGCCAATACAACAAAAAGCTACAGGTCTACAAGGAGCTGCACAAAGTCTGGGCGGTGGCAGATATTCAAGGCGCATTCCCAGGCAACGAGCATCTGAAAGACCCCCCGGCCTCATCACCAGGCACCCAGCCACCACACAAGAACCGCAAGCAAAAGCTTCGCGATGCAGAGGCTGCAAAGCTCCCCGCGGGCCACCGCTGGGACCAGACCAACACCATTCTCATCGACGACAGCAAGATCAAGGCTTCCAGTGAGCCGTTCAATATCCTCGAGATCCCAGAGTTCAACGATGATCCCAGTATCGATGAGACGAAACTCTTTGCCAAGGTCCTTACCCGACTTGATTATCTCGCCCACCACGACGACGTGAGCAAGGTCCTCCGCATCTGGAACGAGCGCGTAGACAAGGGCGAGGGCAGTATCCTCGAATTGGATATCGGGGTCCATGAGGATTCTGTTGACAGCGAGGACGGCGGGATGAGTCTCCTCCCAAAGCAGTTGAACGCCGACTCTAATGGCGACCTTATGACATTTGATGGTGCCAACGATGTCCCTGCTCCTACAACAGCCAAGCCCAAAAAGAAAAATAAGAAGGCGAAGGCAAGGGAAAAAGCAGCCGCAAATAATATACCCCCGAACACTGCAGCGACAACACCCGCAACCGCCAGTACCGCAACCGCGAACCCGCCAGCCACAAATCCAACACAGAAACCCAACCAGAAAACAGAAGAGCAAAAATCGGAAACCAAAATGTCCCGCAAGGCGCGCAAAAGAGCCAGAGAGGCCGAAGTCGCCGCCGCAGCCGCCGCAGCCGAAGCAGAATACCGCAAGACACACGGGCTTCCAACGCCGAGTTACAACAACGTAACGAGCGACAAAGCCGTCGCCAGCATCGAACCAGAAGCGAAGAGCCAAGTCCATGCTCGAATTGGAAAAAGCGAGAAAGCACTTCGCCGCAGACAGAAGGCCATGAACAGAAGGGCTCAGTGGGAAGTTGATCCTCCCACGCCTCCTCCTGGGTCTCAGACCGCACAGGAAAGATATAACTTCCGGAAACGGAGTGTCGTTGCTCCTACGCCCCAGCTTAATGCTGAATCTACATCTGGACCGGTATTTGAATCCGCATCTGCCGCTGCCCACGCCGCGAATGCCGCTCACATCGTGGCAGGACAATCACCCGAGTACCTCCCTCCCGATGCGGACGTGACTATCGGCATGGAATTAGATGTTGATGAGTACGTCCCGCCGGATGTTGTGACGACGGGAACTAAGCATACCCGGTCCCCGTCACCGGCTTCGTCGGCTGAGTCGAGGAATTCGCTGCTTGATCGTCTTGAGGAGGGGCTTGGGCTTAGGCCTGTGAAGCGTTGAGGTGCTACGGTTTTGCTGTGTGTGGATTCCGAGCGTAGGGATCTTTTTTTTATTTGTTTCATGATATCCCGTTCTGTGTATTTTAGCTCTGACAGAGGTACTGCATGCATACATGTATCGATACATTACTTTCATACTATACCAGTCTTGTTTGTTTATCATGTAGAGTGAAGTATACTAGTAAATAGACCTGCAAGAATAGGTTACTATATAGTACTATGGTAATCATTCATGGATAGGTATGATTCCTTCTATAGTATATATCTCGATCGAAAAGAATAAATTCTACATAATGACTGCACGTACTATCCATCCGCATGTCCATCCGCCTCCATCTCCCCCTCAATGCTGAGGTTGATTTTTGTTATATATGCCTGTCGAAATATTGGAACAGCAGACAGAGTCTGGACTGTAGGGAGAGGTTCCTCCCCACAAACACCCATTCCCACCAGCAGCGACGGACAGGAATTGAGTATGGAAGAAGTGGACTCGAAAGATCGTACCGTCAGTGTCCAAGCCGACACGAGCACGAGACGTGGATGAGACTTACCTGAGGCACATTTATTCCGGGAAGGGAGTGCGCACGGCGTGCGCCATCACAAAGTTGTCGAAACTCGCGATCAAGTGCCGGACACATGCCACAAGGCCGTCGACCAGTTCACGATGTAACATGAGGGCAATCTCCTTGCCGTCCTCATCGACATCCCCATCAGGGTCCATGCCAAAGTCGTCATTGGTATTGGTCCAGAAATGCTGGGCCCACGAGAGGCAGGCGAGAAGCTCGTACCGGTTTCCTTCAATACCCTTAGAGACCTTGGACAGCTCAGAAGTTACCACAGAAGAGCTAGAGTTAATAGAGAAGGTTTGTCTGTTGAATGTCTTGACAAGCTTGACCTAACCAGTGGGGTCGATCCTATCTTCATAGTCCCACGAAGCGTTCCCATGGAAGACTGTGGTAACCATATCATTGTATATCTCCTGCTAATCTTCGCTGGACAATCAGCTTCCCGACGTCGTATCCTGCGGTGATGAGTCGAGAGAAGGGATATAGCAAGTTGGGATCTGAACGAATTCGTCTCCGTGTTGACAGAATCGTTGGACCAAGTTGCTTCGGATCCCCGAAGAAGCCAAAGGCACTGGGAACAAGTATACCAGGATTGGTAAAATCTCTGGTTCATTCTTCTTTTGGCATAGCGACCTTATCTAATCCCACGAAATGAGGGATGCAGATTGTGGTATAGAGTTTGCTGCGCATGCCCGAAGGACAAGAGACAGCTATCGAGCATGCCTAGGCTCTGGACAACTTGGAAGTTATCACAGAAAAGCCTCGACCTATATATAGAAACTTTGTGCTAGTGTATGTTGAGGTCGATTTTGCTATATATCATTCTGTCGCTTGTCGAAGAATATTGAAACAGCAAGCAACTTAGTCTGTGAGAAGAGGCTCCTCCATACCGACACCCATTCCCACCAGCAGCGACGGGTAAGAAGCAAGTGAGGAAGAAGGGAAGTCGACGGGTCGTTGGGTCAGTGTCTAAGCAACGTGGACTGTAGGAGAGGCTTATCCTAATCAACAGCCATTCCCACCATCATCGTCGGGTAAAAATCAAGTGAGGAAGAAGTGAGGTCGAAAGATCGTACCGTCAGTGTTCAAGCTCTGGACAACTCTGAAGTTATCACAGAAGAACCCTAGCCCACAAATAGCATCTTTGTACCAGTGTGTCAACTGTCAAGCAGGATGGCCATAGCTCCAATCCCTTTCGTGGTCCCTTGTGAGCCCTTTGCCAGTGCCCGTAGAGGCCATAACATGGCACGCCCTTCAACAAGACCTTGTAGGTAGTTGGTCCGTTCGACTGTTTCAGGGCGACATGATGAGATCCGATCAAGACCTTAGACCTTTGGAAGGCGGAAACGCCCACGGAGGTTGAGGGTAAACTGGAGACGGCGGCCACGTTGAACACGAAAATTGAGTAGGCCACTTTGACGGAAATCCCTGGGTCAACGAGCCGAGGATACCTTGGTCGGCTGGACTGTAGAAAAGACCAAGCAAGCGACGTTAACCGGCCATGTTCGATGATAATAGGGCGATCAGATGTTGCTTGACCTCCATTATACTGGCAATAAATGTGAAATTCACAAATCCACCAGAGGAAGGTTAGAGGCGGCGAGGTGGATCTGACTCGTCTCGTATGAATTGTTGGTGAGAGACCATAGTGGCATCTAGGTAGGATTTGGCTCCAAGTTATGTTTGATATGAGACGCCACATCCCGCTCAATGTTGGGCCATGGCACCAACCTGCCCACAAAATCGATATTGTGTATTGCGCTGCTGATGATATACTCGGAGACGCTGATCACCATCTCCGGCAGCCCCGACTCGGATGTGGAAACTGGGCCACGATGTGAGGGTTGTCCTGGACTTTCACCCATACATGCGTTGGCACATGACTGCATCACCAGCTAGCCAAGCATGGTACCGGGGATGGTGATGACGCATTAGGTCATCCCAGTGAAAGTCGACAGCTGAGATGATGAGGGACGATGTTCGCTGCGCCCAGGTTCTGCCGTCAGAATAGGCCTCTTTTTTGCGTCTGGAAATGCTTTGATGTTCTAACTTCTCGACCAATGTATCATGATTGTGGGGTGTTCTCGAATGGTTGACAGTCGACCAGGATAGGCAAGTGGTTCTTGCTGTACTCTTCGGAATCTTGGTGGGCTCGCTCATCCACCGTTGGAAGCCAGGTCGATCGTCTTCGTTCGGGAGGCAACTCGCCAGTCATAACTTGCTATCTGGCGCTCCCATAGGCCCAACCAGAACTCATTTGTGCGGGTTGAACTTAACACAACGATGGTTTGGAGAGAGAAGACAACCATTAATGATTGGCGATGCCTCAACAAACCATATATACATGGCTTCTCGAACTCTGACAGCGGACAAGTCTCAGAGAAATACTGCCCTCGATCCTCCATAGGAAACGCGTGCCACAAATGAAGCTGTCACTTTCATGTCGGGGGTCCTCAGTCCTCACTCGCTTGTAGATGTATGGCGGATGCATTGTGGTGAACGACATGACTAGATGGCCCATGATGCCTTTCGAATGACTGAGACGGAGCAGGTCAGGTCGGGATCCGTTTGCTAGTCATATCTCGCGATTTGCATCACACCCCAAGCAGGATGCATGCGGTGGTATAGTTGGATTTAGCCCAGCCACCGATCTGCACCAACGAGATATGATGCCACATGCCTTTGAATGATACTGACGCGGGACAGGTCTTCAGAAACACGATTGCTTTGCCTGGGCTCTTGTCCGCTGCGAGGTCCGCTTTGTTTGCTAGTGATGGTTGCGTTTGTCCGCACATGTATTGCGTCTTTTCTCTTCTTCGCTGTAAAGTTGTGCCATTTTCTATCCAAGCAGACGATAAGGTTGTGCTCGACAATGGCCTTGGCAGCTTCTGGAGGTTACTGTGGCAGGTTGGCTCGGCCGACTTGTTGTGGAAGAGGTAGATAGGCAGCCAAGCAGGTCGAGACTTGAAAAGAGAATGCTCAAAAACACGACACTCATTCCTGCAACGTAGAAGGATCACGCTCAGAGACTCGAACTCCCAGGCCGAAGGTTGATATATTGGGAAGCTCTATCAAAAGCACCAGGAAGAAGAACCGACAAAGATGAATGCGACTCATGTGCAGATTGGGTCTATTTATTGCGCCGAACCTCGTTATGAGCGCGTGGGGGAGCAGGTCGGGGCCGAGGCAGACCAGCCGCAATACAGTAACACTTCATAACTTCGTAGCCACAGTACGGGCATGTTTTGGCGCACCTGGGAGCCTAGTAATAACTGATTAGAATCAATTTCAAGCTGGTATATCGGAGAACTTACCACAATGCCATGGCTATTTGGGCCTCCCAGCTTAGAATGGAATTTCTGGCTTCTCGACAATGTGTTCACTGGAGTCTGGCGTGATGCAGGACGTCGGATGTACTGGCATATCCACCTGCACTTGGCAAACTGCTCAGCTTGTTGTTGGGTGTAGATTTGCCGAAAGATACTGTTGGAACTCAGCGTCTTAGCGTGCTCACAGGGCCAACGAGCCCTCATATGGCTGACCAGGTAGTGACTTTTACCCCGGAAATGGTCAAGCCTGTTGCGTAACTACCTGGGTGAGTATGTTCACCTGCGGTCCAAAGGAAGGGTTTGGGAGCTTGTCCCATCCAGGTATGATTTTCCCGTCCACGTCTCTTAGCGAGTATTTGGCGATGTCCTTTGCCACGCCGCAATAAATGTCTCATCTGGAGCAACATCGTAACGCTGTTAGTCAAATAACATTGACATTTCTCAGGTGTAGCTCACCTCACCACACCGGAGCCCCACTCACTTCTCAGCCAGCGTCAAGGACAATCAGATGCCTGGCAGGCAGGTCTTTATATATCCACATAAAGAATCTTCGAAGCCATGGGTCAGGCGTGAGAGGAATTGTGGTTCCCATATATAGTCATGAAGAGTGGGGATAGTAGATGTGAAATATGAAATGTGAAATGTGAAACGGAACTGAGGGATGATGATAGAAGGTGAGAGATGGAAGTAAGGGATGATGAAATTGATGATGAAAGACAAGGGAGCTTTGAGTTATGGTCCTGTTCACCAAAGGTTCGAGCAGTTCGAGGCTGGTGATGACGCTCCGTCGATACTGGCAAATGAAGATCCTAAGATAAAGGTATATAGGCAGCTCTGGTTGAGAAACAAGAAGATGCGTGAGAGGATGGTTGTAGAAGGAAGAAGCAGCAAGTAGTTATGATGGCTATTTATACCTGGGCGGAGGCAAATAACTGCCAAAGCAAACAAATGTTAAGATGGCAAGACTCTTTGTATATGCAAGCAAACGGAGTGTGGAAGGGAAGCTATGTAGTCACTTATCCTGGCTAAAGGCACACATGTAGAAAGCTGCACAGTTCCAAGAGCTCTTTCTACGAGATACTACTGATAACTCATAACTACACAGGAAATAAATATGCACTCAAGATATCAGAGAACTGTCTCTGTTCTTTCATTGATAGAGCTAAACTAGCAGCGACCTGACCGGCTGGGATTGTCATAGTAGCAAAACCCAAGCCAGCTCAGTCGATCATCATTCCGCGTCGCAACGTATTCATAACCGTGATTCAACATCAACACGTAAGACCAGAGGTCAAGTTATTTGAAAAAACCCAAAAGATTTTAGGCAGAGGAAAGAAGAGAATGGACATGAGACATCGTATTTTCATGCACAGCACGTCCATCGGGGTATTGGGGGATGAAATTTTATAGGAGATGGGGAGTGTAGATCGGGGCGAACACGCTTATTTGAAGACGTGGCCGTCGGTCCACTCCTTGACCTGGCCGTCGACGGTGACGGGAACGTCCTGGGCCCACATGTCCTCGACGAGCTTGCGGTCAGCCTCGTTGGAGGGGTCGAGCTTGGTGAACTCGTAACCCTCGTAGTCGGGACCGACAGTGAAAGCGGGCTCCCACTCCTGGCCACGGACCATGAAGGCACCGTAGACGACACAGTTGTAGTTCTCGCCGTACACGGACTGGGCACCGAAGAGGTACTTGCGGGAAGCCTCAAGACGGGCCTGGAAGCCACCGATCAGGTTGTTGGCCATGAAGGTGAGCTTGAGCTCGTTGTTGTAACGGTAGTTGACCTTCCAGAGAGAGTACTCATCGGCCTTGAACTGCTCCCAGAACCAGGGCATGGCAACGGTGCGGACGTCCTCGTTGGAGAACTTGCGCTTCCAGTCATCAAGGATGAGAGTGGGCTTGCCAAGAGCCTCAAGGGGGTGCTTGGGCTTGGGGGCCTCGGCGGCGGGGGCCTCAGCGGGGGCAGCAGCAGCGGGGGCAGCGGCCTTAGGCTTAGGCTCCTTCTTAGGGGGAGTGTACTTGATCGCCTCCTCAGCGAACTGGGGGCTGGGGACGACGGCCTTGAAGGCGTCCTGGCTGATAATGGTGTTGTACCACCGGGTGGTGGCGGGGTTGGCCTCGCGCCAGGTCTTGTCAAGGACAGTGGCGAAGGGGCGGGTAAGGAGAGAGGCAGCGAAGATATCGGCCAGGGTGATACGCTCACCAACAAGGTAGGTGTTGGCAGTGAGGTGAGTCTCGAGGGCAGCAACGGCCTTGAGGGCAGCCTTGGCGGCGTCATCGACGTTCTTCTTGTTGTAGGCGTCGAGACCCATCAAGGGGCGGTACCAGGCACCGAACTTGGGCAGGACCTCAGCGTTGGCGAAGGACAACCAGCGGAGGATGGAAGCGTAGTCCTGCTTGGTCTTGCCGAGGAGGGTGGTCTTCTCGTTCTGGGAGGTGACTATGAACAGGACATGTTAGTCAAGTTGCTTTGAAACTCAATTGGATGGAACAATGGAGCAATCAGAGGTGCCAATGGCACAATGTGTCCAATGCAAAAAAGGGGGGTGGTCGAGTCCAAATTTTCCCGCAGAGCGGGGTAGCCAAATTTTTTTTTTCAGAGTTGTTTTTTCTCAACAGTTAATATAACACAATTGTTATAATCTGACAGGGATAACTAATGATATCTCATCATAAAGAAGAGAGGCATAAAGATGGATCGAGTGATGTGTTGGAATGTATCGAAAGAGATGTTCACATACCATAGACAGCAATGGCAATGGTCTCAGACAGAGTGAAGCCATTGGCACCCTCGAAGGCGGGGATCTTGCCAGTGGGGTTGATCTTGAGGTACTCAGCGCTGGAGTTGAACTCAGCGGCAGAGTTAGCCTGGGTGTTAACCAGCTCCAACTCGAGGTCGTTGTGCTTAGCAGCGACCAGGATGGAGATGGTGCGACCGTTGTCCTAAAGAAGGTTAGACATTGAATCGAATCAACAGAGATGAAGATAAAAAACATACAGGCAGACCGTAGAGCTTTCCGAAGGCCATCTTGAATATAATGTGTGGAAGATGAAGAAGAAAAAAGAAAAGAAAGAAGAGAAGGGAGAGGGGCGAAACAAGAATTTTGTGCTGGCGGGACGACTTCGGTGCCCGGAGGAACTGATGTTGCCGGGTATCACATGACCCAACAAAAAACATGACACTCGGAGACCGTCAACGGCCTCCATCCAGGACCTGAGATCCGAGTTCCAGCCCCGAATCCGCCGCCAATTCCACCAGCCATGGCGTGGCACAAGCCCAACAGCCTCACACAGGCGATGCAATCCCTCCGCCTAACCTCAACCCTCCCAAAACCCTCCCTCCAAGCCCCCCGAACAACCCTCAACACCCTCCGCACACGCACCTACGCAACAGAAGCCGAATCCGCCCCCGCGGCCGCCGCCCCAGAAATCAACTTCGGCTCCTTCACCCAAAAGCCCGCCCGCATCATCCCCGCCTCCCCATCCTACTTCTCCGGCAGCCCGCGGTTCACCGACCACGTCCTGAAGCTGGAAGCTCTGCAAGCGAAGCACGCCTCACTCCCTACAGTGGCTACGAGCGAAGCACCACGCATGGCATGGTTCAAGCTGCCGCAGTTCCGCGACTACGTGGGCGAACCCGTGCCCATGAAGAAATACAAGTCCCTGGTCAAGATCCTGCAGCGACTGAACCGCATCCAGCCCGATATGGTGCCGGACGAGGTGCGCAATACTCTCAGCGCGTTCTTGCGTCCTGGTAACCCGTATGCGGTGGAGAATGTGCCGCGGACGGTCGATGAGCATGGGCGCGCTCGCGGGAAGGGAAAGAGGAAGGAGTCTACGGCTGTTGTGCAGCTTGTTGAGGGTGAGGGTGAGGTGCTGGTTAATGGGAAGAGTTTGGTGGAGGCGTTTAAGCGGGTTCATGATCGTGAGAGTGCGCTCTGGGCGCTGAGATGTACACAGCGCTTGGATAAGTATAATGCCTGGATTCGGGTGCGGGGCGGTGGTGTTACTGGTCAGGCTGAGGCGATTACGTTGGCTCTTGGTAGGGCTTTGCTGTTGCACGAGCCTGGGTTGAAGCCGGTTCTGAGGAAGGGTATGTTCTTGCTTCCGTTTCTATATCTCGTTCCATTCTTGGCGCAGTTGCTAACTGAGTTTCTTTGCAGCCGGTGCCATCACGGTCGACGCCCGTCGCGTCGAGAGAAAGAAGCCCGGTCACGTCAAGGCCCGCAAGATGCCTACCTGGGTCAAGCGTTAAAGTGGTCAGCGAGATCACTCGAGCATTTCCAATTTCTTCTTTGTTTCAATACTGTATTATTCCACCACGGCACCCCGAGTTCGCGACTTGTTTTATATCCTGTACTCTCAATGCATCTGGGGCATCAATTCTAAGCTTTACATTGAATTTGAGTTGAATGATTAAATCAGCGTGTTGTACATCATTTCGAGGCACGATCCTAATCTCATTGAACACATGATAACCAGTATGGATCGTTGGTGAGGTTCATCGTATACTTCGTCCTCTTTGGTCTTGCCGCTTCGCATGCCGAGAACAGCCACAGGAAAAGATAAGGACGCCAAATGAGGTCAAACGCTACCTGGAGGTATCCGGAACATTTTATTACCCAAGTCTGACAGGACAGATGCGATAGCAGCAGAATGAACATCATACCCGACTATCACGCACCAATTAGGGCATGAATTGAGCGATTGAACTCTATATCCTACAGATTGAACAAGCACTACCGATTCTACCTTTAATATAGCTTGCTATGACCCAAATATGCAAATGCTGAACAGTTAAAATAGTTGATATTTGATATCAAATAGATCGACTACTTCTCAGATCCCATCCTCGGAAGGGTATGCAAGCGAGATATAAGCCCAAGCCCAATTCCAAAACGGACACACAAAGGCCCCGTTCCATTTTTGCGCCAGATACCCCTTGCCCTTTTTCGCGTTGCCCACGCCCCAATGCAAAGCCAGTTCAGATCGTTTCAATACAAATAGAGATGGTGGTAGGAGATGGAAGGTAAGATGGTAGGAAACAACATAAGCCAAAGAGAACCACCCACAGAAGACCATGAGACTATGTACAACTCGTCAGATTCGTCATTAGGGTATGGAAAGTGGGGAAATGGAAGATTGTGATGATTGTGATAGTGGCCATGGTTATGGCGAGTGATGAGTGATGGTGGAAATGATGATAGCGAATCGACAATGTACTCCGTATTTCGCACAGCGACCTCGTTAGCTCGAGTTAGATAGGCGATAGGTATAATTGGAAGGATCAAGCGCTTATGGCCAAGAGAGAGCCAGCGAATGATCGCCCCTCTCACAGGGGAACGGAAGACCAATGACCGAAGATGGAAGGAGGGAAGGAGAGGCCAGTCGATCTCTCGAAAATGGGAGATTGATTGGTGCCCAACGAGGTGAGAGGTGACAGGTTACCTCCTCGTGATGTCAAATATCAACATCGGGGTTGGCGCGACGCTAGTAGGCAATAGCCTCCCCGTGGCGGCAGCGCTTGGGTGATATTGGCTTGCGTATAGTCTCCGATCGTCATGGCGCAGTCGTGTCTTTATTTGGGAGTGGGTCCAAATTGATGTGACGTTTTGGTATGTTTTTTTTTTTTTTTTNNTGGCAGTTTTCTTTTTTTTCGCTTCTTTGCTCTTGTTCTGTTTCCTCCTTGGGACTTGGTTCATGGTCGTGGTACTGCCGTGGCTTCGGGTCTAGTAGGGATGTGGTGGAGGTCGGGTCTACTATCCATGAGATCAAGGCATTGACCCAACACTGAGGTTTGATTAGGAGATAAAATAGGTGTATTGGAGTATAGCGCAAACTCACCGGACAGTATCTCTTCTTCCCATATGCCCATTTGGTAATCCACTAACCCGTGGGGTTCAAGTTGATCGCAAAGCTGAATCAGGTCCTTTCCCATAGTCTCCATGCGATCTCGTCGAATTAGACTCGTATGCGCCGGTTGCTGACCTGTCGCAATCACTTCTAGCACCAGGTCCTTTTGCTTTTGACAGAGGGCTAGCCAACATAGGTTGAATTCGCTCCATAGCTTCAGACGGTCGGGGTACTGGACGCTGTCGTCATGGAGAAGGCCTAAATATCAGACAAGAAGGATTAGCCTCTCGCTGTAAACCCATCAAGGTGTCAGGTTATGCTTGCATGGCGCGCGCCTGCAGGCTCCGAGACAAACATTAGGGGGTAAAAAGAACAAGAAAAAGAAGGGTCCAGTCGGGAGTGCGACTTCTGTGCTACTAGGCGAGGACAGTCATAGTAAAGAGTGGACACTTGTTCCTCTGTCTTCTCCGGGCGAGAAAACGGAAACAATAAGAAACTGGAAAAGAGTGCATCTTACCAAGATCCCGTGCATTGGTCACAAGCCATTCGGAAATTTCGAGTAGCGATCCTCCAGCCTCTACCAATCTTCCGGCTCGCGTTTGATCAAAAGTGCGGCGCAGGATGCGTTGGTATCGTCCGATGGTCTCCTCCAGGCTGGGCTGATCCAACTGCTGTTGCTGGGACTCTGTTTGGGGTTGATCCAATCGGTTCATGGACCCGGACCCGATTGCAGAGAAATCAGAGATGGGTGCAGAAAAGGACTGGGTGGTGTTCGGGTGTGCCATGGGGCCTTGGTTATAAGGCTGGAGTTGCGCATTTAGATAAGGCGAGAGGGCTGCGACCCCAGACCCTGCAGATTCCTCTGGCGCAAAATACTGTGGAACGGCAAATTGGTTCGACAGGACATCAATAGCTGCAGACTGCCGTGTCTGGTACTGTGGCACAACCTCGAAGTGTCCTTGGGCTGGACCTTGCTGACCGAACCCGTACAGCATGGTAGAGTCATAGGGTGAGAATGCAGCTGGATCATGCGGTGGCGCGCGCCGTCGCTGGTGTTGAATAGTCGCTTGTTGAGGCCGTTGAGCCCGTACATAGTCCTGGGGTTGGTAGTTCTGTAAGTCGTTCGACTGCAGGGAACCGCCGTGGAAGGAGCTGCCTGTGTATCCGTAGTCGTAGGACATTGGGACTTGCTCCGGGGGTTGCGACATCCCCGTTTGGTCTCCACGTGGTTGTATGGCCGGGTCAAAACCCTCTGTTGCACGACCAGGTGCTCTGCGAGCGGCATTTCCAGACCGAGACATTGACCTTTCATTCTGCTTCATACGTTGATCGCCATCCATGAGGTTGTCCCAGGATCGGTGCAGATCAAGCTCAGCCCAATGCTTGGGGGACAGCGGTGGGCTTGCGTAGGATGCCAGCTTGGATGATTTTAGGGATTCCAGGAAACTTTTTTCCACGGATGAAGTCTTTCCCTTGTTGGGGGTGGTGGGAGAGAGTGAGGAAAGAAAAGGATGAGACGTGATCCTTGCGGTTCAAGTAGACATTCAAATCTTGTCCTCTGACGCAGCTGCGACAACCGATTCAAATAACAGAGAAAATAAATTAACACAATAATTGCAATGAATAAAAAATTAAGGGGAAAAAAGGCTGGAGAAGAAAGAAGGGGGAAAAATCAGAATTATATGTAATTAGGCAGGAAAGGGCGAAGTCAGGTAGTTAGATAGAAATATTAGGGTGATGGATCCGAAAAGAAGAGATGCAAAAAGTCTTCAGAGTAAGATAGATCAAGTATATGTATAGTCCGGTCCTTGAATGGGTCTAGTATAGTATATAAAAAGAGTATAAAGGGTATAAGAGTGGGTAGTATGGAAAAAAGAGGGACCAAAGGGGGGAAACAAGAAAGGGCTCCGGGCATAGAATCAAAATATAGCATCCAATACGGAGTATCCAATGTAAAATATAAAATATAAAATATAAAATAAGCCCTAAAGCCATATAATATGATCGACGATCGAGGATCTACACCTAAACTCCATTTGGCGTGATAATCGGGAACCCGGTGCTTTGGTTCTTGGCCCGAGGGATTTGACATTTTGGATTTAATAGATTGTTTTTTATTATAATTTAGTATTTTGGTCTTTATTTCTTATTTAATTCAGCTCTCGAGGTCAGGTGGTATATATTTTCCTTTCTTTTTTTTTATTCTAACACTCTCACTCTCTTGTTCTAGTGTGTAACACTCTATGTTGCCTGGGGCTGATAATGAAGGAGAGTAAACATGAGACAAAATATTCTCCCCTTGCGTAGAATGTAGAAAGGGAAAGAAAAAAGAAAAAAAAAGCGAAAGTCAAAGTACAACTAAACGCAACTAAACGCAACTAAACAAAATAGTTGGGGGGAAAAAAAGGGGATGCTATTTACATTCCGGGGAGATTAGCCGGGCAGCTGCTGGAGATGCATGAGGCTGATATGTTAAGATAATAATAGGATATAATAATAGTACTCAGTATAGAAGATTAGAGTCATCTGATTATTGCATTTCTACATACATGAAACTACCCTAGGTGGTAGCTATAAATCAATTCAAATAGTGGAGCATTGCTTGGATCTGCACCCTGACGGCCACCTACATACGTCAGTTTCCTTTTCCTCGGGTTTCTGATTGCTCAGGTCTCAAGGGGGAGAAAAGCAATTATCATTTAATAGGATGTTGTACTCCGCGGGACAAAGGTATTTGTTCACTATTTACCTTATCTCTGTATTCCTATCCGACACACTGGGATAGAGATGCTGCGGTCCAAGATCCGGGTTATACCTCTGTAACGATCTACATATTAAATTTACCTTTAAACATTTAACCTATCTATCTATATAGATCGTACTCGTGAGGGTACTCTGTACTGAATATGTACATGTATGTTTAATACTACGGAATAGATACGCAGTTCGAATCGTCCGCAAGAGGAATAGGATGATGCAATCTGCGGATGTACGACATGAAATAAATCAATTCCTCTTGAAGAAAAACAATTGAAAAATAAAATAGAATAAATAGAATAAACCATTGGCCAGACAGATAGACTCGCGTGTACTCAGACTTCTAGATCATGGTCTCGGTATATACCAGCCCGACACGTTGGATAGACCAGCCGGTGGCACAAAACACGAGGAACTGGGTATTATGGGCTTGGACTTTTGTAATGGGGCGAAAAAGGGTATCATATGTTGAAACAATCGCCTTTTGACGTACTTTATACTGTTAAGAAAAGAAACTATATCTAGTTACCTACACCTTGTTTCAGGTTTAGATATCTTCAAACATGTCAGACGAAACATACAATATCTAATCTTAGAACCCAAAGAAAAAAGCTTAGACCGGAATCTCCCTCTCCCAATCCCATCAAGAGAGACATAAACCCCCGAGGTAGGGAATAAATCTCCCTGAAACACAAACTACTGCTACCTACATCGGATGTTTTATGTAAAGGGCAAGGAAACCGAAATTAACGTGATACCGCGCTCCCTTTCTATTCCTTCTTTACCCTTCCTTTCCTCCCCTATCCTCGTAGATAAGAAATTCTATTAAAAAATATAACCACCATTCCCTCGAAACAGTGCCTCGTCCTGTACGACTTCCATCTCGGACTGCAGACCCAGCGAATCCAGTGCTTCGGAATTCCGAAATTATCGTCTCACCACGCTCATCCAGTCCGGTTGCCCAGTCAAAGCACGGACATCCCGAGACGGGGGTGCACGATGAATGAGAGTGGTAGATAATAGTTGTGGCATAGAGATACAATACACACCACTTAAGTAGTTACGGAGTACATGTGCACATATGTACATATGTGGTCAGTAGTCACAGATGCATATACTAACTAATGTATATACAGTCCGCGTAGACAATATATTCATCCGACAGTATACACAGTGTATACCAAAGTATACCAACATTTTTACCTTTTACCTTCCACGCGTTTCATTTCTTTATATACATACCGGCGTGGCCACATGCACAGACTACATATGTATGCAGACAGGGATGGGACGGGAGCCGAGGTTCGGGAGAACGGCAAGAATAACAAAGAACAGCAGAATTGGGTGAGAGAGTGTGCGGGTGTGGTGTATGCTGCAAAAGGCTAAGGCAATAATAAGACGCAAGATGCACCATCTGCATCCGCAAGTGCTGGGCGAATAAGGATTTGTCATGGTGGCTGCTCCCGTACCCAACTCGTTGGCTGGGAGTCATCCGGTCCACGAGACTGCGGTCCAGGGGGAAAGAAATGTTCGAGGGAGGGGAACTGGTGTTTGCCGAGGTTAGTTTGTTGTGGGTAATCAGCATTGGTCCGGATGGGAACGGGGGTTGTCCCTCATGCTGCTGAAACGTCAAGGCTTTGTTTTGGGTGTTGGTTGTTGGGTTGAGGTTGGAGTGTGTGCTGGCCAGACTTGCTGATGTGAGGTAGGGACCGGGATGTGTAGGCGATTTGTTGGAAGTCGAGTTGTTGAGTTGCTGAATTGGGGAGGGGCTGTTGTATAGTCAGGGATGGGGTTGGGGTAGTTGATACTATACTTTGATATACTTTAGTTCGTCATGCATGTACTTTCCAAGGTAGTATTATGCGCCACCATTGACACTGGGTGCCTGAGCCGACGGAAAATTGACAGCGCGACGAAAGATAGCCAGGAGAAAGAGGTCATGGGGAGATAATTTCCATATGTCCTTCCCATATCGGGAGAAAATAAACTACAAACACGTCGCTGATCATTGAGTCATGTCATGTCATGTCGAGACCAAGAAAGAGAAAGCCGAGCACCAAGAAACGAATAAACACCATCCACTGAATACATCGCCACTCAACCAGTGAGAAAGGCAATCATATTTGATCTGGGCCCATAGTCAGCACCAACACCTCCCAGCAAGACAAAGCGGCTCAAAACATACTCAGTGTCATACTGAGGCTCACGTCCGTATTCTCAACCATATCCGTGAACTCCTCGAAGCTGATCTTTCCATCCTGATCCTTATCAGCCTCCATGATCGTCTTGTCGACGATCTGCTGCAGCTGCACGTCCTTGAGGTTATTGCCGACCATCATCTTCAACACAATGAACAGCTCGCCGTTGGAAATGTAACCGTCACGGTCAATGTCGTACACCTTGAATGCGAATCGCAGTTTCTCTTGCTTGTTGCCCTTTGAGCTGAATGCTGACAGGCCGGTCACGAATTCCTGGAAGTCGACGTCACCGCCACCGTCTTCATCGAAGATGGCAATCATTCTATCATAAAATAGATTAGGATCCAGTTATAATATATGTAGATCGTAGATCGTATGTGGGGGTGTGGATTGGATGTCCGGGGAGCAACGAACCTCGTGGCGAGCGGGTTGGACGACACCTGGGGAAGGGAGAGGAATTCATCGCGGTCGATAGTGCCGGAGGCATTCTGTAGACTGTTTAGCATGCTATAATATCCTATGGACAGTCCGTCGTGCGTAACCGACCTTGTCCAGCTTCATGAAGCGCTTGCGCAGGCGATCCACTTCGTCCCGGTTGACTGTTGTCGCAAAGTCAGCCACAACCCCGATCCATCACCTTGACATCATATCCGACCGGGGAAAACGTACAGTTGGAGGTAGACACAATGTTATCGAAGAGCTGGGTGGTACCCACGGAGCCTCGGCGTCTCCGCGCATCGTAAATCGCAGCAGCGTTGGGCTCATTGGGGGAGGGCGGCTGGTCCATGGTGGATGGTTGAAGAGGGAAACGAGATACAGCGACGAGGTGCAGTGGCGGTTTATGGGATGGGGAAAGAAAATAAAGGTCACGGGACCAGTGGAACACCAAATACAAGGAGATAGATCAAGCAAGATAGCACAAGGAGGAGGCAGAAGAGTTGTTATTGCCAAGGGCCCGGGGAATCTGATATCGCCCAGCCCCGCACTAACCGGAAGCGGACAGGCAAGCGAGCCCCTGAGGCCGTGCACTCGGCCAAAACAGGCCACCGCCGGCTGACATTACAACGTCAACCCAACCGCTAGCCGTGAATCACCCCATCTTCAGTCGTCAATATCTCCCCCCTTCCATCGAATTTCATCTCAAAAATACGTCTACGAGAAAGCGCATGAACGGACCTTTATTCTGATTCCCATCTTACCACGTCCCCGCCCATGGTCGTTGCTCTATTGCGCGTCCCGACGCTATGACTCGGTACGGGGGCCTGGGGAGGACGCGCCCTAAAAAGCTCACCTCCAAGGCATCCATCCCCGTTGTCCGGGAGTCAGAGATCGATGCCATCGACGATGAAATCCAGAGCTCTCTACAGCAGATCGAAACCGGCGTCGAAAAGGCCGAGGAGTCGGTGAGTCCCTAATTTTAGCCTCATCCCTATCCCAGTCACGTGATAGTATCGCCAAAATGACACGAAATTTTCACTCCAATATGAAATGACTCGCGCTGACCTCGGACCGTCTTAGGAAATTCACCTGCAACGCGCAATTAATGCCACTGCCCAGGGCAAAGTAAATGAGGCACACATCCCTACTCCCGAGACCATTCTCAGTAATCTTCAATATGACGAGCTCTATCCTCCCATCTTCTCGCAACCCGCGACGTACATTCGCTTCTCCTCGACCGTCGAGGATTGTTGCGGATGCCCATACAATATGACAGAGGAAGATGATGTCTTCCTTAAGATCATGAACCAGAAGCGCGATCCATCTGCTGGTCGTTGCACAGAGGATATCTTTGAGGAGGTCATGAATTTCTTTGAGGAGACGGCGCAGATGAAGCAGCCATACGCATCGATCGATAATCCCCCGGTGTTATCCTTTGAAGAGATGCAAGACATGATGGATGCCACGTTAGAAGATCCCATGAAGATTTTTGCCAAGGAAATATATGAGCACTGGAAGTCGCGTCGGATGGCTGTTCAAAATAACGCACTCGTACCGCAGCTCAAGGTACGTAACTGTCCCATGCCATTGGCCATGCAACATCACTAACTTCAATCTCCGCAGTTCGAGACTGGCCAAGACACCGACGACAGTGATCCATTTGTCTGTTTCCGTAGACGCGAGGTTCGCCAGATCCGCAAGACTCGTGGTAGAGATGCGCAGAGTGCCGAAAAGCTTAGACGTCTTCGCAAAGAGCTGGAAGATGCTCGCGAGCTCGTTGCTTTGGTGCGCCAGCGCGAAATTGCTCGGAGGGAAATGCTGTCCATGGAGCGACAGCTCTTCAAGCAACGTGCTGAGGTCAAGGAGATGAAGCGCAAGCTCAACATCAAGGACGATGATGAGGACCTCATCAACCAAAAGGTAAGCATGGGCATTGTGATGGGCATTGTGATCGCTAAATATATGCATATGCTAACCATTCACCCCATAGCCGAAAAAGAGAGTGCTCGATATGCCGCCTCAACGTCCCAACGCTCCTCAACTGCGCATGCCCCTCAAAGCTGGGCAGGGCGCAGAGGATTTGCAGCTACTGGAGGACGTCCAGGCCGAGAAAGAGAACGAGATTCTGCGCGATATCAAGCAGAACATCACGAAGCACATCAAGTGGAACGAGGGATACGTGGATCACACCCGTGCACCACTCTCTCCTTCTCCAGAAAGGACATTCGATGTGGCTACCTTCCGACCCGCATTCACGGCACAGTTGCCCACCCCTCCATCGTCAGAATCATCTGGTGATATGGATACTTCCTTAGACGTCACTAGCCCGCTCTTCTCAAGAGACAAGCTTGCATCGCACGCCGTGGAACTGCACGACGAACCACACCGTATGCCATCTTTCCGACGACGAATTGGACGTGGTGGCCGGTTGATGATTGATCGTCGAAACATGGGAGCCCGTAAAGTCGAGATGGACCCAATCAAGGCCGACCGATTCAAGTTCGACCAAGAAGACTCCGACGATGAGTATGAATATGATACCGATGCGTACAGCATTCAAATCATGCAGCACCGGGCTATCACCATGGCCAAGGCGCGCGAACAGGCTGCAGTGGCTGCCCAGGCTCATGCGCAGGCGCAAGCACAGGCAGCCCAAGCACAGGCTCAGCGACGACTGCTGGAGCAAAATGGTCAACATCCTGGCTCCATGGGGTCGAATCTCGGACCAGGTGCCGTGGCGGTGTCAGAGACCTGAACGACTTTTTTCCCTTTTCATCTTTCCCAGCATTTGGCGGGCGTTTTCTTCGTGGCGCTGTTTTTCTCATCCCTTCGTCTCCTTGTCTCCTCTCCCCCTTTTACCACACCTGTAGTTTTAGTACTCCCTCATGTTTCGATGATTTCCGCGGGCTGGCTGGTTTGATGCCCTGTTTCTCTTCTTTTTTCCCGCCGCGTTTCCACCCACCTTCTCACACATCTCTTTCTCGACATTCCGTTTCGACGCAGGTGCTAGCCATTCGTGGCCGAGCGCGTCTGCATTTGTTAGTGTACATATTATCTTTTTTTTTCTCCCGAATCTCGGTGGTGTTGGCTGGTGTCGGGCAGCCTTTGTATGATGGATAACCGAAGTTATGATGCAAGCGACGAATGGGAGGGCAAAGAAAAAGGCTCAAAAACATTCAGAAAATCTAAAACAATTTAATCACTCGCAAGAAGCACTTTTTTTTTGGTTCTGTTGGGGTTCAGTAGAACAGACTGATATCGGCCGTAGTAAATAGACGCAAGAACAAAAGGCTCTCACACCCTCTGCGTCTTGAACTGGCGCGATTCGCCATCATCGCCGTTGGCGGAACGTTTCAATGAATTAGAAGTAGCGGGCTGCAGCATACCCAAGACAGCCTGCAAGACCTCCTTCTCGCCAATGCGAACCTGTAAGGCCATCCGTACGCGACGAGCCCCCTCATCCACGTCACCAGTCTCAGGCAGCGGAGAAAGCGAAGCCCTAAGTTGGAGGTCATCGGCCAAAGACGTAGCGTATTGCTCCTGTCGCTTCTGCAGCGCCTTCATCAAGATAGCGGTCGAATTGGCGTCCAAGACCGGCTTAGGAGCCTTGTCCTTGGACACGCGCTGCTTGAACTCCTCGGGGGAGAGAGTCAGCGTAGCCAGGAGAACCACCAACTCGGCTGGCAGTATGTCTTGCAAAGACGGGTTGGCGTTGACAGGTCTGGGGATTACATAGCCGTCATCGAGGATGTCGAGGCTTGCGAGGAACTCAAGTCGGGGCTGGGATTCGACGTCTGCGTTAGGGAGTCCTGCGGCTTCGCAGATGGTTTCCAATGATAGCTCAAGTACGTCGTAAACAGCGTAGTTATCGGTCACATAGCCGTATCGGCGGAGGAGATCTGCGCGGGGGATCTCTCCGTAATCATTGAAGATTTCCTCGCCTTGTTGAATTGGCTTGATTGCCTTCATGACCAGGGCACCTTCTTCCTGGTAGAGACGGGCCTTATGAAAGAGGGTTAGAATTGGGGTTGAAGAAAATAATCGTATCCAAACTCACGTTGTTTCGGTCCGCATCGGCGTTAAGCAGATCCGCGAGCGGAACCATACCCTTAGGTAGCTGCTCCTCCTCCTCGTCGTCAGTCATGTAACTCTCATCGTTAGCCTCTCCCTCGTCATCATCGTCCTCGGACTTCTCGATGTCAAAGGCATAGGCCATAATGAGGGACCCCATGATATGGCCCACTTGGATAAGGGCAGCATCACCAGCATCACCCTCCCAAGACGCAAGACCTTGAGGAGGAGGGAAGAGATCCGGCCTCTTTGCCAAAATAGGAGCGATGGAATTCCTAATCGACTCCTCGGCGCCTGACCGACCAATCTTCTCAACAATAGTGCTAGCCTGCAGTTCCTGCAGCTCGGCAGGCGACCAAAACATCAGGGTGTCGAAACGAGAAGGCAAAACCCGGAAATACGGAGCCCATCTCGACTCTTCTCCTTGCAGGTATTCATACACCATGACCAGCATCAGGGAGAGCCACGGACCCATCTGCTCCTCTAGATTCTCCCCGAGCAGGGTCCTCAGCTCTGAGTTCTGCACGGTGAGGACCATGGCGCGCGGAATCGAGAATAGTTCTTCACCTTCCGAGATGTTGCTTTGTGCCACTAGAGCCAGAAAATATATTAGTGACTGGCTATGACAATTATAGGACTCTCATTTTTGGGAAGACTCCGTAGACGCTTTTGTGTGGTTGGGAAATAGATTTTTTGGACACTTACCGACACCACGACCCGCTCCAGTGGCTCGAAGATCTGCGAGTCTGAGTTTGGGGTTGAGCTGCACACCGGGGCTGGCTTGCAACCATGACATGAAGTTGTCAGACTGTTGTTGAAAGCCCTCGGCGTCGGGGAAGTGGGCTGTCGAAGACATGACGGGGGAGATCCCTCGGGAGGGAAAGAGGAGTATAAGGAGGGTGTAAAATGAAGGAAGAAATGAAGTGGATACCAGGTAGGGAAGAAGAAAATAATGTAGAAGAGGGGAAAGAAGAAGAGAGTCGGGAGTATGCAAACTAAAGTCGAGAAGGGTAGCTCGGGTTTAGTTCGGGCCAACCGACGGGTGCCGCTTTTAACGCCGATAACGATAACGAAAATCATAGACTTCAGAGGTCTCATACATTGCGGACGATTCTATTGGCTTTCAACTGATACACTCTCATTGATACCTTGAAATCCCGCCCATCATGATCGCAATTGGCATGGAAGGCTCCGCCAACAAATTGGGTATCGGCATCATGCTGCATCCCAAGGACGGTAGCCCCCCGCAGGTCCTCGCCAATATCAGACACACCTATGTCTCCCCGCCAGGCGAGGGCTTCCTACCCAAGGATACAGCACGCCATCACCGATCATGGGTTGTGAAGCTGGTCAAACAAGCTCTCAAAGAAGCGAAGGTCACCGTTGACGATGTGGACTGCATTTGTTTCACCAAGGGACCCGGAATGGGTGCCCCGCTACAGAGTGTGGTGATCGCCGCGCGGATGTTGAGTCTGCTTTGGGGCAAAGAGCTAGTCGGAGTAAACCACTGTGTTGGACGTACGTATCCATACACACCTGCTATAGACAGTGCCTGCTATTTGGAGTTGGAACTCGAACAAACCGCTGACAATGTGAATCTCCAGACATCGAAATGGGCCGTCTCATTACCGGCGCAACAAACCCAGTCGTCCTATACGTCTCCGGTGGTAACACACAAGTCATTGCATACAGCTCGCAGCGGTATCGCATCTTCGGCGAGACCCTCGATATGGCAGTAGGGAACTGTCTAGACCGGTTCGCGCGCACATTGCACATCTCCAACGACCCAGCACCGGGATATAACATTGAACAGCTAGCGAAGCAAGGAAAGCAGCTAGTCGATCTACCCTATGTCGTGAAGGGCATGGACTGTTCATTCTCCGGGATCCTGGCTGCGATCGATGGGCTCGCTAAGCAATGGGGGCTAGGCGGGGAAGAGAAGGCGCGAGAAGACGAGCAGAAAACGGCTGATTCTACTACCGCTGCGAACGAGTCATTGGAAAGCAAGCCCACACGCGCAGATCTGTGCTTCTCCCTCCAGGAAACTGTCTTTTCAATGCTTGTTGAGATCACCGAGCGCGCAATGGCGCATGTTGGATCGAAGCAGGTTCTTATTGTTGGTGGTGTTGGATCGAATGAGCGTTTGCAGGAGATGATGGGTATCATGGCACGGGATCGCGGTGGAAGTGTCTATGCCACGGATGAGCGGTTCTGCATCGATAACGGGATTATGATTGCACAGGCTGGTATGCTGGCATACGGGACCGGATTCCGGACCCCTCTGAGTGAGAGTACTTGTACCCAGCGGTTCCGTACAGACGAAGTATTTGTGAAGTGGCGGGATTGATATCAATCGATGTCTTGTCTGAACCAAAAATATATCTATTATGTGTTATGAATTGAGCGAGTCAGATCCGATATCCTTTTGAATTCGGTTAGATAGATTTGGAAAAAGTTATTCAACATTCACCACTCATCCCAAGTGGGGTTTCAAGACATTTGTAATATTCTTGCATAAATCCAAGCGCCTGTACAGCTGTATCATTTGCCCATGATCAATCCCAATTCCTCTCCCAACACCCAACAAGTAACGCCTCAGAAAATATGCAATATGTGGTCATCTCCTCACTGAGATGGATCGTTCAACGCACATTCATGTGTGCTGGTTGTAGTCGATGACTGGGCGATCTAGTAGTAGGATCTAGTTGCCATTATGAACGAGGAAACTGGACAGACAGGAAGCAGGCTGGCGAGGGTCAATGAGTCGGACAAGGCAAAAAATTGCTTGTAGATCTTTGTATCTCTGCAGATCGAACAGACCACAACATGTCCGAGGCAGTATTCGGCAAAAGAATGTCTGTATGCAATGAAAAACCGCCGATATGTTCGGACATGGATTATTCTGTGATATCGCCAGTCGGTTTGTACAGAATGGTCGTGACATACTGCAGAACACGAGATTAGTTCATCCACGAAAGATGTATAAAGCAGTAACTTACTTTTCTTTTATACCTGGTTGTCACACTTGTAGCCAGGACACCGTTCTTGATACTGCTCGTGGCGAGGTGGTTGAGGACAGTGTGGTTTGGGTAGTTCAAAACGCTGCTATCGTCTTTCATGGGGGTTGTGCCATTGAGAATTGACTTGCCCAAGAAGAGAGGCAGACTGGGAGGGGTAGCCGTGTCTCCAATGACATTGGCGGCCTGGACATAGGCCGGGCTATCTTCTTCCTTATCTAGATCGGCGAGGAATTGAGGAATGGCATCACCGAAATCACCGGGTGGAACCTCTTCCTCGCCTTCTTCCTTTTCTAGAGGGTGGGCCTCGGTATCTCCTGGATCCTGCTTAGAGGCATCCGGCAACGTGTGTGGAGTGTGAGCTCCGGACGGAACACCCGAGTCCTTGTCATGAGCATCATCTGCACTTATTTCAATGTAGTTGACCAAATGATTAGTGAAGTCGACGGCAGTCGGAAGACTGTCCGCAGCGCGCATTGTTCCATCAACAATGAATTTCAAGTGGTGCGTGCCAGGTCGAAGGTTCAGAGTAGCGGACATAACGGACGGATTTTGTTCACTATCGAGTATTAGCCGAGTCCCGAGAATCCCAACCTAGTCATTTAACCAACCTCCTGTGCAGACGGAACTTCTTCTCCCAGTTAACAAAAGTTCCAGTAACATAGACCTTCTGTGCAGGAGCTGTCCACTCGATAACGACCGGGACGGCCTTGCCCGCGCCACTGATGGTGTATGGCTGGAGCTCATCAAGCAACTCCTCCTCTTCAATGGTTATATGACCTGAAGCCAGAGTACTTGGATCCATCCGTTCATCTAAGAGCCGATCCGCGGGGAGCGACTGGATATGCGAGTCCTCAGGGCCGGCGACGGGCGATCCGGGCGTGGTGTTAGCATCGCCAATTGGCAATGGCAAGCGCGGTGGATGTTGTAGGTGTGCCGATGCGCTATAGTACGAGTTGAGGGGCGGGGCCGATGGTGCCACAGGATCGCGCCCCGGGACATTGCGCGAGATCGGGACTTGGACCGGGTTGGAGTGGTCGCGGGATGGGATATCCTTAATTGCGGAAGGCTCAGATCGACGTGTATCTGGTGCCGGAGCCTTCTCTATGTTCTTAGGTGCTGACTCGGGGACATTTCGGGATTGTAGACGCTCTTGCACGGATCCTTGGTATGCTGCCGAGTGCCCAGCGGCTGTCTCCTTTGTGGCCGAGGGATCAGCCGCTGTGGCCTTTGGAGCCGAGATTGTATTAATGGAGGATCGACGGGCGACCTTTCGGTCGCTTATAGAGCTGTGGTGGACATGGGCCGGCGACGCGTCGCCCACCGGGCCTTTGGAAGGGTTGTTGCCCATCGAAGGCGGGGAAAGGTGAGATGACTTTAGGCCGACTTTTTGTTGGGAGTTGGGGAAAGAGGGTGGTCGAACTAAGTTACAATGGCGGGTTGAAGAAAGACACTTCCGATGCTAGCTCAAAAGTAAGGATTGGCGGTGGGCAGTAATCAAAGTCGATTGATGTACTCACATTGTCAAAGTACAGTAGACGCTGATGACGCCGGAAGCCCAATCCGGTAATATAGGGCTTAGGGCTTGGCAGCTGGACCGCGGCGCGTGTTACTTGGATATCATAACAGAGTCAAGATGCATACATTGTTTTGCTACATACATTCATAATAATCATGGGCTGGGTATCGATCGTGAAATACCCCCTGTTGCTCGTTCTTGCCTTTACAATCCAATTACTGTCCTACTTGTTGTCAACCCTTCTCTTCCTCGCATCGCCAGTGATCTACATCGGACATGTCGTCTTATACCTGACTCTGCTTCCATTGCGTATCCTCATTAAGTTAGAGGTATGTATGAGATAGGCATTTACGCTATCACATGTGTCCATATCGTAGCTCCTTGGTGGCACATTTACTAAGGTCTGATAGGCATTCATCTATTTCATGACCGGGGCGGTGCTTGTCGGAGCAACTATAGGCATGGTCCTACATTTCACCGGCAGTACCATATCACAAGTCCTGCAAATTGAAGAGCCGGATGAGCCACGGCGGCCTCGTGTAAAACAGGAGCTTCTAGATTCTGAACCCCAGACACCATCCTTCGACTACCTAGAAGCGCAGACGGAGGATCGCAAGTTCCTGCCCTACTCAACGATCTTGGAGGAGGAAGAGAACAGCCATGAGTCAGGTTGATATACAGATACTAGTGTATAATATTATAATAAGATGCAATTGAACCTGCCATCCAGGGCGGGCTAAACGCAAACCTGTCATTAAACTGCCAAGAGCCCCACTAGGTAATGGAGGCGACCTGTCCAATCTTTGCACGACATTATATTCCGCTTGAGACAGAAATGTCTACCGGTAGATAGACAATATGCACCGACTTCGTGGTCCGGTGGGCCATAGACCCAATATTGCCTAATTGGGACACGTATGCGACCCAGCCAATCACATCATCCACATCTAGTATCCAAAATGCGAGGTCGATGTATATAAAATCCTCGAAATCTATCCGAGTCTCAAAATTCTATAACCTGCTTTCGTACCCAAACTGCCCTCTTTACAATACAAGGCTCAGGATAAAATGGTCCGAATCAACGCGTTCGCCGTGGAACAAGTACACAACCCCCAAACCAATCCACCTACCTAGCACAGAAACTAACGTCCTAAAGTGGATGGACCTCTACGAAACCAGCGCAAAGCACAACCTCGCCGAAACATGCTGCGCATCCATCTCCCTCAATGACCTACTAGCCCTATCCCCGAAACAGGATCTGGTAGACTACACGCAAAAGCAAGTCTACGGCGCGATCAGGGGATCCGAGGCGCTGAGAACCAACATCGCAAAATTGTATTCGCAATCTGAATCTCCCGAGGCCGGCCCCGTCTCTGCTGATCGCGTCCTCGTCACAAACGGTGCCATCCAGGCTAATTTCTTGGCGCTTTATACTCACGTCGGGCCGAAGGATCATGTTATTTGTCAGTATCCGACGTACCAGCAATTATACTCTGTTCCAGAGTCTTTCGGGGCGGAGGTTAGTCTGTGGCAGTCGGATGAGGGGAATGGATGGACAATGGATTTGGGGAAGTTGAGGTCTTTGATTAAGCCGAACACGAGGATGATTATTTTGAAGTATGTATGGCTTTTGGTGGATATTGACTGGATTTTTACTGATTGAAATCTATAGTAATCCACAGAATCCCACTGGGGCGATTCTTGGTCGTGAGGAATTGCAGGAGATTGTTGATATCGCACGGGAGCATGGTATCCTGATTCATTCTGATGAGGTTTATCGACCTCTGTTCCATTCACTTGACTCTGATCAGGAAGTTCCTCCGTCTATTCTTGAATTTGGGTATGAGAATGTTATTGCAACGGGCTCCATGTCTAAAGCTTTCAGCTTGGCTGGGATCCGACTGGGTTGGATTGCTTCGCCAAATCCTGAGATTATCGAAGCTTGTGCCTCTGCTCGTGATTATACCCTCATCTCGGTTGGTCAGATCGATGATAGCGTGGCCGCTCATGCCTTGTCTAGTCCATGCGTGGAAAACTTGTTGCAGCGCAATCTTCGCCTGTGCCGCCAGAATCTCGAAGTCCTTGAAACATTCATTGAAGAGCACAACTGGGCTATGAAGTGGACAAAGCCAAAGGCTGGAACGACTGCGTTCATCAAGTTTGTTGACAGTGAAGGCAGAGCAATTGACGATGTCGTATTTTGCCAGCAACTCCAGGAACTGACCGGGGTGATGCTGGTCCCTGGAAGCCAGTGCTTCGGCGGTGGTGTGGACTTCCGTGGATATGTGCGACTGGGCTATGTCCAGGAAAACCAGGTGATAGTTGATGGATTGAATACTCTGAGACAGTTCATGCGTGATGAGTATGAGAAATTGCCACTGGCTTGATGAGGGCACTCGGATCACCTAGAATAGTACCAATTCCAATCCAAGATTCGCAAAATAGATGTCCCAGGGCAAGGATGTTTCGGATGCCCAAAACTTAGTCAGAAGCTCTCGCGCTCTTGTAAAGTTTCCCATTCCAAGACTTTGCATGTCGCCCATCCGATTGTGGATAAACTCACGTTCATTGGTGTCGTCGGTTTCACAGCCAACACTGAACATGGGCCAAAGGATCAATATATTCGCAGAAGAGAAGGGCGGGATATCTTCCACTGCGGCTATGATTTTCCTAATATCCTCTTTCACCGTCTCATGGTTCCTTGGAAGTGTTTGGACTCGCCGATGGAGATGTAATAAAGCAGAGTGAACAAAGGCAAGATGTGTATTCTTCAGCTCCATAGAATCTCCACCAGAAACACTGCACTCAACAAGGGAAAGAATCTCGATCTCAAGCCTTTGAGCTTCTGCCAAGATATCTTGTTGCATCCCAGGGCCAGTGTGGCATTGGCGTTGCAGCAATTGTGATAGCCGCGCAAGCAGCGGAGCCAACTTCAAGGAGTATCCACATATATCGTCGACATGCGGGTTTAATAGATCAAAAGACCTATCCAGTAGCCCAGTATCAGGGCTCATCACACCACTAGTACCCAACCCTGATAATCCCGCGAGAACATCCATTGTCGTGAACCATTTGACTAAACATTGAATGTAAGGGTCAGCAATGCGTGGGGTTCCTTGGCTATCCAAAAAGGCACCCAAAAGACGCATCACCCCACCAAGGTGAGTCCGCCACGTCTGCATATTCCCATTGCACACATCGTTAGTGCACAGAGCCATTGCCGTTGTGACAGTCTCCGCTGTCAGTGTTGCATTCGTTTCACTGAGAGCAGAGCGCAGGCTGGAAATTGACAAGTTCGTAAACCTCAAGCAGGACACCCTTGAATTTGGTCCTGTGTCTTGGACGAGTCGGCTGTGGTGACTGCAAGCAGATGCGAGGAGAGCATAGAGAAGATGGGGTGTCTCTAGGGAAGATGCGATGATTCTTTGCAGGAAGAGCGCTGGGGCTGCGGGGAACAGCCGGGGGGCAGTCTCGGTGTTAAAGATATGCATGAAAAATTGAGATTCTTTTGATGATAGAAATGGTGATAGATTTAGGACAGGCTGATGACCGATAGGGTTTAGGCTCTGGCTGACGCTCTCATTGCGACGATTCGCTTCACTTGGCCTTGTGCGAATGACTACATTCCGATTGATGAGATTAATATCATATCTGCACTCTTTGGGAAACCGAGTGCAGCGCGAGCAGATGGGCTTCTTCAGGTCACACTGGATATTTTATTAGCGATGTTCAGTTGGCCAGCAAGAAGTTCTTTACTTTGACTTTTTTGCGCCGACATTCTGTGCAGCCATCTCGCCTTCTTTGGGGGATGGAGCTATCTTTGCCAATCCGATTTGACATGGCCAATTGGATGTATAGTAAATACAGGTAATATAGAGAAGAGAAGTAAAGAAGTCGAGAAGAAGAAGAGGAAGAGAGCAGTACCCACAATTTTCCGAGCTAAGTACCCGCTCCAGTCATATTTCGGCATTGAATACTCCAAGTATTTAAATATTCTTAATTATGATGATGTCGCTTATACTGTTTTTATGAGTCTTTTTAGTAGTCTTTTTAGTAGTCTTTTTAGTAGTCTTTTTAGTAGTCTTTTTAGTAGTCTTTTTAGTAGTCTTTTTAGTAGTCTTTTTAGTAGTCTTTTTAGTAGTCTTTTTAGTAGTCTTTTTAGTAGTCTTTTTAGTAGTCTTTTTAGTAGTCTTTTTAGTAGTCTTTTTAGTAGTCTTTTTAGTAGTCTTTTTAGTAGTCTTTTTAGTAGTCTTTTTTTTTAGTATTATTCTCAAATATTGTATGTCTTTTTTTAGTATTATAACCAGAATCAAAGCAAAACGGACATCAGCGTAGTTATACTCATTAATTCATGTAATCGATCGCCTTCTCGAAGGATCTCAATTCCCCAGCGCCATCCGGTGACCATTCGCTGCTAAGGGCCATAGTGTAGCCAAGAACTGCACGGAGGAACTGATAGAATCTGTTTTGGTAGGTTGCTTCAAGTGGATGATAACAGGGAAAAGTTAAAATGTAGATAGGTACATATGTAGGTACTTGTATGTCTTGCAACCTTGAAGCCCTGGCCGCATTAATAGCGGTAGCTGCAAATGCCTGCAATGGACTGTGATGTATATGTGCCGGTTGACCGTGTTCATATGTAGAGAACGTGACAGCCTAGTGAGCCCACGTATACGCCTGCTAGAGGTCGCCCTACTTTTAAAATAGATTGGGTCTCACTGCATTGTCAAAAGCACCTGCCAAGTACTTCTTGGCTGGTTATATCACGAGGACTGTGCTTTGGGATTCCCTACTTAAACATCATAACATTTACATCCTGATCGTCTTAACTTTCTCCAGGGACGTCTTTTATAATTTCTCCTTTGCCCGTTCTCGAATTTTCAACCATGTCGTCCGACTCACAGACTTCCAAGTATATCCACACAAGACTATGGTCTATTTACCACCTCGCTGATTCTTGCTAACTTTCCAACAGGTCTATCTTCGCAAAGCCGCCAGTCAAGATCATCGTGAGCAGTGAAGAGCGCATTTACTATGCCCACCGTGGTACACTCGAGGCCCACCCCGCATTTGATGCCCGACTGAAGGCCTCAACTGACGAATATGAGGAGGCCATTGATTGGAGTGGTTTTGATGAGCAAACCATAGATTGTGTATTGAGTTTCCTTTACACTGGAGGCTATCAAGCACCTCAAGCGACCTCTGTGGCAGCCGAGGAAGATGAGGCAGATGCGGGGGAAGAGGCCCCAGCGCAAGATGGAGAAGAACAACAACAAGAAGAAGAACAAGAAGTAGTAGTAGAAGAGGCAGAGGAAGCGGATGAAGAAGACGGTAATAAACCCTCTTACATCGTCCGCTCTCATTATCAAAAAAAAAAGGATCGAGACACTAATACCAAATCAACCAATGCAGAACAACCGTCACCACCTGACAGCCCACAGTCACAACCTTCATGGCCAGAGTCACCAACCCCGATATTTCCTGCACGTGCAAGATCACTGTCACCAGTTGCAGAGTCCTCCATAGGTCCAGACTCTCCACCGACCCAGGCCCTATCAGAGTGCGACCTAAATGGCCGACCTCTGACTCCATTGGAGTACTGCGACGGGGTCACTCTGGCCACGGAGCATGCCTCGGCACAAAAGGTCCCAGACGACGAAAAGCAAGACCAAGACCAAGAAGAGCCAGAACAACAAACCGAGGGAAACACCGCTGCGGAGATTTATCTCCACGCAAAAGTCTACTCCTTCGCAAGTCAACTCTACCTCGAGAAATTGGAGCAATTTGCTCTGAATCGTCTGGCCCAGGTCCTTGTTGCCCTGCAGCAAACAGACAAGGCCCCATTCCCGTACTTGGTGGATGCAATCCGATTGATTTACAAAACCACCAGTACAGTTGATGATGCGAGGAACTTACTTTCTCAGTTTGTGGCGCTGCGGTACACGACCCTGGTTAGTGAGGATCTGGACGAACTTATCACCGAGGGAGGAGAGTTTGTGGTTGATTTGTCGCATAAGCTTGCTCGGAATCTGACGACTATCGCAATGGCGTTTAAGAGGGTTGAATATCTTACTCATAGAAATGAGGAGTTGAAGGCGGAAAGTGCAGAGAAAGATAAAGAGCTGAAGGCTTTGAGGGAGGAGGTCAGGCACGGACCGACACAGGGGTTTCCGGCTTACACGTATCAGATTTGAAGTTGACATGGAGACCAACATGGTACACAGCTAGTGTCCAATAGATTACATTGAGTTCTTATTCTTTGCTCGGTTCTCAAGTTTAGGCAATATCTCCAGCTAGAGACTTGATATACTTCTGTATTGATGGCCACTAAACACGATTTCTACTTGTTTATATGGTACTTATATGAAAAATATCAGTTTAGCCGTTAAGGAACGAGACTTGTTAGCACCATATATAGAGCCCAATAGAAAGATTTGCTCTCCTGTGGTTTGTAGATACGTTGAGTATAGATACGGTTGCCGAGAACACGGGTCTCAAGGGATAATCTTCAAAGTTTACATTCTACAAACCTCAGGCTTTCATTGACATTGTCTTTGTTTATATGACATGCGAATAGATTGAAATGCGGGTACCTGACCATCGACGTCATTAGCGTCGATCTTATCCGAGCTTCTGTGGGGAGGTAGACTGACCTCCGAGACACTCCACGATGATCCCGCGATCCTTTTTGCGCGTAACACTATTTGCAGCATTGACGCTCCTTATTTTTCTCACCTGGACAATATTGAGACATCTCGAAGCCTACATCCCCAATCTCTCGTCTCCACAGGCCATCACAGACCTGACACCCTCACATCGCCAATTCTGGCGGGAATTCCACGGCCTGCTAGAAAAGTATGCGCCGGACACAGAGCCTATAATCGAATACGAAAAGGCGTCCACAGAAGGCTTCAATGCCCACAATGCACCACCACGCCCAGATACCCTCTACATTCTAGAGGAAGACATCACCACAATGAAAGAAGCGCATGCCGGGTTCGTCAATACAATCGCCAACTCCCCGCCCGATCTCCCCTACCTCCCGGGCACAAAAGGCATAGTTTCAACAGCAGGAGGGACGTACCTCCCAGTGCTAGTGATATCCCTCCGCATGCTCCGCCGAACCGGCTCCACCCTCCCAATGGAAGTCTTCCTCTCCGACGAAGACGAGTACGAAGAGTACATATGCAACATAGTCCTCCCCTCCCTGAACGCGCGGTGCATCGTCCTATCCCGTATTCTCATTTCCGCCCCAGCCCGAATCGAGAAATACCAATTCAAGCCCTTCGCAATGCTCTTCTCATCCTTCGAAGAACTCCTCTTCCTAGACGCAGACGCCTTCCCTCTCCAGAAACCAGAACATCTCTTCACGACCGAGCCCTTCCTCTCAAAGGGAATGCTCATCTGGCCCGATTTCTGGGCTTCGTCTGTTTCCCCGCTCTTCTACGATATCGCAAACTACTCACCCCCACCAATGAACTTGCGCCAATCAACAGAATCGGGCGAAGTCCTCCTCTCTAAGAGATCACATCTCCGATCCCTCCTCCTAACGACATACTACAACTACCACGGTCCCTCGCACTACTACCCTCTGCTCTCACAGGGTGCAGCCGGCGAAGGCGACAAGGAAACCTTCGTCGCAGCCGCGACGGCCATGCAAGAATCCTTCTACCAAGTCAGCGAGTCTATCTGCGCCCTCGGGCACGAGACCCGAAGCGGTTTGGCCGGTTCCGCAATGGCGCAGTTTGATCCAGTCCAGGACTTCGCCTTGACTAGTCGCGGGATATGGCGTGTCAGAGGTGATGATGCACCCGCGCCAGACGTATTCTTCATCCATGCCAACTTTCCAAAGTTCAATCCTGCTACTGTGTTCGAGATTCATGAGGTTAACCCTACGTATACGGATGAGGGTGAGTACACGCGGGCTTGGACGTTGCCGGTTGATGTTGTACGGGGGTTTAATAGTCGGGTTGATGTTGAGAAGGGGTTTTGGGAGGAGATTCTGTGGACGGCTTGTGAGCTCGAGGATAAGTTTCAGAGTTGGCTTGCGTATGAGGGGATTTGTGACGCGGTGAGCGTTTACTGGGGTGCTGTCTTTGGGGTGGATTGATTGTACTTTTGACCTGCTGGTCCGACATATGGCATCAGGAGTTCAAGTGCTATTCTTTATTTTTACTTGCGTCTTCATCAGAAAGCATAACCAGTGCCCTCCTCCCGTGGCTTATACCTCTACTGCCTTGTCCAAGCAGTGGTGGGACATTGCACAGGTCAAATGATACACTTACTTCATGGATTTCGACTCGAAGATCCCCTCGGCGTTTAGTACGTGTAGAGTAAAGGCACCTGGGCACTTAAGTAGGAGATATAGATATACTACGTCACTAGTATGCAGTGTTGCCAAACAATTTAGCCATGATAATACCATAGTAGATGATATTTTGGGTATACTACTGTAAACAACTCCCATTCCTTGGAAACCGACGAAGTCCAACTCATGAAACTGGCGACAGAGCGATTCTGACATCAGCTGCGCCGGTGATATCTTTAATATCGTCGAACACGTCATTGATCCGGCAGAAGTAGGTCGTTCCCTGCCGCTCATCGCCCCCGGCTAATATCCCGAAAACCTTCCCATCCACTCTTGTAATCCAAGACCCAGAGTCTCCGCCTTCCGCAAATGGATAGGAGTTCTCAGAAGTTGCAATCTTGTTAACCCAAGTGATGACGAGACGGTATCCGGGCCCCTTCTTGCTTTCGAGCCGGTCAAGCCTAACAGATTCCAAGCCGTGATATACAGAAGCTGTCATGCCAGTTGATCGCCCGGACTTGTAAAGTTTCAATCCATCGCGGGCATGCATGAATGGACCATGGTATGGAAGGTTGGTCGGCGTGTTGCTGTACTGGAACCCCTAAAAATTCTTGAATTAGCCCGAGAAAAGTCACATATGGCATCTCACTTACTTTGTTTCCAGAGACGCGATCTCCATGCATTTGCCGATGGATTCTATTACTCGAAATCTTTATCAGAGCCCAGTCAACGGCCACTCGACGGTTGTTTCCATCGAGCCGGGTGCGATGCATTCCACTTCCGGCAACGACATGCCCAAGGTAGTACGCTCCATTCTTGAGCATTTTGCCACATGTGTCCCGTTCGGTTTCAAATTGTTGAATGCACTTCAGAGCAGCCTCATACTCGGCCCTGACAGAATCGGGCAGCCACCCATCTTCTCCCTTGTCGATCTCGGCCTTTGCGGCATAGAAAGAAGTGTCCTTCATGTCTTTGATGGACTCGCTCAGTGATTTGATGGTGACCTTCAGATCTCGCGGCGCTGGGTGGTCAATTCGGAGAATACGTTTGGCGATATCAAGGAACGAAGGATCATCATGCACCGTCAGGGGGTGTCGTACCCATCTCTTAAGTCCTATAATGACAATTTTAGCTACAGTTCTACACATGAAATGTGCCACTTACCCCTTTTGGCATCCAGACTTTGAAGATAGCGATCTCCTTAATACCTTTCTGGCGGGAAGACGCAGTGAAAGCAGGTAAGAGCATATGTATTCCAATCCTTTTGGTCTTTGAATCGGAGTTGCACAGAGCCACCCAAGGTGGAACAGCCTGCAGAGCTTTGATGGATTCCGAGGCTCACGCCGGGGTATACTGATCCAGTGGTAGCTTCAAGTGGAATGGTCGGGTTTAGGATAAAGGATTTGGTGCCGTCTTTTGTGAACAAAACATCGACATTTGCTTCGTCGAATGTTGCAAGAATACCGTGAACATATCGCGCGGCGGTAACGAATGAACTTTCGCATGTTTTACGGACACGGATGATTACCGTCACTGGATTGGAACTTCGATCGGGATTTGTTCCATACCGGAAACAGTCCAAACCAACCCAATCATCCTTGTTGGGACAACGGGCCACGATCTCCTGCGCGATGTTCTTCCACTTAGGAAAGATGGAGTGGTTCGATTCAATGGGCGAACAATAGATTCCATTGAACAGGTCTGTTTCAATAAGCTCAACTGAGATTCCATGATGACGGTGGCGTAGTAGCAGCTGGTTGATCTTCTTTGTAGCTTGGTACCACAATTCTGGCTGTGGTCGGTTTGGCATTCTGACAAGCACGGTTGTGACTTGTTCAGGTTCAGGGTCAATCTTAGAGTGTCTTCCCACAAGCCGAATGCCCTGATACTCCAGATGAAGATCACGCAAGACTTGTGCTGCATATCCTTCGATCTGATACACAGTGTCGGCATCATAATGAGGACCGGCTGTAATAGTACGAGCTGGTAGTGAGCACAGGTAAGGTCCTCCAGCGCGGAGTGTTGACTGCAGAAACCCCATTCTATCAACAACAACGGGGCCATCGAACGGAGAGGAGGTGGAAGACGTGGAGCAGAAGCCCATTGAATGAGCGCTCACTTGCGAGAAGGAAGATGTGGCTGCAACTGAAGAAGACGACATGGCGAAGATGTCAAGTTCGACAGAGGAATGAGTTCAAAGTGAAAAAGAAATGAGGTCAGAGTGAAGAATAAGTGAGGATTGAATCAGAGCGAAAATAAATGTCAGAGTGAAGTAGGATAAGTGGAGGGTTGAATCAGAGTGCAAAGAGATGCCAGAGTGCAAAGAGATGCCAGAGTAAAAAGAGATGTCGGTAAGAGGGGAAGAGAGGAAGAGAAGAAGAGAAGAAGGGAGACCATGATAAAACCTTAGGCTCCGATCCCAGTTTGAGGAGCGGATCTAACATGATATCCATGGATTGAGTTGCTAAGGTCGGAGATCCCACTATAAAATACAATGTATGGAGCGGTGTAAAAAGCAGTTTAAAACCAGGCATAAATCAGGCATTTGACCTTTGGCCGTTATGCCCCTTCGCATTTGGAGATCGAATCACGTGATGTGTCACGTGATGGGACGGTAGACAGAGGACTTCAAGTTCCAATGGAGGATACAGGTCCCACCGACATCGAGAAGGGGATCCACGGACACGGGATGAAAAAACCACTTGCATAACATTCTCTGTTTGTGCGTGCGTGCAACTAATTAGCCAAGTTAATTTAAATAATACAATACACTCTCGAACGTCTATCTATACACTATGACGACCATTCCTCCCGATTCGGACTAGGGCGGTGTCGGTGGATCCCCTTCTCGATGTTGGGGCGACCTGTATCCTCATTCGGACTAGGGCGGTGTCAGTCAGGAATGCGTGTGGGGCCGCTTTTAGTGCCCACCGGACCGACCCCCATTCCTGAAGAGTTCATAGTCTAATACAACATAATCGTATCTTCCTATTTCCTTCTTTTAAATTACATGAACTTCTACCCCGAATGCAGTTCTCCTTTTTTTTTTTTTAACCCAAACATTAAGTTTTTGTCACATTTCATTCTACTGTTCCCACCAACCACAGAAAAGCGTGAAATTGGTACACCCGAGAATGATCAGCGGGCGACCCACCTTTGTATTCCAGTTTACATGTAAGTAAAGAACCACTGTCGCAACGCCTACACGAGGTTGCAAGGACCCAAACATGAAGCTGCCACCCAATGAAGGGATGAACAGCCAGGGGAAAGCATGCTTAGATATCTAGGATGCTTCCGAGCTGGGTACTTTTTGACATTTTTGGTAGGTTTGAACACATTTCATCGTAGGTCGCTTCCACAACCAAACAAGCGCCTCCATCTTAGTATTTCCTATCTCAGCCCTTCCAAAACTAGAATAAAGTTAGCCTGTATACATTTATCAGGAAAAAGCAGTCTGACTTGGATGAAGTAGCTTGCGGGGAGGTTAATACCATTCTTTTCTCGTCAATGCCAAGTTGGAGCGGATGCCAAGTCAACCTAATTCGGGCGGGGGAAGGTTCTTCCCCGTGTTTGCCCACATTCCTGCACTTTGGAGTACTTGCTGTTTTGCTTTCGGAAATGTCCCCCCATCCATGCATTCTTTGGTCCGTCCCCACATGACTGGTATACACGGTGTCAATTGTCCGGTTCGAGACTCTGCAGCATTGGTACGCAGAGTGTGTTGCAAGAATGTCTCCCCCAGATAGTTATTCCTGGGTAGCCCAATTCTCACTAAGACCTTTGGACCATAAGATAGATGGCTGCCCCTTAGTACGCTGTGGTTCGCATTATATGGCTGGGAACTATGGAGGCCTGGACTAGTTAGTGGGTCCCTTGTGTTCCAGAATACAAGCATCATAGGACCATTCTTCTGGTCATCATATCGGGCTTGACCTCATATAAAAAGAAGCCGATGGCTCTTCTATCTATAGAACGAAGCCCTCACAAAATTGAGGCAACTATCAAGTGGTATTAAGTCTAACGGCCGATTAGTATGTGTGTAACGTGCCTCGACATGGGTTTTCCCCTTAGCTATGGGTTTTCCCCATGTCTTCTTTGCAAATGCAGGGGCTACTTTTTATATTTTGAAATGGACGGTATCGATGCCATCCAGAACCTGGGGGCCATGCACCTTGCCATGATATTCCTACCGCTCCGTCACCAATCCCTGTTTCAGAACCACCTGTATCCCAATAATGTTGTACTGCCTCATGATAGATCAGTACGTTGATAATATAGGAAATTGATTTGATTTCAATAATAAGATCCCGTCGATCGCGGGCGAAGAAGAATGGAAAACCTGGATTAATATTTGAAGGTTCTCCAATGACGAAAGGACCTAGCTTCTATGGGGGCGCCTTGGGTGACGCCCTTCTAGATTATCCCTATACTTCCGTCCGCGAGGTGCACAATGCATGTTACGACTTTCGAGGAGCGCATTTGCCGCGGGTAGATTATCTGTTTTCCGTGTTTTCGTAATTATCACTAAGGATTGTCGTTTGCATCATACTGAAGTCTCCACTTGACCTCGCCACAACCCTGATACTGGAGCCATCCTACCGATTTACGAACCAGACCGAACATTCCGGTCGTAGAATTTCGCTAGGGTTACCTTCACTATGGCCGTGCCTACCCTCATAATTCTTTTCATATTTCCCTAAATGGGATGAACTCTCTGATATATGATTGTATGCCACCATTCAATTTAATTCTGTTTATACCTGTTCTGTATGTCTAACTAGTTAAAGCAATTTTCGTCCACTCTCTTATGTAAGCTTAGGGTTTATTTTTGAATTTGTTGGATGCCTGAGGCACCATACGATAGAACCTTCATATTTGATAGCTCGCTCTCCTTTCCTTCTCTTCCTCCTCTCCTCGTGCGACACAGTCAATGCGTACAGTGTTTTCTCTATTGATTCTCCATCTGTATTGCATCTCTATCAGAATTCTATCTTTGAAACAACACTTCGGACTTGCTGATACTAATGTCGCCCAAGTTTTATCCGATGGAAATCGGTGCGTAGGGATAAGGAAACATGTTATGAATCTTAGATAGCGCTGGAAGATGCAAGCATTATCAATCTTCCCAGCTTCGGGGCAAAAGTCTGTGAAAGGGTTCAAGCCACTGATCGTGGAGTGGAAGCTGAGTCAACGTTGCCTGCGCGTCATGGGACTTGACTTGGCCTTGCCGATAAATTGTTAAGATAAAAGTTAGTAATTATTGTGTTTTGCCTGCAGGGGGTTCATCGGTTTTGTTTTGTTGAACGAGCATAGTAGAAGTGGCTCTTGGTCAACACATAGATTAAAATAAAGGCTGGTGGCTTAGGCTCATGTTTACACCCTATCTAAAGTTGACAGGACGTAGCATCATAAAAGCTCTCTCATTTTATGCAAATATAAGAGTCATTACGGAATTACATCATGAGGTATTGAGGCAGATTGAATGCGAAAAGTGCAAGTTATAGAAATAGAAATGGTTACTCGGCAATGAGGAAGCTTCCTGATTGTCAGTGGTCTAAGTCTGGAGCATTAGGCAATTATGACAAGCTCTAAAGTCTCAAAGGCTTGAAATCCGTTTTCAGGCGTTTTGCAGTCCGTTTTCAGACGAGGCATTAACTCCATATATGCGTTGGACAACTTGTAAATGACATCATGCAACTGAAGGTGTATTATATATCTGTTAGGGATGCATGGAAACGTACTAGCAGGTTAAGCATAACTTTTTGAGCACAGTCCACGTTGGCAAGCCACCATGAAGCACACTTTCATACCGTGGCTGATTCTCGTGGCCGGAGGACTTTCCGAGCCCTTTCAAGCCCCTTTACAAGGCCCTCCAAGCAGCCCAACCCACACCGCAATTGCATCGGATGCGACAGGTATCATAAGCGATCCGTTCAAAGTGGCAAACAAAACCTACTACGACTATGTGGTTGCCGGGGGAGGTCTCACAGGTCTCACGGTCGCTGCCAAGCTAATTGACCATCCGGCCAAGTTCAATGTTCTAGTTATTGAGAGCGGATTCTACGGGTCTGAATATGGTCCCATCATCGATGATTTGAATACATACGGTCAGATATTTGGAAGCAGCGTTGATCATGCCTACGAGACCAGCCCCCAGATTCACAAGCGGGTTGAGATCGTTCGGTCAGGCAATGGCCTCGGAGGTTCGACTTTGATCAACGGGGGAACCTGGACACGCCCACACAGAGACCAGGTCAATTCATGGGAAGAGATCTTCGGGAACAGTGGCTGGAACTGGGAAGGTCTAAAAGAATATATGGATGGGATCGAAAAGCCTAGAGATCCAACACACGCGACTGTGACCGAAGGTTCGAACCACACTTATGAACCGGGATGCCATAACCCCAACCCTAAACATGGCAAGGTAGAGGTTGGGGCGCGCGATCAAAAGACCCCATGGTCGCCGCTCATCAGTGCCTTAATGCAAACAGCCAACCACACCACTGGTGCGCCGATGAGGCAAGATCTCTGCTGCGGTCAACCGCACGGCGTGTCCATGTTCCTTAACACTCTAACAAATGACCAGATCCGCACGGATGCTGAGCGGTCGTGGCTGGATCCCATACTTCATAATACAACGGCCAAAGCCCGGATTACCGTCCTAACCGGTCAGCTCGTGGGAAAAGTTAATCTTGAGTCGACCAATCAGTCGACCAAAGGAGATGACCCAAAGTACAGGGCAACGGGAGTCGAATTCGGCACCCACCGCAAGGACGGCTGGAACTTTAATGTTACGGCAAAACAAGAAGTTCTCCTTGCTGCTGGATCGACTATCTCACCCATCATTCTGCAATACTCGGGCATTGGTCCAGCGAATGTATTGAAAGCGCCTAAGGTCAACATTGAACCAAAGATCGACCTTCCTGTAGGTCTCAATCTGCAGGATCAAACCACAACCACTGTCATCTCAGAGACTACCCGGGAAGGCAATGGGCAGGGACAAGCAGCGTATTTCGCGACCTTCGCCGAGGTATTTGGCGAACATGCGCATCATTACGAAGCGATACTGAACAACAACGAGACGCTGCACAAGTGGGCCCACGAGACCGTCGAAGGAGGGGGTTTCCAGGATGAGTCTGCTCTCTTCCTTCAATACGTCAACTATCAGAATTGGCTGCTTGGCAAGAACAATGTCACCTACGCGGAACTTTTCATGGACACCAGTAATCATATCCACTTTGACCTGTGGAACTTGTTACCCTTCACGCGTGGATACGTCAAGATTCTCGACAACGACCCCTACCTGCGCAGCTTCGAGTATAATCCCCGCTATTTCGAAAACAAGCTTGACCTCTACGGACAAGCCGCTGCGTCGAAGCTCGCGCGTAATCTGACCCGCTCTGGAGAAATGGAGAAATTCTTCGGCCAAGAGACATTGCCGGGGGAGCTGTTGAGCGATGACGCGACACTGGATGCCTGGGCACTCTATGTGAAGCAGAACTTCCGCCCTAACTACCACGGTGTCGGCACATGCAGCATGATGAAAAAAGAACTCGGTGGTGTCGTGGATAACACTGCTAAGGTTTACGGAGTTCAGAACCTGCGCGTGGTCGATGGGTCTATCCCACCTACCCAGGTTTCCGCGCACGTGATGACTCTTTTCTACGCCATGGCCTCCAAGATCGGTGATGAAATACTTCACGCATACGACGACAAGCAGTAAGCAAGTGTAATAGCTCTAGAGCGTTCTGTGAAGTTTGCTAACAGTTACAGGAAACCACCCCACCCGCTCGCGTGGGCTGACTTGAGATGAATCCAAAAGGGACCGCGGGAATGATAAGGAAGTTGGAAAAGCAGCTACCTAGGTAGTTCATACTTCAGTCGACTCTGGGCGTCCTGAAGCCAGCTTCATTATCTGCGAAAAATTACTAGTGTGACTGATATTTTTATCGCCATCTTTTTCCACAGAATGAAAGTGAATTGTATTTTTCTTATTCCTGAAGTCTCTTTGTAGCTGTGTACTCCCATTCAATCAACTCTATTCCCGACCATAGAGCAAAATGGCGAGAAAAACTCGCTACGTCGGTGAGACGTTGATCACCACTGACTCCACAACTCTCACAAATGCTCACATCAACAGCCCATCCACACTTGACATCAACACTCATGGTGACCATGACACTCACGTCTCTGTTTGCTCCACAGCCCGAATGCGGTCTAGCTACACTGGAACTCTATGTGCCAAAGTGACGCCTGCAACATTAGAGCGCAATGGCAGCAGGCGGGCCAGGAATGGAGATTACTGAACCAAGTTTCTACTCGCCCTAGTTTAAAGATTGCGTCTGCGAGGGTGATGTGGCAATGAAAAAGACGACGTACATCGGGCGGTACTGACGAATTGATGGTTTAAGAATGTAACGTTTATCCGCAACGAAAAGAACAATATCACAAATATGCTAAGACTCGTGAGCTGAACAAGCTTGCTAGGTTATATGCATTTTCGCAGTAATTTCGAAGTATTCAATGTGTTTTTTCGTTCTATATGTGTCACGCTAAAGAGGGTTGAACTTCCAACCTTGGAAGGTTCCAAGGTTAGGTACCTTTCTTTTTAGGTGTTGAAATGGGGATCTCGTGAAGCGATGCCCTCGAAGGTCTAGATACTGAAAGCTGATTGGTTTATTGGTATGTGGAGTTGTTGGTGCGGGACGGGCCGCGGCGCGTTCCACAGAAATGAAATGAAAAATCTGATTGGCTAGAAAAACTGTTGATTTTGGTGCTCGGAGTCCCCGAGCAAGGGCCTCATATAGTGAAACAGAAGGTTACGCAGGAATGGAGAAATGTAGATAACACAAGGAACTGTGTATATTGGACTCTGGAGAGGAAAAGGAAGAGAGAGGAAGCTACGTAAACTAACTACTGGAAGTCCTGGGTCAGGGCTGCCACGTGACCGCTCCAACAAAAAAGGACATTTGACATGTCCGAAGCGCGCGAGATGGAAATGATGGAACAAAGCAGAGACTGACCATCAATCGAGTAATGGACCAGATGGATGGGACGAGAGAAGATATGATAACTCGACGCGGTGCTGGTTAGCAGAAATTGTCATTTAAGTGTTTGCACTCGAAACCGACTTGATCGAGTGATGTGCGGGGGTCGGTCAATTGGCCAACATGTAGCGCGCGTTCCGGTTTGTCTGCGACCGGGTGAGTAAAACCTCCAGGTTCCTAACAATAGTTCGCACACTGGGAAGTTCAAACTGACCTAGCCTGGCCATGTCTTCGGCCCTTCGTGACAACCCTGGGCCATATTGGGGACGCGGGGCCATAGCATGGAAGGCCTGATAAAGCATGCGGTTTTCCACGGACAGATGCAAAAGCCTTAAGTGGATAAGGATATTAGGGAAGTTGAGTCAAAAGAAGGGAGGTTAACCTGGAGAACTGCTGTTTGATCTCAGAAGTGAGAGATGCTCCGAAGTAGGGATGCTGAGAAGTGAGAGAAGCGAGAAGTGAGAGAAGTGAGAAGTGAGAGATGCGACTCTCAGATGTGAAAGGCAGAGAAAAGGCAGGAGGAAGCAGACCCTATAGAAATGCTGGCAATTTATGGAAGACATAATGGAGAGCCGTGGAATGCCTGGTTTTTGAGAGTTGGTGCCTTAACTGAGTCAGATTTTAGGACAGGCCTGAGGGAATTAAAATACCTGAATTTATATCACTGGCTTAAAAGACATTGAAAAAGGCACAACTATGTGGTCATACTCCTTAGAAAGGTAAAACAAGATAAAGCTATTTCCACTATACAAATCTCCACATTCATCCAATCATAGGCGTTTAAGGCCTTTCCCACCGTATAAATCCCTATAATTTCCATATCCTCCCACTCAGCGTGAAAAAGTAGTGTAATGATCAACCTATAAATGACCCTGGCCTCTCTGCACCTACTTCGTCGATGGATATAAGGGGGTGGTTTGTACTAAGCCTAAATAGGAATTACCTTATTTTGAGTCGGACCATCTATAGGTACACTTCATTCCTTCGTCATAATCTAACTTGCTTTACATATATCTTCTACTCTGTGCTCTTCGCTTGTTTATTCCTAACCAATCTCGAAGCCTCTCTCGAAATTGCTCATAGTGCAGTAGAATCTGGTCCCTCAATTTCACATCCCATCCACAATCGTTGGATCCCTTTGAAGAAACCCAACCTTTCAGATCGACCTTTGGGCACAGACTTCCAGAATCTTCTCTTGCGGAACCATACCCGATCATATACTTCCTCTTGTCACCATGCAAGTTATTCGGTCTATTCGCGATGCTATCTCTTACTGCATCGGCAATAAACAACAATTCTCCTTGGATGGTCTTCCCGTGGAGATTTTATCTTCAATCTCAGAACTGCTGTCCCGTGAAGATATCTACTGTCTTTCATTAACCAATTCACAACTTTTCACAGCACTCAAATGTCGAAGAAAGCGGCTCCGGGCGCCCAGAGGAAGCGGCAAGCTACCACTCCTTCACAGAATAGGGCGTGATTTACCCAACCACCTCGTTTGCTATTGTTGTCTTGTCCTGCACAAATATGATAGGTCTGAGCAATCCTCCGTGACTCCCCACCCGCCATTTAGATGGTTTTACTTCCTCCCTTGTGTGGAGGATGGGAAACAAGTTTCATCTCGACTCGGTTTGCAGCTACTTCAGTCTGAATTTAATTGTCGCTACCGTTTCTACTTTGTGCATCTTCAACTCGCCATGCAAAGGTTCTACCACGGTCCAAGATTTGGTATCACTACCGAGTCACTATCGTATACAGAGGTGAAAGAATACAATGAGTCACGTACGTTGTTCTCAGCTGAAGCACAAATATGTCCGGGTGAAGGAAGGCTTTCGATGCCATCCACACACTCGGAGCCATCGGCATTTCCAAAGTCACCGATACGCTCAGGCGAAACATCATATCCTAGAAGAGTGACAGAGCCGCGACAGCCAGGGTACCTGGGAGGGCCGACTCAGTTCGAAGTTCATAACTTATGCCTACGAATGCAAGGTATCAAGTTAGTTGCTCGCAAGCAGCATCATCTATTTTGCTCTGATACATTGCGTGGCTCCTCTCAGATCTTCTATGTCTGCGGACATATCTCGCACTCAGTATTATTGACATCGATGGTCAAGTCCTATACTGCCGGAAAGGAACCAACAGACTGTCATATTGCCGCGACTTGCAAAAGCTGCAACACGGATTACGAGCTTCAACTTGTTGAATGCGGTCAAGGTGATCTCGCCCTAGTTATCACGAAGTGGATCAACTTGGGCCCAGGTCTTAGCCCAGATGATCCACAATGGAAAGTCCACGTATTCCAGTCCCCAGTGCGGAAACGACTCTCGTTGGATACAAGAATCTCATATACAAGTGCTCGGCACTCGTTTGAAACCACCGTCGCAAAGAAATGGTCGGCCGAAGCTCTTTCTTCTTACAATCTTTCATTTCTACGAGCTCGGAAATACGAAATACAAAGCTGTGATGGAGAATACCACTTTTCCCGGAGATCTATGGACCTTATACTATCCTCGGGGACCCATGGAGAGTCTGGCAGACCCAATATGCCAGTCAGGGCCGCTGGTGCCGCCGCCGCGCCAGAAGGGGAAACTGGACTAAACTCTGGTTTGTGTTCACATCTCCTTATCCCTCTTTCTAGCTCGGACCGACAGAATAGCCCATATTTGTATCTATTAGCCTAAATTCAGTTCGAGAGCTTTCTTCTTCTTTTCTTGCCCTCCTTTACTTGCAACTCAATCCCATGTGAGTGGTTGTCCGAGTCAATCAAACATATAAAGCAAACCTCTAGAGAACATTGGGGCTCACAGCCTAAAGTTTACATAGAACGGGTTGATTCCAAACTAGAATAACCCAGTGCCAAGTCTGTTGCGGAGGTGTGAATTTATAATGAGCTACTCCGTAGAAGTGATTACTGCAAGTCGACTGCTGGACGTCTGGTTCGCCATTCCGATAATTATACTACAATTTACGAGCTGCCCTCCCCACCGCCGATCTCATCCTTTGACCACTCCTTGCCAGGCTGTCGGCGCTGGCGCAAAATCCCCTCCCTGACCTCCACCTTGACCTTATGCTCAAGGGTCTCTTTCAGGGTGGTAACCCTCTTATGGAGGGCCTTTTTGTCCTCCTTTAGTCCGGAATGCGAGCTCTATAGTCTCTTAGTTCGAGAACGATCGCTCTGAACCTCGTTCTCTAAGTTTTTCATGTCTGAGGACGTCGTTGCCTTTAACGTACGGAGGTCCTCCTCGAGCTTTCTGATCCTCTCCTCGAGAGGCTCCTTGTCTGGTACGTTCCAGTACCAGTTGAGCCCTCTACGGCACGCCTTGCGTACAAGCTTGGCGACGCTTATGACGGAAGCATGGATGAAGGTGAGAAGGCTCAACACCAAGGTGATGTTGGTAACTTCAGTTTGACAAATACATGTTTCTCATTCACATGTGATGAAGGGCGTGGGATGCGTGAGGAAGGAGAATGGTCATTGAACACGAGTCTGATTGGCTGGGTACCACTGAGAGTTTCAAACACAGCACTTGGAGCAGTCCGTGGTTTCTGTCGCTGTGTTTCCTGAAAGAAGGCGGCTGTGGACACACTTGATTGGCCTGTAAAGTGCTGAACTGCACGGAATAGTCGCATAGTAAACGATACTTTCTGGCCCCGAGGGCTTGTTCCCTCATTAGGACCACAGGCCACCCCATTGACTCTTGTCCTCATCACGCCTGTTGGTTGGCAGGCCGGGCACATCATAGCCAGCCATAGCACATTTCCCTGTGCTATAATACGTATGTATAAGCTACTGCCAACGATTGCCATGTTGATGTTTGTACATACCCATTATGCACTTAATGCAGGCATCCCGAATTTCTAGGTATTGAAACCGCATGGATGAAAGTGAGGAGGTTCGTCAACGTTAAGGAACAACCGTCGCTCTGAGGGGGCATTTCCATGTTGCCATGGTATCGGCTCATGACCCTCCGCCTGCCCTTGGGTAACCGATTTGCAAGGAAGTGACAAGAAACTCCATGAATGATCCACGGATAAGAGACAAGAGACTGGTCGATGTGGTCAAGTTATCCACAGACCATGGCCTTTCAAAGTCTCTCATTCCATGTTTGTTGTGATTGTGAGATGGCGCAGGGGCGTATGGGTGCGTACCGCGGGACATTTTCTTGTAGTCCGTGTCAGCAACTGGAAGTGACTACTCTGTTGATTTGATACATACCGCGATGCATCCTTTTTCCTCGACAGTGGTAGGGATATTCCTTGATCCAATTAGTTGCCGTAGAGAGGGTAGCTTCAGTTTGCTAGTTCAAAGATAGTGGTGATGAGGAGGGAAGGAGGAATGAGAGGAAGGGGAAAGGTGGATAAGAGAACGAAGGAAAGAAGGAAGGAAAGAAATAGACAAAATTTATATGTACCCGTGGACTACAAGGAAACATGGAGAGCTAACATCTAACATTCACTTCACCAGATATTTCCTTCACTTTATCTTCACTTTGTCCTCACTTTGGATGCCGTTCCTTCTAGGCCAAGAAGGGTATATCGTGTCATTTTATTCCAGTTATCGTACTACACAAAAGAAAGACTAACGCTGATAAACAACCAAGGCTGCCAAAAAAAGGTACATAGAATATCACAATCTATTTTCACGTTGTAAGGTCCCGTAACTCTGACCTGAGCTGTGGGCTTAGCCGCTTAGCGGAAGCAAATGGCTCTGCTGGAGAAGTCGAGACGTTTCCCATGAAAGCCAGTCACAGTACCATCCAGCCATAGAGTCTCTCTGCCGCCCTAGGGTCCGTCGACTCAACGACGCCAGCGTCATTTACGCCTTGGTTATGCTGCGCGTGAAGCATAGGTAGGTTGGAAAAACTCACCTACAATTTTGACAAACATGGCGAGGTACATAAATCCCGCGTGCCGCAACCATGAATGGTGGTCGCGACGATGAACAACGTTCGGTTCTTTTTGAACCGGGAAGACGTCTACGTCTTGACATCGTCCGGTATGTTTAATATTTCTTCTCCACTCCACTTTGTTCACTTTCTTCTCTCTTCATCCACAAGATGAGCTTTTTTCTCAACTTAAATTCCGCATCTAGGCTCTAAACTGATCCATCTCTCACTTGGGGTACGTACACCCAAAGGAAGATTGAAGCCAATGTGACACATGAATGATCCTCCCAAGCTAAATGGATGGAGATTAAAAGAAACGCCTTCGGGAAGAGTGAGCAGAACGAGGAATTGACGCGCATCATCCTCAACAACCTTCATGTTGCCTCACACCACTATGTTACCTCGCACCCTGACAACGCTAGTCCGGACTTGAATGTCACTGACTTGCATCTCAATGCTGAAGCCCTACGACATTATGGCCTGGTGATACATAAGGGAGCAAAATACGACCTGATTGGGTACCCTGATTGCAACCTATGGTACGGGATTGAGAAAGACGTTGTTCTCCATGGTGTTATAGTTGAAGATAAGTCAGGGCAACTGGAGTATCCCAGGCACTTGGGTACAATTAAGCTCTGGACCCTGCTACCCAGCAGACAAGGCGAACAACTTGTCGTTAGATTATGGAGATTTACCCTATTGCGGGCGTCTACTATTCTTCCCCCTCCGGGAAGAGTTAGTCAACTCTTTCCCGAAGGCCGGCTCTGTTGTAATGACAGAGCAGTGGCTTCGCCTCCCACAGGGGTTTTCGACTTGCCCACCCAAGTGCGTGTTGCGTAGGCCGCCGATCTGAGCCCGTGCCGGGAAGGCTGCTGCGGACTGTTTGTACTGGAGGCCATTATGACACTTTGAGTAGCGGGTCATTGGTCAAACGAAGACATATAAACAGGTCCGGAATGCACTAACCCCTCTAGGAAGAAGGTATCTTCCTACCAAAACGCCTTCCTATGAACACGAAATTACAGATTTCCGGATCTGTGCTTATTAGAGTGGATTTGCATCGTACAAAACTCGACCTACAAGGGTGCTCCAATATGGGGACTCTTACTTTGGCGCAGTCTTTGAAAGCACGGCGACTAGGCATAAGGCTCTAGAGGCCTTAAATGCCAAGAAATTTCGTTTGGGGAGCGTGTCAATTTGCTGGAGCAGACTCACCAAAAAGAGCTGCTGGCAGCCAAGGCCCACTACGACGGGAAATTGGCGGAGGCAACAGTGGAATTCAAGGCAGCACAGGCAAGCGCGGTGCTGGCCCAGCGGCTTAAGAAGACCATAGAAAAGACGAGGAAGAGAAAGCCCTGAAGGGCGAACTCGCCGCCAAGGAAGTGGAGCTGGACCAGCTGCGGACTGCCTATGCCAAGATTGCCGCTGACCTACGGGTCAAGGAGGAAGCACGCGAGGAAGCACGCGAGGAAGCACGCGAAACGCTCGACGGCGAGATGTAGGCGGAAACGAGAAACTACGTCGAGTGGGTGCAGCAGAGGTACGGCTATCTAAGAGCCCGCAACAATGGGGTTCTGAGGTGGTGGCGTTAACAATCGTGCCGTTTGGTGTACCAGATGAGAGCACAGATACAATCTGGACGTCAGAATTCTGGAGACTGGGACGAAACCTGGCTGAATGCGTACACTACTCCCCCCGGGCCGGGCACCTTTCCAGCTTGAAGGAATCAATGCGGAATAACAGAACCGCGTTCGTGGCACTACCGAAGGATCTCAAAACTCGCCTGGTGATCAACAATGACTTACTCAATAAGCACATTGAAAGGTCGTGTAAAAGCTGGGCCTTCAAGCGCTACTTCAATCGGGGAATTCTTACTTTGCGGCGGTATTTAATGACAGATCCCAGGGATCTATTCCCTGCTCTCGTCGTACAAATGGCGTTGGTTAGGTAAATACTATCAGTCTGCTCATTCGAAAGTCACTCACTGATATTAGTATATACAGAAACATGCAGCATCAAAAGACTGCGCAGATCCGAAATGAAGCCCAATCAATCACACGATCTCTGAGGTCTTTCACGGGGAAATCGACGTAACCCGTTGCTCCTGCCAACTCCAGAAAGTTCACGTGTGCTAGTTTCCGGTTTCGCGAGACTGCAACTGAGCTGAGCAGAATGAAGTTTCTTTATGGAGATTACTTGAAAGTCCAAGTCTTCTTGCAACAAGTTGAAACCCTCTTTGATCCAGATGAGAAGCTCTCAAATCAACGGTACTGAACAACGTGCAAGTTCATTGCGGCCCCCTTCCTCCGAAGTCCCCTAACCCTGTCCTGACCCATAGCGAGTCCACTCGCAAGTACAAGCGTGCCTCAACTGATGGCCAACCTGTCCAGCTCCCTCAGTCAAGATTACAGAAACAAAAGAGAGCCTAACTCGACAAAAAGGAATACAAAGTCTGTTCGCAGTTCGACCACAAGTTCACCGGATTTGTGTGCCATGTGAACGGCAATACGGCTCATCTCATCGTCAAAAACGCCCTTGAACTTGGGAGAAATATTGTTGAACTTCGTGAGAGCGAGGCCCAGTTTTCCCCGGTCCTCGATCGCGCATCTCGTTTCCAGTCTCTCTTCGAATTCAACCCAAGATTCACACTTTGATGCCGGAGGCTCTTTTCGAGGGAGGAGTCCCGATAAACTATCTCTACCCTTCTTCTATCTCGCATGGCTTCTTCTATCTCGCATGCTAGAGGTGCCGAAATCGTAGCCCATGACGGGCGGCACAACTCAAGACAACTCCAGAATTTCACGCTGGAAAGCCGGGAAACAGACAATACGGGAGCATACACCGTACTTATGGAATCGTTTGGGGGAAACCCGTTGTACAAGGAATATCACGTTCTACCGCTTCGTCTAACTCCTACGAGACAAAGGAGTTTCCCTTCACGAGAAAATGAATATCGTCTTTCTCACGTATCTCGTGGCAGCTATTATTCCCGGAAATCGACCCGGCTCCTCATCGCCTCAACCATCGCTTCGCCCATTTCAGAGACTCCGGACATCATCTTCCCGTGATTTTCGCTAGAAGTGAAAGACGACAGTGGAGGCATGGATGCAGAAGCACAGAACAGCCACAAGCAGCAAACAAGTGCGTAGCCTTCTCGAACAGGGAGTAAAGGCTACGCACTTATCATTTGACCGAGCTATCAAAGCCTGTTCGGCCACCGTAACGCAACAGGAAATGACCATCTTTTGTCACTGGGTTGAACAGAACGAGAACACTCAGAACCTGATATTCTACTCGCATCCGGTGATATCTGTCGCTTTCGGTGCAATGTCGTATCAGGATTGGAATCGTGCCGCGATGTACCTGCAGAATGCGACTTCCTTCACGGTCCAGAAAACAATAAGCCAAGTCAAAGAAGACTTGCCAAGATGAAATGAGAAAATACTCCGACAAATTCAGTTGAAAGAAGAGAATCAAGACCAGCATGCAAAACCTACCACCACTCCTTCAGGCCCCAAATGCAGCCAGCAGGAAAGCAAAGAATGAAGATTCAAGTCTTCTCAACAAATGGTTCGGCTCTTTGTCCTTACCCTTACTCCCCAATCGTGTCCGGTCGCGGAAGTGGCCAACGTACGCTGGGGAAGTTGCAGGGTCGGAGACATGTGCAAGCCTCCGAGGAGCTGTGAAATTCTGGCTAGACGAGCCAGACAGTGATGTTAATGCGCCGTCTCTATCACTGTGTCTAGGAGAAAGATATATATAGTGCTGCTCCGCTATGTCATAGCTTGATGTATCAAGACCCCAAACATTCTTTGCTTAATACATAAGCTTGTTGAGCATAGCGAAGCAAATACATTGCCGAGCCAGGAAGACTTCGCTAAATAATTTGCTTTGCAAACTTGATATCTGGCTTCTGATTGTTCAAAGATTAGGTACCTAGTATATCCAATACATTTATTAGTTCTGCGAAGTCGGCAAATACTTCATCCCCAGCTCAAAGGCGACCTGTACTCTTACGCCGAAGAAACAAGAAAAAGCTCCGACCCAGGAAAACTCTTAAAAAAGCAAGTAGATCAACTAGAGGGAAATGGCCGCCGCCTCATTAAAGTCCTGTCATGGCAGACGGCACCCGGTGGTCCTCGAATGGCGTGGCACCCATATGCTTCCATGCCTTCGCCGACATCAAGGCCAAATCCTTCTCCTTGGCAGGCCACAGCAGCTCGGCCTTTTCGTCGCTGAGATAAGAAACGGATCTGGTCTAGTTCCCTGTCAGTCTCTATTGCTGGCGAGAAATTTTGGAATACGTACGAGGCCCAGTGTTAGCTTTATGACACTGTCCGCCCAGAACGGCGAGTATGTCTCTGTGGGGGTATTGCCCGTCGCCGCTTGCACAATGTTCTTTGCTACCGTCGTGGCTTGGTGCATGGCAGATCGTGCATTAGGGCTGCGCACACCGGCATCCGCGACATCACCGCAGACATAGACATTGGGCAGGCTGTCGTCCCTGATCTGCAAGCTTGGTTTGACACCTATGTGCCCCGTCGGTGAAATAGCATCCGGACTCAAATCAGATATGAGTGCTGAGGATGGTTTCTGGCCTGAACAATTTACCTAGTCATCTAGGTTAGTAATAACTTCGTCGAGGGCCTTGGCTATACGCACCAGAAAGTCGCATTCCACCGTCCGTCCAGAGGTTAGTCTCACAGCGCCATTCTTAATTTCATCGCCCGTTGTTCTCTTCCCGAGAATCAACTCAACACCGAGACTTTTCAATGCCTTGGTCGCAGCAGCCTGGAGCTCAGGACCAAAGCGATGCATGACAGCGTCACGCGAGTGCACGAGTGTGACATTCTTCTCAGGATACTTGTGCTTCGCATCGGCCGCTAGCTCGACGCCTGCAGCACCCCCACCGACGATGACAAGGTCCTTCGAGTCTCGGATTCTTGTCTGTATAGATTCCAACTGTTGCAGTCCTTCCCGTTTCTCGTCGGCACGCACTCGCGATGGCAACCCGTCGTTCGCCCCCGAGCCCGTGGCAATAACGAGAAAGGCGTACGGGATTACCTCGTTGCCCCTGGACAGTCGTACGGTCATCCGACCGACCTCAGCGACACGGTCTTGTATCCATCTCACTCGCCCCTCAGGCGCACCATTAAGGTACGGTCCGTACGGGATGAAGGCCTTATGAGCTCCATCTACAACACAGAATCGGGGAAGGACCCACGTGAAGTGGAAATGCGAATGGGGCTCGATCACGATGACTCGATACCGACTGTTGGGGGGAAGTGTAGTGGCGATAATACGGGCGGCATGATAGCCTGCGAAAGACGCGCCGACGATGACGATGTTCTGGAGTTCGCGGTCCTTGCTGGGGGCGGGAAGTAGACTTCGAGCTCGAGAGCGGGCCGCAAAATTCTCGCTTAGGATCTGAGCAAATGCCCCGATTGCGTAGATGGTGAACTTCAAGGCCAAGACGGCTTTGAGCATTACACGGATCGGACCCCAAGCCATGGTGGAATGATGACGGGATCTGCATAATGTCGAATTGGCTGATGGGAAACGGAGGAGTATTTATTGCTCGCTGATCTAGCCTCGCCCTGTGGGAGATTTCTGGCCCTTACGCCGGAGTAGGAAAGAAATCCGCTCCGAATGGCCGAGCTGCGGTGTAATTGACCAGCCCTATAACAGACCAGATAGCCCTCGGACTACGGATCTGATAAGGCCCGAGACCGGATCAGATAATTTCCCTTGGCGTCCTTCCTTGTTTTGGAAAGGGTTACCGAGGGTCTTCCATGTCTTCTGTACGACTATCATCATGTCGTGGGCTCGGTCATCGGGCCTTCGAGTTGTCCGAGGGCTCTCTAGGTTGTAGGTCGCTATTGGATCATTCTGACCTAGCGTCACTTGTCACTGATCCATCAACTGACAAACTGCTCCATTAACCCCCTGGTTCATAATGTGATTACCCGTGGACGGGTTGAGAATACATATTATTAAGCGTGATTGCTGGAAGTTGACCGTCCGAGTTGCGACGACCCCAGGGCCCCAGTGAATTATATACTACTAAGCGTGTTTGCTCCCGAGGTCGCCTTAGAAGCCCTAACCGTCCGAGACTAGGAATCTTTCTACTACAGGTAAATACAAGGTGTTTGTAGGGATGATGACGGGAAGATGGGGTTCGCCCTTGGATAAGACATCCTCTCTATTTACCCGTCATATAAGTCTTGGGCAGTGCCCAGGTGAAGGCCGTCACGTCTAAAATTCTTCCTCTCAAACGAGTGTTGAGCTGCGTGGATGCTTAGGAATCTGGGAATCCTCGCGCTCTTGGCACTACTTACGGCGAGCTTGATAAATCCAAAAGAGTCCAAAATTCTTTTCTCGATATATAATACAGTATACAGAGTCTATAATAGTACATAGTCACATCTCTACTCAACCTTCAACCCATTCCTCCGCGCCGCCTCAACAGCCTCAATAAACAAAGCCTTACAAGGCACCGAGCTACCAAGTCTCGCACAAAGCAAGAAAGCCCCACTCAACTTCCGATGCAGCGAGTACGTCTCCTCCGGCGGCGGCGCAAGTCTCTCCCGAATCATAACCGGAATAAACGCGCGCACGCGGTCCGTGATCGTCTGGTTACTGAAGTCGTACAGATCCGGCGAGGAAAGCATGAACGGCTCGGCGAGAGTTATGATCGAGCTCAAGTGTGCATCCACCATCGCCTGTGATTCCATGCCGGTCAGGTATCCCAGCTCGATGGAGAGGTCGTGGCATGCTTGGCGGTCGTTGCGGGTGGCGGCGATTAGAGTGCGCACGTAGGGTGTGATGAATTCTTCGGGGTAGGCGCGGGAGGCACCGAAGTCCAAGAGTTCGAGTTTGTTCGTCGAGGCGTTGTAGAGGAAGTTTGTCCAGTTCGGGTCGGTTTGCATGTAGTGGAATTCGGCGATCTCGCGGAGGCAGAGGCGCATTATTTGGGTGCCGATCCAGTCGCGTTGCGTTTGGGTGAAGTCCGTTACTTTGGTTACGGCGACGCCGTCGAGCATTTCCATAGTGAGGACTTGTTTGCCTGAGGCGTGGGCGATTATCTCCGGGACGACGAAGACGGGGTCGTCGGCTAGGAGCTCGCGGAAGCGGTTTGCCCCTTCGGCTTCGCGGATGTAGTCGCATTCCCAGGCTAGCTCGGTGCGTGCGTTTGCGATTGTTTTGTCGAGGTACAGGCCCTTTGGGAGGAGGCGAGAGGCTGTTAGGAGAATGGAGAGGTTGTTTAGGTCGCTGTCGATTGAGTCGGCGACGCCGGGGTATTGGACTTTTACTGCGACGGGTTGGCCGGTGCTTTTGAGAATGGCTGAATGCACTTGGCCAATTGAGGCTGCTGCGATAGGGACTTCGTTGAAAGTGGTGAAAAGGTCGCGCCAATTGGGTCCGAGGTTGTCGGTAAGGACTTTGTCGCGCTGCCAGGCGGGCATATAGTCTGCGCGATCTTGCACTCGTTGGAGGACTTGCTGGATTGGTTCGGGGAGCATGTTGGAGTCTAGAGGAATTAGCATGGGCATTAGATACACCAGTGAGCTAGACGATGCAACACACCTTGGATGCTCAGCATCTGGCCCAGCTTGAGAGCTGCGCCGCGCATTTTTGATAGCTTGGCTACCATTCGTTCCATGTTCCCAGCACTGAACATAATCGAGCCATTATCCTGACTGCCAGTAGCCCGTCGTAAACTCTCCCCGACAGCGCCGAATGCCATTGAGGTCGCCAGACCACCGTACTGCCACAGCCTGCCCAGTCGAGAGGACGGCACGCGCGACTCTAGCATCTGGTACGCTTCTTGCTCCTTGGCCTCGGCGACAGTTTTAGCACTGGGCACCACGTCTTCGGCAACGCTTGCCGCAAGCTCCTCCATCTCCTGGGCGTCGGATTTCGGAATCGCAGGGGTGACCGGCTTAACATCATCCACGACCGGCTGTTGAGGCTTGGCGGCCAGCTTCCAATCCCTCTTCGGCGGAGGCTTGCCAGAGATCATGCGCGAGACTCTCGGGCTGTGGAAAAGACCTTGGAGCATCTCCTCGGACATCTCCTCCTCGACCGGGGCCTTACCCGGTTCAACAGACGACTGGAAGACATCTGCGTTCAACCCACCATTACCAACTTGAGCATCTCCTACGACCTTGGGTACCTTCACTCTCGGCAGGCCCGAAAGATCCGGCTCCGACCGACGCGATGGCTCATAAAAGACATCCTGCTGCTTGCTCACATCCAAAGCGCTCGGTTTCTCATCAGCACTGTACGTTGCCGCCGAAGCCGGGATTTGCGATTCAGCCTGACGTTGCAGTTTGCGGGCGAGGTCGGGGGGTGGCGACGTTACACTGCTGGGCGGCTTATCGGCCGATGTCGACTTGTCGGGGAAGTCTGCCGGGCTCGGCGGAGGTGGTGGCGAGGGTTCGTCAAATCGGCGTGCCAATGCGGCGGCGGCTTGAGCGGTCAGGATCAAGCCCTCTGTCTGGGCCTTGATGCCTTTCGTCAGGGAGGATGTGCGCGTGTAGACATCTAATTGATGTTGCCGGATGGCCAGGTGTTTGGCTGCAACCGTTTTGGACACATTGAGGAATTGGATAGCGTCGAGCAGACGCTTGCCTGACATGGTTATGGAGATAAACTCTAGTTCATGACGGGGAAAATAGGGTGGGATGATCAGCAAGATAGTAAAAAATGTCTCACAGGGCCAAAACGCAGTTAATAATGCGAAACAGTCAAGCTGATAGGGAGCACTCGGAACTTGTGCGGCGGCCTCCGCTTTTTTGCCGATCGGCGAGCTTCTTTCTATAAGACAGCCTCTGATCCACATACATTGGTTCTCATTATTCTCATTATTCCCATTAAATCTGTTTAAATCTGTACTTTATACAAAAAGCTACATATATTATACTTCCACCCCATATTCTCTAATTACACAATGCTCTTCAAAGACACCCAAGACCTCGAAGCCGAAGTCACACTCCTCGAGTCCCGCCTCCAAGATGCCCGCGCCCAACTAGCAGCCTCCGAATACCCCAGCCCACCCTCCTCATGGGCCGTTAAAGGTAAGCAAATCTATACCTCCAAAGTCGCATACCTCTAGCTAACCCTCCTAGCACAATATAATACCAATAATACCAACCCTACTACCTCAATCCGCCCATCTCTTCACGCCCTCCTCCTCCTCTCAGACTCCGCCCTCCCACTGGGCTCCTTCGCCTACTCCAGCGGACTAGAGTCTTACCTAGCGCACAACAAACCCTCCCGCACAGCCCCGATAACCTCCTTCCACCGCTTCCTCAAACTCTCCATCGCCTCAATCGCAAGCACATCCCTCCCCTACGTGCTAGCCGGACACCGGCAGCCCTCATCCCTCGACACACTAGACAACGACATAGACGCCTCAACGCCGTGCATCGTCGCGCAACGCGCAAGTATCGCCCAAGGCCGCGCGCTCATTGGCGTCTGGGAGCGCGCATTCAGAGTAAGCTTTGCTCGACCCGAGACTCCGGTTTCGGAGGGTACACAGGCCGCCATCGCTGCTATTGATGATTTGTCCGATGCGCTGAAGTCTTGTCTTGAGGAGGATGAGGATCTAGGCCCCAAGGGCCACTTCGCCCCGCTATGGGGTGTGGTCTGTCGCGCTATGGGTCTGGACTTGCAGCAGACGGCGTATGTCTTCGTTATGAATCATGCTAAGGCAGTGCTTAGTGCGGCTGTTAGGGCGGGTGTCATGGGCCCTTACCAGGCGCAGAATGTGTTGGCTAGTCAGGCGCTCCAGGATACGATGATGAAGCGCATTGCGCGGGAATGGAATACACCTGTTGAGGAAGCTGGGCAGGTTGTCCCTGCGCTGGATCTTTGGGTTGGAAGGCATGAGTTGTTGTATAGTCGGATCTTTAACTCATGAGAATGTCAAGAATGTCAAGAATAATATCAAGAATCAAGCATATTTATAATGGACAGTGAAGTCATGGGGACATGAAAAAAAAAAACCTCACATTGCATTCGTCATGTTTCTTTGTACTTTTTTTCTTTGCTCCGTACACGGTAGTCCTACATGACACAGAAATCTAGAATAGCTCAGCCTCCGAGGAAAATCAGTGTGCGCCGGCCTCTTGTCCAGAGAGGATGAAGAACGACGCCCCTGCGCCTTGAGAAACCCACCATTGCTTTGGTTTGTAATGGAAAAAAGAGGGAAAGAAGAGAGAAAATAAAACATGCCCCGAATTAGGGCTGAGCGTGCATAACTCGTCAAACGCCGGCCCAAACCAGACCTGCTAAACCACACGAAAAACACCACACCATGAACCTGTCCGGATGTGACATACTAAAAAGAGATAGACGTAAAGAGAAAAGCATCGAAAGAAAGATATAATACAGGAGATTTGAAGGTCGATCAGAGGGTAATATGCATGTGGTCGTTGCTTCCGAAGGATTTGCCGCAATTAGGGCACTTGCGGGAGCGAGACGTAAGACGCTCTTCAACGCAATCTTTGCAGAATACATGGCCGCATGTCTTGATCGCCGTATTTTTGAAATTGCGACGGCACACGGTGCACAATGCAAGTGTCTAAACGGGTTAGCTGTGGTTCATTAACACATGTGGGGATTCAACATACTCGCAGCATTTCATATTCAGAGGACGAATTGCCAAGACTCTTGTTCTTCCAGTTGTCCAAACTCTTTTTGGTATCCGCAAGTGACTGTTTCAAGCCGGCGACCTCTGTCTCTGCTTGTCGCAAAGCAGAAGCGGTGCTTCCCAGTGTCGAGTCCTTGGATATTGACAGCCCTTTGAGCTCGGCAACCTGGTTTTTCAAGCCTTCCATGAGGATATTGCTCTCGGTCAACTGCTGCTGAATGGTGCGGTGCTTGTTCAGGGCTGCATTTAATGCCTCCTTGGTCTCACTAGCTTGCTTGTCCATGTTAGACACCAATGACCGGGTAGCTGCTTCGGACTCCTTCAGCTGGGCCACAATATCTGATGTCTTGGAGCTTTGCATTCTGAGCGTTCTGACTTCGACATCCCGTGCTTCTTTGCTTTTCATTGCAGCAAAGAACTTCTGATCTGCTTTAGACTTCTCCGCCGTCAGCCGTGCAACCTTCTCCTCCATAGCCCCAAAGTCGGTAACTTTCTGCGATGCTAGAGTTGCAAACTTCGTGTAAGCTGTCTGCATCGATGTCAACTCGGTGTTGAGCATGGAGTACTGGCGTTCCAGGCTGGTGTACTTGGCGCGAAGCTCCTCCAGTGGCATATCGTTGACATTGTCGGCGGACTTGGACCCCTCAACCTGTAGTCGCAACCTTTGACTTTCTGACTCTAAGGCGGTGATTCGAGCCTCCCTAGCGTCCGCCAGCTCTTGTAGTTTCAGACTAGAAGTCTTCTTCTGATCTTGCGCGGCCTTTCGCATCTGCTGGTCTGCCAGAAGTTCGTCGCGGGCGTTCCGTATCCGAGCCAGGTCCGTTTCAGCCCTCATCAACTGAGCTTCTTTCTCGGCAATTGTACTCTGTGTTTCAGCTTCCACCTGGATCTTGTATGCGGTTCTTTCCGAGCGGTATTTCTCTGCTTCCTCACGAAGTTGAACATTTGTCGCTTCCAGGTGGTTGATTCGCTTAACTACATCGTCATATTGTGATCGAAGGTGTTTGAACAAATCCGTGTGGGCGTAATCGTCATCGGTGAACTTCGAAGACTGGGATCGCGATGTGAGTGGCAAAACGACAATTTAATGACGGGGTGAGTCCAACCTTGACTTTGATTTCCGTAATCTGGCCTAGTAGGCTGGCATTCTCGGCTTCCAGTTGCCGGACTTGTTCTTTTTGTTTCTCCGAAATTGCAGTGAGCTTATTATTGGCTTCTTCCAACTCGGGATTGCGTTCTCCGGCGGGGGTGCCTCCACTGGCGGGTGACGATTCTTCGCGCTTTGATTGTGCCGTTTCCCCAGGTCGTTGAATACCCATAGACTGCTGCTTTTCCAATTTCGCAACAGTCAGACTCTTGGCACGATCAAGTTTCTTTTCGGCTACCAGATATCGCAGGGAGGCTTCCTCAAGGCTCTCCTCCAACTGTTGCTTCTCGGCTAGGGTTTTTTCGAGTTCGGCGATCGCTACTTTTTCCTCGGCCAACTTCTTTGAAAGGCGAGTTTGTACCTCTGAGATATCGGCAGGCGCATTGGACTTAGACTGAACTTGAGAAATTATTGCGCGAATATCCTCCGACCGCGATTTCAGATGCTTCTCAAACTCTTCAACATCTTCAAACTGCAAGGAGCTTTTAAAGGCGGTTTCTGCAAATAAAGTCAATATTGGAATAGTGGGAGCGATGTGGGGCTAAAATAATGGTACTGACCTTGGTCTTCTGCTTGCGATGATCCAAGTAGTATTTTCACTTCATCAATCAACTGATATGAAATTAGTCCCCGCTCCAAAATTCCTTTTAAGTTGACCGGGGCAAACAATGAGAAAACCTACCTGTTTGAACCACAGATCGATAACACGAAGATGATCGTTGTGAAACGTGGCAGCCTTTGACATCTGGCTCAAACGTGATTCCAGCGAGGATTTCTCCCGCTTATACTCCTGCATCTGGCGCAAAATCGCTTCTTTTTGAAATCGCTATCGCAAGAAGCCCGATTAGCATATATTCAATAGGGGACTCAAATCGAACCTCCGGACCGCGGACGAAATCCAAAACATGAACTTACCTCCAGATCATCTTTCCATGGCATATCGGCATCCGGATGAGGCTTGCTACCACCGTTAACACTGGTAGCCTGCTTCTTTAACGGCGGAGTCGAGTCATTGTTGTCCGCAGCGGGCCTCTTCCGGTCTTCCATCTTGACAAGACCGGACTCTGAAGACGTGACGGGGGGTTCGACGGCCGGCATCAGTGGCTAGACTGGCATGAGAGGGCTATTATCACCACCGGACCGTCCGTCAGTCAGCCAGACGCAGATCTCGAGACTGTGTCCAATCCTGTCGAAGGAAAGTCCGGTAGAAGAGTAAATGTCCAGTAAACGAAAGCGAAAGAAGTGGAAGTAAAAGAAGGGTGGGCGAGCAGACGATAGAAGGGGTGGGATGGCAGAGATCGAGGAGTTGAAGACAGGAGGATTTTCAACGAGGTTTAGCGTCCGCTAGTGTCATCACGTGATCCTCGCCCACTTCCCCGGCCTGGAACTTTTTAGGATCTTCATCAATCCACACCTTACAGCGATGGGCAGTCATGAAGTCCTTTTCCAGTTCTGCGATTAGTGAGTATCATCTGACTGTGAATTTCAACTGTGAAATCTCTGACTGTGTGTTTGACAGATAAAACCGGCAAGAAATTCGCCCCGAAGGCGCCTATCCGCCGTGCGCCCGCCGCCGCGCCGGCGAGACGACCTAGTGTTGCTCAACAGTCGCCAGCTGATCCTGCCCAGGAGGAGAAGGAAAAAACCAAAGATGTAGTCGCCTCTGATCTGACGCCTCCTGTGGCTGCAGAGCCAGAAGCAAGGGCAGTCACAGAGGCCTCACCTGCGGTAATCGCTGCGCCAACCACGGAACAAACACCCGTTGCTTTGGATACTGCAGTTACTCCCACGATCGCTACTCCTACCACCGCTCCGATTGTTACACAGAGCGTCACACCTACCGATACACCTACTGCTACACCCACCGCTACACCCATCGCCAAGCCGACTCCAATCTCAAAGCCGATCTCAAAGCCCACTCCGATCCCTAAGCCAACTGCCATCCCAAAGCCAACTCCGATCCCAAAGCCAGCTGTCCCGCAGAAGCGCACTGCCGCCATCTCTATCTCGCAACCCGCACCTGTCTCAACCGCCCCGCCTACCCCTCCTCCCAGTCAACCTACCCCATCTCCCGCCAATGTCCCGACTACCGAGGCTCAACCTCCATCGTCTGAGGAACATGGACCAGAGACAGCTCTTTTGGAATACGCCAGGATTGAAACAGCGCGGGCCGCAGAAAACCTTGTCGATTCAAATGAAACTTTACCCCAACCTCGACCTGAAACTGAACGAGCTGCCCCAACCGAGGGTCGACCAGCAAAATGCGCTCGAACTTCATCAACTACAGCTGTCCCAGCTCGGAAGAAATCGGTATCCGTAGCGGCAAGCCGTCGAAGCTCCCAATCAATCGTGCCTACCATCGAAGATTCAAGCGCAACACCCAGTGAATCCAATATTTCAACCCCAGATCTCACAAAGCCAAAGAAACGAAAGTACTCCAAGGCCGGTACCTCGGATCTTGAGGGTAGCGAGAAACCAAAGCGCACCCGCAAGAAGCGCGAGCCTACCCCGGAAGGCGCAGAGACAGTCGAGATCTTGCCGAATGTTGTCAAAATGTCTGAGCTTTGCAAAGATCTCAGAACCGGAAAGAAGTCCAAACGCGAGACAGAGCTACGCAAGATTGATCAGGCCGAAGAAGAACGGAAGAAGCAGGGCGGGACCCCCGGACCAGGAACAGGAACGCCCGTCAAGCAAACTGAACCCGAACAGGAGAAGAATGAGCAACCAGTCGATTGGAAACCCCAAAGTGGCCCCGTTATGCGAATTGTCAACGGCGAGATCGTGCTGGATAGTGCTTCCTTGCAGGTCGATCGTCACGCGGATGCCGCCCGAGCCGCCGGCGACCTCGAAGATGTGGTGGAAAGCTCGTTCACGCGGAAGGTCAATCAGGCCTCGTATGGCAAGCGTACAAAGACTGAAACATGGGACGAAGAGTTGACAGATCTGTTTTATCGCGGGCTCCGCATGTTCGGTACGGATTTCATGGTCATCAGCAAAATGTTCCCGGGCCGGTCTCGTCGTCAGATCAAGTTGAAATTCAACAATGAAGAGCGCCGTGATCCGCAACGAATCAAGGAGACCTTGATGGGCCCGTCTGAGACTATCGACATTGCGACGTACTCAGAGATGACGAACACCGTCTATGATGATCCCAAGCTTGTTCAGCAAGAACTTGACGATGAGAAGAAGCGGATTGAGGACCAACACACTAAGGAGAAGGAGTTGCAAGAGGAAATGCTGCGAAACCCAACTGGTGGTGATTCCAAGGATGCGGATGCGAAGGATGCCAAGAACGACAAGACGGGTATCAGGAAATCCCGCAAGAAGGCGAGCATAAAGAACCAGGGGGGCGGAACAGAGGAGGTTCTGGGATCGATAGATGACTTCCCCATGGCGTAAGTCGGGGATTCTAATGGACGTGGATCATATGAAGTGAAGTATAATAGGTCACGGCGTTCTGAGTGCGGGATTACAAGATACACATTGATCGAGCCAGGAGTTTCAGGCTGTTTGCTAACTAATTGATTTGTTCCTTCATTACATTTCTCCCATTGTGTACGTGTCGGTTTGATAATGGCCAAAAGAATTTAGAGCCACCCGGTAAACGACCTGTTGCTTCTTTTGACCTTCTCAAGGGCCTTTTTGGCCATCTTTTGATATCTCCTTTTCCTCAACTCGGTAGCAAATGACAGGTGAAGACAACCATGATATCACCTACGCCTTGTCGACCCGAACCCAGTACTAGCAGTCGGAGACGAAAACCGCGGCGGCGAGCGCGAGCTGCCTTCACCGGGGTCATATCCACCAGACCTGCCCATTGGCATGCCACCACGCGATCCACTATCAGCCCGTCTCCCCATGTGATAACCTGCTGCAGCACCGCCTAACGCACCAGTCCAGAAACCCGGCCTCCAGCCCTGCTGACGGGCAGCAGATTTATAAGGATCGAAACTGCTGTACGGAGGTGGAGGATCATTTCCACCTCCTCCTCCACCGCCACCACCACCTCCCCAGAAACCGCCCCACCCCGGGGCCTGACCCGCACCCCTGCCTTGCCGATTCCCCCATCCGAAAAATCGCGCCAATATAGGCCAGAAGATCATAACGAAAACAGCAGCGATGAAGCCAAGGAAAATCAAGTCCCCAAGCACAGCCATAATCTTCTGAACCCCAGTTCCGGACCGGCTCCTGCCCGTCCAATCCCACTCTGCATCACTGCCTTTCTTGCCAAACCGCTTCTCCCCGGCCTCGGTCAAGAGGAGCCGGTACTCAACCCCACAACTCCCCTTTAACACCCACTTATCATCGGCATTCCGGTATCCCTCGCATATAACATCTGTTGCGCCGAGCTTGAACTCCGGCGGCAGGTCTGTAGTGCATGTCCACTGTACGTCTTCGACGTCGTAGTCGTAGCCTTCGTTTGTGCAGCGCATTGTTTCAGGTTGGTAGAGGTTGCATATTTGTTTTGATGGGCCTGTGCAGCTGAGTTGCGGGATTGGTGAGACGCGCCGTGCGCTGGTCATGCGGTGCGCGCGTAGTGTTAGGGATTGCACATTTGATAATAGGATGGCATCTTTGCCTGGGGGTTTTGAGTTTGAGAAGCACGTTGCTGGTGAGATAAGAAGTAAGGCAGTGATTGCCAGCTTTGGGATAGTGTGCATGGTTGGATGCTTGAGAGCTGGATAGCTCTCTGGCTTGAGGTCTATGGTCTGTTGTGCCTGCAGTATTGGTTGAGGTTGATCTGAGGTAGTGGTTGGTGGTAAGCACGATTCACTTTTCGGATGATTAGGCTCCAATGCTGTGAGTCAATAGGTGGCGGTTCTTTTAAGGATTTCGTGTCCTTTGGACTTGCTTGGAGAAGAGTGGAGACCTGTCAACTTCTCATCCATGTAGCTTTGTTTGCTTTGTTTGCATTATCGTATACTCCTGGCCAGGACTCTTTTCTTTTGATTCGCATGAATATAAGACAAACCTTGGAATTATCATTGCATTGTGCCATAGTGCAGATGAAATTCTAACTCCAATCAAACCCACCATGATGTTGTTTGGGCTGCTAGTCAGATCAAGTGCTGCACCCGGGACAGCAGATGTACTGGATGACGCATTAGAAGTGGAAGTGGCCGGAGATCTTTCGAAATAAGGCCTGAGTATTGTGGTTGGAATTGACTCAGGGCACGTTATCAGCCTTTATACAATTGTCTTCATCTGAATTAAAATCTGTCAGTGCCATAGTTACCTAGTAGAGATCTCGTCGGTCGAGTGACAGGCACAGAAATGATATACATACGTATTATTACCAAGTGCAAGAGACACAGCATGATTGGAGAAAATAAAATATGCGACAGGCGCTCTTTATATTAACATTACTCTGTTGGCAAGTCTAGCAATAATACATATGTATCAAGTATACAACCTCGACATGAACAGCCCTTACTAGCTTACTTTCTATACCATGGGATACAGTTTCCAATACAGGTGGGTCTATATCTCAGATCTTATAGATTTTGGCTTTTACCTATGTACTTGATTTCCTCTGCCACTTCTTGGCGTTCTCTTTCCGTATTAGTGCTCAGACCTTGCCGCTTTTTGCTCACTGAGTAGATCTGAGCACGCCCCTGAGCGGTCTGATCCGCTTACTGAGCATTACATAAGCACTCAGATCTGCTCACTGAGCATGCTCTGATCGTCATCTGAGCGCTCTGATCTGCTCACTAAGTCTAAGCTGAGCCTAGGGAGTGAGCGGCCTAAGTAAGCTACATCAATAAAATGCAACACGCTAGTCCTATCACGTGCAGCCCTCCACTTTTAGATAGCAACTATCGTCCTATTAAAAAAGGCTAGCATTTTTATATTTTCAAGCCGAGTAACATGGCTACAATTAATTACGCTATAATAGAGCTTGCTATTTGACCACCTAATAAGCATTACTATTCTAAGCTCGATGCTCCTAAGAATACTTTATCTTCTCGGTCCCACTATTTCCTAACCGGGCTTTCTAGGACCACTGAGTATCACAGGCGGCCACTACTCCGAGCTTTTACCCATTAGGCCAAAAAGGCATAGCCAAACTGAGTTCTGGAACTCAGTTTAACTGCAGTGGTATATATATGTAGGTGTCTCCATAATATACGTGTTATGGGATCACACTAAGAGGCTTAATATAACACGAAAAGCTCTTCAATCTCTTAGAAGTTAGAACTAAGCGACAGACCCTAGAATAGCAGCGCATGGCTCTTCTAGATATTATTTCATCTTTCTAAAGAATCATATAACTGGCACTCGCTACAAATTACAGTTTAGATAACATCTTTAATACAGATAAGGATGTTCGCTTGGTAATCCTAGTCTCTAGCAGAAACGTAGACTGTTCGGATCACGTTTTCATATAGGACCATGATTTCGCGTTCACCGAGCCACTCCAGCCAGACATGGTACCAAATAAAGAGTCAGAATGGCCAGAAGAGCCGGCAGATCCACCTTTAAAATCCAACTAAAGAAATCCAGCCAGCCAAAAAGCATAGAGTGAATTTCATTCTAAGCCGTAGGATCCAGGAGGATAAAGAAGTGTAGGAAATTCTACATAATGCTATTGACCTCTCTCGAGCTAAAAGCGGTATTTCAACCTGGATAGACATAGTCTATCGTGTATCTCGTGGCTTTGAAATCGGCACCTTTAACCATACTTTACTATCGGCGCTGATGAAAAAGAAATCCGCGAAATGGTCCACCCTAGCGCAAGCATATATTAGCGATATGGTCGCCATAGTCTATCGATTTATAAAAAAAAGTACTCCTCGCTACCTGTGGTGATATCAAAATCTCGACTAACATCCTCACTCGTCTGTGGGATGAATTGGCCGGTAAATATCGACAGGCTATCTCACATGTTGACTTTCTGTTGAAAATCGAACGTGGAGGAACGCCGATGACTTTGAACCATTACCTCAACGATAATCTCCAAAAGTGCCGTCACTTCCCAGAACTCGCGGATCAAAGCCTCCAGTACTGTTTCCTTTAGATCACATGTTCCACCAAATGCTTCGTAAAGATTTGGCGACGAGTCATTCTCGGCGCGTTTCCCTAAAAGCACCCGTTCTTTCCCTCTCTTCTAGTCGCAAAGTCAGGCCCTCACACTAAAGTGTAGTCTCGGGGAAGTCGGTGATATGTCTCGTCTTCAACTCTCTTCAACTCTCTTCAACTCTCTTCAACTCTCTTCAACTCTCTTCAACTCTCTTCAACTCTCTTCAACTCTCTTCAACTCTCTTCAACTCTCTTCAACTCTCTTCAACTCTCTTCAACTCTCTTCAACTCTCTTCAACTCTCTTCAACTCTCTTCAACTCTCTTCAACTCTCTTCAACTCTCTTCAACTCTCTTCAACTCTCTCCCTTTTCAACAGGCTCCTTCTTGAAGAATCAACGAATTTGAAAGCTCTTCAAAACCCCGACTCCAAGGCCTTTTAACGCCCCGGTTTTCAACGCTTATGTTTCAATGTCTTTTTTAAACGTTCTCATTTATACGCTTGTACGTTCTTATTTACACGCTTCTTTTGTTTTCAACGCACTCCCCAATTCAACGCTTCCCTCATTCTCGTACTCTGGTACTGCACACTCCGCTTGCTTTAAACGCTGTCGTCATAAACGATCTCTTCCTTTTCAATCTTCTTTTAATAAGAGTCTTCTCATGCACACTAAGCGCCCTCGCTATCAATGCTCTTGTTTTAAACGTTCTCCTCAATCCAACGCCCATTATCATTGGACATTCAGGATAAGGCCGTCTGACACCACCGACTTCAACAACCACCGACTTCAACAACCACCGACTTCAACAACCACCGACTTCAACAACCACCGACTTCAACAACCACCGACTTCAACAACCACCGACTTCAACAACCACCGACTTCAACAACCACCGACTTCAACAACCACCGACTTCAACAACCACCGACTTCAACACCCTCGCGTTTTTAACACCCCCAAGCAAACACACTCCGAAATTAACGGATTCATTATCACCGCCTGGCTTACTGGTTGGGAGATCATATACCATTTGTTTAAAATATAATTAACACGACCAGAAAAGACCAGACACATTTACTCTAGTCGACAATCCATAGCCACAAGCAGCTTGGTCGACTTTTCGGCAAAGAGGCGACAATACCGTCTATAGGAAGTGAGGGGCATTAAGGACGAGACCCATAAGACATCCACCGAGAGTACCAGCAATAGGGATGGTGAGGATCCAGGCGGTGAGCAGAAGGGCCACACGTTGAAAGTTAACGGCCTTGAAAGTGCCGTTACAGAGACCAACACCCACGGTGGCACCGGTAATGCACATGGAGGTCGAGACGGGGAGCGAGTAATGCGAAAAGATTAGCACCGTGAGGGCGGCACCCATTTCCATCGAGCAGCCTCGGCTCGGCGAGTGGTAGGTGATCTTGTTACCCATGACTAAGTTGGAAGAGAGTTAGCATAGATATTCACAGGCTACAAGTTCTGATACTCACCCTTCATGATGTTGTACCCGTAGAGAATAAAGCCGACGCAAATCGTACATGCGACGACAGCTAGTTGCCAGACGGGAACCGGGGCCTCAGCGGCCGTGACATCGCCAGTCTTCCAGGAGGAGTATATCGCGGCCCAAGGGCCGACGGCGTTCCCGACATCATTGGCGCCGTGGGCGAAGGATGCGGTGCAGGCAGTGATGATCTGGATAAACGAGTACCCGTACTCTACTTCGTTGGGGTACTTTTTAGCGTGCGAGTATACGCGCTGCATGCGAGCACCCTCCGGCGTGCCCGACACACCGGTCTGTGCGGCGTGAATATCATAGTGCATACCATAGAGTGCACCGGCAACAATCATAGCAGGAATCCGCTTTATAACGATGGCCATATTGTGGAACTCGTAGATCTCACCTGCGCCTATGGGATTGTTGTGAAGGACGCACATGGCCCAGCCAAGGGGACCTTTGGATTGCCTAAGCTTGGCGTGGAATCTCTGCTCACCTTCCGCCATGAGCTCCCGGTAGGTGGACTGTGTAGACTGAACCTCAGTGATAGCGATGTCCCTCCTGTCCTCAACCTTTTCTTCCCCGGACAACTGAGGGGACGAAATGTGCTCCTGGTCTTCCTGGACAACGGCATAGTCGGGAACCGTGGCCTGTTCAGCATCGGGAGGGGTAGGACGGAAGAAAAGGATCGGGCCCAAGATAGCCATATACCACTTGACGTTATAATCCTTCTTAATAACGCGCGCATAGAGGAACGGAACGAAGAAAATGGCTGACAGAAGACAGACACCACCTCCAGTACCCACACTGACCGAAGCAACATACCATCCAGCCTTCTCATCGAGGTCAAGGTTAGGGGAGCCCTTGTAGACAATAGACAATGTACAGATGGTAGCCGCCACAAGGAACCAGAAAGGCGAGGTCCAGACCGCCCACGGCAATGGATTCGCGCGCATGTGAACAATAACCTTGATCAGCGAAAAGATAATCGCCCCAAAGCAGCCAGCAATAGCAGGAGCCATGCCCAGGCCAGCAAATATGGCACCAAGGCCTGATCCTTCATGCCATCCCCATTGCACCTTGGAGGCACCAGCAGTGGCTACACCCACACCAGCAACCGCGGAAATGAGGGAGTATGTGGACGACACGTGGGTGGAATTCCGTGTACACCACATGACCCAAGAGGAGGCCGCTGCGACGGCGCAGGTAAATGCGAGCATCTGGACACCAGAATTACCTTTGAAGGCTTCGACTGAAATAATCCCATCCTTGATTGTCTCTGCTGTTCGTGATCCCACGGTGCATGCGCCAAGGATCTCGAATATCGTAGCCAATACCATTGCCATTCTGTATGATACAGATCTCGAGGAGACGCTTGTCGCCCATGCGTTCGCAACATCGTCTAGGAAATTGATCAGCATTTATGCCATATTGGAAGTCCGAGTAGCTACTGACTGGCACCATTGTTGAAGGCGTCGAGAAGGGAGAAGATAGTGCCAATTGCAAACACGTAGGTGTACTGGTGGACTCCCATTTTGGTGAAACGGGCCAGAGGGTCAATCCTTGATGTTTAAGCCACAGCAAATATCTTAGATAGGGAAAGAATGCGAAACAGCGCCGTTAAGTAGATATCTATATTATGACCACGTGAGGCAGGCTAGTCTGCTATGTCTATAAAGGTCGATCTGGCAGCACGTTGCCAGAACCTCTGGGCTGATTCGCTGGAATGCAGAGGCTTCAACAAGCATCTTTGAGTTGAAGCTTGATTATAGTTTTGGACTTGGCAGGGGCTGTGTGTCTAGCGCCAACCAAAAAACGAGAGGCATCGGGCAATCGTGCCTCTGAGAGACGCATATAATAAGGTTGACTCCTGCAGGCCCAAAACGCGGGAGGCTTGAACTCCACCCAAGGCCCTTGGCGGGAGAAAAGACATTCTTGGCAGCATGTCTTGGCGGGCAGCCCCAAATGAGCGTTCCCAGATTCCCACATGGCTGCGGGATGTGGTCTTGGCCCAGAGTAATCGGCCCAATGCACGACCCACACCCCCCTCCGAGGGTCTAGGTGCTCCACTTCTTAACGCTCCTGTTCCCAACAGTCATATTTGAACTATTTTGACTAAGAAGAAATCTCCGAACGAATCGAACGAAAAAGCTGACGCACTGGTTTGTCTGGAGGGGCGAATTCACCTGACCTGCGTTTTGCGAGCTCTTCTGCGTGCTTTTGATCTTGATCGGCCTATTTCTCTGCGCGCTTGAGATCCCGAGGTAGGTAGCGAGTCTTTATCTCATGGGGGTAGGAGCCCTGGGGCTGAAGGCTATGGAGGAAAGAAGTGGGGACTAACCAAGGGCTTTAACAATTACTTACTCCCAGGGCAACCACCTAGTCACCTCCGATCGGTCTCGAAATTTGAGAAGTTGTAATTCCAGATGTAGTTCCCCCCGTTTGCTTCGGAGCTTGCACAGGCTTATAGCCAAGGAGTAAATTGCAATTAAAATTGGCTCTCTTTTTGGGGATCAAAAGTAGGTCCCATTTAACTACAAGTGTGTGGTCAACCACCAACAACATTACAAGTCATCGTCTGGCTTAGGGTCCCAATTACTAGGGACTCAGGGGTAAATTCAATTGAGGGGCTGATCTCGAATCTCACTTTGTTTTCATCCCAAGTGATTTATCAATCAAACGTTTAGACTTTTCTGCGTTGTGTGTTGGAAGGAAACCCTTCTTGTTAGAAGAAGGTTTTCTTTTTTTTTTTTTTCTTTTTTCATTCTTCTGATCAAAGAGTAGTGACTGGACACCTTGTGACCCTCATCATTCTATGGGCTCAATGTACCTTGCTATTGGTTGTGCGGTCCTAATCACCCACCAAGCTGTTTAATTGAAAGTAAATATTAGCTTGGTGGAGGTGGATATACGGGTGAGTAGGACCGTGTCCTGTAATACTGCACTGAGGAGGCGAAGGAAATCCGACGTACACGGCAACTAAACGACTAACAAGTAACATGGCCGTAAGTAAAATTGTTTAATTGAGATGGGAACATTCATCATGTGGGCAACTGTTAGGCACAAGGCTATAACTATGGGTCACTGCTCTGCTGGTTATCTACGGATGAAGGCTCACCGTTTTCGAGGCGACGACTATTGCTCCTGCGTTTACTGCTTCCCAACTATGATGCAAGAGAGTTATTCCTGGCAAGCGACCGCGCAGACTTCGAAAATTGGGATATCGTATTAATGCCCGCACTTTCTATTCTCGTTTCCTTAGACCTTATTGACCTTCGACGGAAGGACATTCCCTTCTGGTTTCATCGAAACAGGATGGCGCCGAGAGGTCCTTTCAAAACGATACTGCGGTTGTTGCGGGGGGCTTATGAATTGGATCTATACTGTATCTATAATAGTTCAGAAAAAAATTAGGAACCTAAAGTTTTGTGTGTTAAGCATGACAGTGATTAAGTGGAATCTAGCTCCAAAAAAGGGAAGCAAAAGAAACGAAACAAAAGAAATGGAACCGGGGGGCGGGGGGAAGGTCTATCTTGCGTATCCCTCTGACCTTGCCGTTGATCGCTTCTCAGCAAGAATGGAAAAGACGGAAAATCCAAAAGCTTTGGCTATCAAACTATTTTTACACGGCCTCCATATGCTCTCCCTGTCCAGACACTCTTTTCTTTGCGTCGGATACTGATTTGTTCCGATGTACCAAGTCCCGTTCGATCTCGATGTACCGCTCTGGTCGTAAAAGCGACACAGCCTCCGGGTTGTTGTGAATAAACACTGACTGGTTGTCTCGGAAGAACAAATCAATATCCTCTAGCTGTCGATTGGCCGTCTCAGGATAGAAAAAATAGATAGTCGGCACAAATACCAAATTGAGTACAGTCCAGATGATGTAAAACTTCCAACGCAGACTCTCGATTCCGATGAGGGTGATCTCGACAACCAAAAGGTTGATCGCCCAGTTTGTTAATTATTTAATCAGTGTTGCGTAGATTTTATCTTAGGATGGCATTTGAGCGGGTTGGAACGGAATATTCAATGCAATATGACGCTAATAAATGCGGCAGAACTATTTATTGAAAGTGAAAACCGTTGCAATAGTACCTGAGTTGTTCGAGGCCTATACCAAATCGCGAAATCTGCTTAACGTATGTCCTCGTCGCTGGAGAAACACCCGTATATTGGTAGTTGCTCAAGTTGTTCCCTTTTTATAGCAACATGATTGAGTGAATAATTTGTGCAAGATTGAACTATATGTATATGCGATTCGTTTTTATACAAAGCCCGCGGCCAAAGCCGGCCTGCCCTAAAGGCAAATGGTAGAACCAACAGAAACAAAGCCACCGAGCATCTTTAGTACGTTCTCGAGTGGCGAACAAACCAAGATTCTAATCAATCACTTCCTTTCTTTACTCGTCCCTTCTTCATTTATACTAATGATGTCACTTTTATAAGTCAATTTCATACCCACAAGTATCCCGCGTGCCATTCGTTTTCGGGACATGGGTCATAGGACGGGACCAAACTTACGGTATGGCTGTGGAAAAGCTCTGTCTTGGGTGTGACCAAGACTATAGTGCTTCCATCGTAATTGAGGCCCACGTCGTAACGCGCCACACAATCCTCCTTCGTCAAGCTCCGCAATGTCCCATTGAATATCTTAGTGTGGAGATCCGCAGCACTGTATCCGACCCTCTCAATGAATATCCTATTCCCATCTGAATCATCATTGTTTAAAAGAGTTTCTTTTGGTGTAAGGCTATCCGGAACGACAATCTTTCCATGGGTCTGGGTGGATATGGAGGAAAACACCACCAAGTTGAGACTAGGCCACAAATGAGAAAAGCACTCACATCCACCTTTTTCCGTCTTCACTTAGAACAAATGAATGAGCATTGATTTCGGAAGGACCAGGGTCCAAATAATCATTCACCGGCAGTCTATCACCCAGGTATTTCTCAAACTCCACGTCCCAATATGAAGCCGCTTTCCCTGCGAATGGTCCTTGTCAATGACTGCTCGTGATGGTGCATTTAGGCATTGGATCACGTAATTACAAGCGGTAGGAAGTCCCTTAGAACCTTCACCAACAAATGCAAGCCCGTATTCCATCTATTGGACGCCGTTCAGTTGCTGCTTTCGTAAAGGGGCACACACAAAAGTTATGCTCATCATGTACTGTGGTTGCACCAATTATTAACGGTGCCTTGAGACATCATGCGTCATTAGTTCCGAGACTTACTACGGGGGCCTTGAAATCGTACGGGACGCCAGTTGACAGACTTATGACCTGACGGCTCTTGTCCGTGGGAGTGTAGCATCCGCATAGAGCGCCCAGCTGTACCTGGATCGGCAGAAGCCTTTAGATGTCTGGAAGGGCCGACCTACGCCACGGGGGCGAGATGGCGTCCAACCAAGCTCGACAGTCTGCAATGGCCCAGACACACCGGAGATTGGCTTCAGGATAGACAGGGGTGCATTTTGTCCCTGTCTCGTTTCGTAGTCCGGGATAGCGGCATTCGCGCCAATCACACCTTCGGCAGGGCCTTATGCCATGGACGGAGTCTAGTTTGGAAGCATTCGTGAAAGGAACGTGCAAGGGATCAGCACCACATGGGATTTAAGTTTAACATGTGGATCCTACTCCACAATTTACGTTTCTGCCACTTGTAGCGCCAAGAGACCCGCATTTAGTCGCATTGGTCGATCGCAATGCGCTATGACAACGTTTTTCCACCCTCCAATATCCAGATCCAGACGCTGGACAGCCACTCTAACTACTCAATCTAGGCTGATTCCCCCACTGGGAGGTGGTGATTCACTAGACCATGCTATCACCAGTTTCGTCAATGTTCACCTTCCCCCTTCCGCGCTTCTGGGCGATATTAAAACGCCCACAGACCACCAACACTTCTTCTCGGTAATCAGCCGAGTCCCTATCGGGACTCTTTCGCTGTCTATTGGCCTCCTACCGGCACAGAAAGCAAGAACAGTTATATATGCTCAGTACAGCATGAGGCGCATGGTCACCGACCCGAGCGGACACAAAGTGCCGATTATGTCGTTTCGCACACAACAACTGCCCCTTCTTCGGTCATTGGCCCAAATAAAGGTGCTGGAAAAGATGGCCCCCTGGGTTATCGAGAGGTTCAGAAATCCCACAGTCGACGCTAGGGTCGCATGCCACATGACAACATGTCGATCATCCGAGCCTGCAACCGTGTGCTAAGTTCGTCCGTGGTTTCGCCATCCGCGGTTCCAGAGACAGTGATCATTCGGCATCAGATGAGCATCCGACATCATATGCAGCACCTGCACAATTACAGCCCAATCTAGACAAGGACCTTTTTCGATTTTGGGTTCTTGTTCTTTATTTCTGTCATGTTCTCGAGTACTGCAGTATTGCTGTGCTTCTTGTGCTAGGAATTTTACAAATAATGCAGTCGCCACTTAAAAAAACTTGCGTGGCTCTAAACGATTAGAGATTAAGCAGCGAAACAGGTCCCATTTGAGTGTCCGCGATCAGTTATATCAACTGATATCAACAATCCTCCATCACTAGTCTCCTAACCCTGTTGGATTTTCCAGTCTATTGACCTTATCCTGGCGGTTCACTCATGAAACTAACGATCCACCTTCTGGCTACCGCTGGCATCCTCTTGAAGCGCGGGCGGGCATCCATTTGACCCCGTTGAATGAAACTTTTAGATCAAAAGCTACGAGTGTGATAACCTTTTGCTTATACCATGCGCGGTAAATCGCGTTAGCCAGTACTAGGAGGGCGTTCAGCCCGGACTGAAATTTACTCAGTGAGCCTGACTCTGAGCGCCCTCATAAAAGCGGCGGCAGCTAAGATAGGAAAGCCCCGCCCGGCAGAGGAAATCAAGTACGTATAGCTACCTAGGTAACCTTAGAACAACTACACTAAATAGTTTGAGAACATATACCTTTTTCAACTCAAAGTCAACCCAAAGGGCAAGCTATTAAAGTAGACTCAGTGAATGAAGAAAATATGAAGAATACATTCTTATGGGTCAACATGAGCAAAAATTTCACATAACGTGACGGTCAGGGCAAATTTCAGGGCCTCTGCTTAAAATACATTGTACGTCGGCTCCTTTGGTGTATAATCCCATTCCATGGCTACATAGATATATATAGGTAGGATAATCTAATCCTCTGTTGTGAATGGAAAAGTTGTTTTGCAATTTTTACGCGCTTTCCCCGGCACGTAGGTATATTAATATTGGTGGCTTATTCCCCTCATCCTGCTAGACACGGAGCACAGCACCAATACAAAGTGACATCCACAGAAGACATCTAAAAATAAAGTATAGAATAACCTCAAAGGCAACGTCCCTGATACCATGCTAGCCGAATGGATCGGATTATTGAAAAACGCCCCTCCTTGCTGCCGCATGCTTGGGCCGTGTTTCTGTTGTCAAATTTTTACTTGATAAGGGGGCTGATATAAATGCCACGTCGGTGGATCTCGATTCGGCCCTTGCAAAGGAGGACTGCCGCAAAGATTCCGCTTTTACACTCGCAGCCCGAAGGGGGCATATTGCTGTTCTCGATCTTCTACTCTCTCGAGGATCGGAACCTAGTTTCGAGGGCGAGGACAGTGATAAAGCAATACATTGTGCGGCTTCATTTGGACATCTTGCTGTGATAAAGCGACTTTTGGAGGACAATCTTGGAGTCCGAGATTCACTAGGCGCAAATAGGCAACCAGCTATCCTTGCCGCCTTGATAAAAGGTCACTTGGAGATCTTCGATTATCTGCTTGAAAAAGGGGCAGACTTAACCATTAAGGTTAAATCTGGCAATACGTCTCTCCATTACGCTGCCCAACGTGGTCGGAGAGATTGACTAGAAAGAAGGAATCCGGGGTAGGTGGGGCTTGTCCATGCCTTGAAAGCGATACACTGATCGGGTTCGCCAACCCTATCTTCAACTTCGGGGAGGGCCTCCACCCCCGCAAGGCTAATCCTCGGGTAGTGGGTCCCGACGCTTTGACCTTCCATTCCCAGGCGCATCCAGATGTAGCCAGTGGGAGACGAGGTGACATCAGTCTCTGAGAGTTCCCGGAGATAGAATGGACTCTTACAAACCATGTAACTACGCTGCACAGTTTTGCCGAGTTGGGGACTGTACGTCGCCGACGACCCACTACATCGGAGGCATATATAAATGTCCGGTCCGTTGCCTCTCTGATGCTAGAGCAAGACAGCTGTGAAAGAAATATACACCCTCGTTCCTTTATTTTATAATGTCAGGCAACAAGATCAAGGTTTCCATTGACCGTGGCGGCACATTCACCGACGTTCATGCCATTGTGCCCGGCAAGCCTGACATCGTCCTCAAACTCCTTTCCGTCGACCCTTCCAACTACCAAGATGCCCCCACAGAAGGCATCCGCAGAGTCCTCGAGGCCGCTACTGGTGCGACATTACCTAGAGGACAGCCCCTTCAACTGGACGACATAGAATGCCTACGAATGGGCACCACAGTTGCCACTAATGCCCTTCTGGAGCGCAAAGGCATGAGATCTGCGCTCCTGACCACCAAGGGTTTCAAGGACCTTCTTAGAATCGGCAACCAGGCCCGTCCCGACATCTTCGACCTCTCAGCGAGGCGGCCCGATGTCTTGTTCGAGGATGTTGTCGAGGTTGACGAGCGTATCATCCCCTCGCATCCCCGTTCATCCCCAGAGGCTCTGTCGCCTTTCCGAGTGATTGAGGGCATTACTGGGGAGACATTTCACGTGGCTCGGGAACTAAATATTGAAAAGATCACTGCAGACCTGGAAGCTCTGAAGAAGCAGGGCTACCGCTCGGTGGCTGTTGCTCTTATCAACTCATTCGCCTGTCCCGACCATGAACTCAAGATTGGCGAGATTGCCTCCAAGCTAGGCTTCTCAGTCGCACTATCGTCCCAGTTGCAGCCAATGATCAAGGTGGTCCCTCGCGGCATGTCTGCTACTGCCGACGCCTATCTCACCCCGGTCATTAAATCTTACATCGACTCCATCTCAGCAAATTTCGATGGCGGCTTAGCAGGCTCGCACGGTTGTCGAGTCGAATTCATGCAGTCTGACGGCGGTTTGGTTGACTTCCGTGAGTTCAGCGGCTTGAAAGCTATTCTCTCCGGTCCCGCCGCCGGTGTTGTTGGATATGCCTCGACAAGTTGGGACGAAGAGGCGCGAGTGCCTATTATTGGCTTTGATATGGGAGGCACATCCACCGACGTGTCACGGTTTGACGGTCACCTTGACCACACCTTCTCCTCTAGTATCTCAGGTGTCAGTATTCAGGCGCCGCAGCTCGACATTAACACCGTTGCCGCGGGAGGTGGATCTATTCTGTTTTGGAAGAACGGCCTATTTATGGTCGGACCCGAATCTGCGTCCGCACACCCTGGCCCTGCCTGCTATAGAAAAGGAGGACCGCTCACAGTCACCGATGCAAACCTTTTCCTGGGCCGCCTGCTACCTGAATACTTTCCTAAGATTTTCGGCCCTAGTGAGGATCAGCCCCTCGACCGAGAAGTTTCACGGAAGCTGTTTGAGGAGATGACGGGAAAGATCAATTCAGAACACGGCGTCACTCAACTCACCGCCGAAGAAGTCGCTCTGGGCTTCCTCAAAGTTGCCGACGAATCAATGACAAGACCTATCCGCAATCTGACAGAAGCTCGAGGATTCGAAACTTCTGCTCACCACCTTGCAAGCTTCGGTGGTGCCGGTGGCCAGCACGCCTGCAACGTTGCCGCCTCGCTCGGCATTTCGCGCATTATCATCCACAAGTACTCGTCTATCCTGTCGGCATACGGCCTTGCTCTTGCTGAAATCGTCCACGAGGCACAAGAGCCTATGGCTGCTTACTATGTCAGAGCTGAGGAGTTGATTACTGGCAAACTACAGGGCCTCATTGACCGCACCACCAAGCAGCTGCGGACCCAAGGTTTCGTGGAGAAGCAACTCAGACATGAGATCTTCCTAAACATGAGGTATGAGGGCTCGGATACAAGTCTGATGATCCTCAAGCCTGAGGATGGTGACTTCCTGTCAGCCTTTATCGAGCGACACCATCGGGAGTTTAACTTCACATTCCAGCGGCCGGTCATCATTGACGATGTTCGCGTCCGAACGATCGCATCCGCAAACAAGACAGCGGAGAACAGCCCCCTGCAACAGCTCAACCATGCAACGTTGAAGGAGGCATGTGCACCTGCCCATTACACAGACGTCTACTTCGACGCGCAAGCTGGATTCAGAAGCACCCCCGTCTACCAGCTTCGAGATCTCGGGTCTAATGTGAAGCTGCACGGCCCTGCCATTATCATCGACGAGACTCAGACTATCGTGGTCAATCCTAATGCCGTCGTCCACGTTCTTGACACATGCGTGCTCATCGACTTGGAGTCCGCGCCCCGCGAGGCAACGTACTCGTCCAAGGTTGACCCTATCCGTCTGTCCATCTTTGGCCATAGATTCATGTCTGTTGCCGAGCAAATGGGCCGCACCCTCCAGAAAACCTCCGTCTCGACGAATATCAAGGAGCGACTCGACTTTTCTTGTGCTCTATTCTCCCCCGATGGCGGACTTGTCGCTAACGCTCCCCACGTGCCGGTCCATCTAGGATCAATGCAGTTTGCTGTTCGATATCAGCATAACCGCTGGAAAGGGCAGCTTAAGAATGGTGATGTCTTGGTTTCGAACCACCCGATGTCTGGTGGAACCCACTTGCCCGACGTGACGGTAGTCACCCCTGTGTTCAAGCAAGGAACCGATGAAATCATCTTCTACGTCGCCTCGCGCGGCCACCATGCAGACAGTAAGTAATATTTCTCAAATTATCTGGTCCGCAAGTATTGACGATATCGGTTACAGTCGGCGGCATCCTCCCCGGATCCATGCCTCCCAACTCCACTGAGCTGTGGCAGGAAGGCGCAGCCGTCGAGTCAGAGAAGGTCGTTTCTAGTGGTATCTTCAACGAAGACCGCATGCGCGAGCTCTTCCTTGATATCCCATCCAAGTACGAAGGTTGCTCTGGTAGCCGAAACCTAAGCGACAACATCTCGGACCTCAAAGCTCAGATTGCTGCCAACGCTCGTGGCATTACACTGATCCAGAACCTGATCGAGGAGTACCGACTCGAAACTGTGCAGATGTATATGTACGAGATTCAGCGCACAGCTGAATTGGCCGTGCGAAACCTTCTCAAGGATATGTACCACCGCTACGGCGGCCGTCCGCTAGAGGCCTTGGACTTTATGGACGACGGCACACCCATCAAGCTCACGATCACGATTGACAAGGAAGGCGCGGCCGTTTTTGATTTTGACGGTACGGGTCCGGAGGTCCGTGGTAACATTAACGCTCCCGAGGCTATCACCCATTCGGCGATCATATATGCCTTGCGATGCATGATCAAGTCGGACATCCCTCTGAACCAAGGTTGCTTGAGTCCCATTGATATCAGGATCCCGAAACCTAGCATCCTGAGCCCTACCGGCGACTCTGCCGTTGTCGGCGGTAACGTAACGACCAGTCAGCGAGCCACCGATGTCGTTCTCAAGGCGCTTCACGCGTGTGCCGCCTCGCAGGGTTGTCTGAACAACCTGACTTTCGGCATTGATGCCAAGGTCGATGAAACAGGAAAGGTCACCCCGGGCTTCGGTTATTATGAGACTATTGCTGGTGGAGCTGGTGCAGGTGATGGCTGGGTTGGAGAGAGTGGTGTGCATGTACACATGACGAACACCCGCATTACTGATCCTGAGATCCTTGAGAAACGATACCCATGCGTGCTGCGCCGCTTTGAGCTCCGTGATGACACTGGAGGCGCTGGACGCAATAGGGGAGGTGACGGTGTGACTCGAGAAATCGAGTTCCTAACCCCAGTGCAATGCTCTATCCTATCTGAGCGCCGTGTTCACCAGCCGTATGGTATGGAGGGTGGCTGGCCTGGATCAACTGGTCTGAACCTCTGGCTCACGGCGGATAGGCACACTGGTCAGGAAAGGAGAGTTAACATGGGCGGAAAGGGTAGTGTACCCATGAAGGTTGGCGACAGGGTTGTCATTATGACTCCCGGTGGAGGTGGTTATGGCAGAAAAGAGACCGCACGGAATGGAACCCACTGTACATAGTACCGACTTTGTCCATAGTGATTAACGAGACCGTTCAATTGAGATTTACCTGGAGAATACTACTCAGTTCTAAGAGTATTTAGAGTGGCAAGATAACCACCAAAAGTATCAACCCTCCTGATTACTCGGGGAAAGGAAAGTACTGGCATGTGAGAATAATGGGTTCAATTCATCAAGAGTCATTGAATTATGGCATTTTACAACTGATTCGCCGTCTCCGGCTGTCCCCGTAACAGAGCCGACTCAACCCATTGTCTATCCATATCGATGTCAATAGAGTCCAGCACTTCTGCCCATAGCCCGGGATCTCCTTCAAAGTCCAAATTAAACGACCGAGACTGATCGTTGGGAAGTCCTGCAACAATGGCACTCTCTGTAAACATATTATTGCTCTGTACTTGGTCCCTTACTTGCACTTGTTCATCGTTGTTCGCGAGATTTGAATCCTTTGTCTTAACGGAACTTTTGATCTTGGTGAGAAGTGAATGGCAAGCCCGAATATACCTGTTGCCCTTCTCTGCCATCGCCTGCAAAACATCGAGAGCCATATCCATTGCAGAGGCATTCGTTTCTTTATATGGGAAGGCGATATTGACCATTACAAGAAGCAGGGCCGCGGAGAAGGCTTGTTCCCCATCGATGAACCCATATGTTGCTGGTGATAATTAGGAAAATAGATCTCTCTATCTTTAGGACTCTGCTGACTTACCAACGATATTATGTTTGGCTGCGGTATTGAGTATCAAGGCGGTAGATCTTGCAGCAGATATGGCTGTGTCAATGACATGAACCATCTCTGTGGAGAATCCGTCTTCCCATCGAGTCGTATTCGGACGCTGGGAACTTGCTGCCAACTGTCGCTGAACAGCGTACAGCAGAATCGGACGAGCCGTCATGTTGATACAATGATAATAGTGCAAGTACGTCGAAACAACCTCCCGGTGTGGAGCCTGGCTCATGTCGGAACGATTCAGCTGCATAGACTCTGGTAGCCGCTCAAACCAGTCACTTAGTCTTCTCATAATGTGCTGGGTGCAGGCGGATATCTCAGGGCCTGACTTCTGTTTCTTGCGATATATTTTCTCCCCTATTATTCCGTGTATTCTGGATAGCTCTGTGTAATTGGCCAGAACGCAAGCTGTGTGGCTGTCCTCACCCGGTATGGGAGAGGGAGGGAGAAGATCAATGTCCTCGTCTTGGATTGTTATCGGATGTCCAGAAGTAACGCAAAGTAGTCTTTCCATGCTGTAGGCAGACCACCAGATTCTTCGTCGGTGCTCCCGTGTTTCACTATCGATCTCTTGGTCGAGGACTTCCTGGTGTAGCCCAAGAGAAATGGCCATTCTGAGGGCAATGCCGATGTACACGTAGGCCGCATCCCTTCGGTTGATGGTCTGCATGAAGTACGCAACATAGCTCAACACCTCAATGAATAGAATGGAGCCGTCCTCAAACACACTTGGGAGAAATGCAAGGGCGTGCTTGAAGTACTGGAATCCAGGCGGTCCCTCGTGCCCAACCCACTGGTTAATTGAGTACATCTGCCCAAAGGCAAATACGAGGAGTATCTGACAATAGATCAGACATTCATCCCTATTATCGGGGTCTGGGCTTCCAGCATACACTCGCTCAAGCCGTTCATAGAAGGCCGTGTCACTGAGGAACGAGAAGATTGTGCCAATGTACGCATGCTGTGCACGATACAAGCGCTTTGCTAGGTCAAATGGTGGTAGGAGCGGGATTTCAGGATCAATGGGTCGTCGTAGCCAGGCACTATCCTCGTAGTGAGGATACATGTGCCAATCCAAGTTCTCCGTCGTCGGGTTCAGCCGATTGGCGATATAAGTTGATGACGAGTTGCCAATAAAATCTGCCCAGGTCAGCTCAGTAAGCCGCAGAAGGCCGATGGCAACGTACGGTACTGCCCAGAATTTCCGAGGACCCAGTTGTCGGTGCTAGTAAACTCCAGCTCGATATCTGGACTGGATATCGATTCCAGGTCCGAAGGGCGATCGCGATTCTCTCGGGCATTGATTCCTCGTCGAGCTTGAGTCTGAAGTTCAATAAGATAGCTTTCGGGGACAGTGACCCGTTTCTCAGTCTCAGAGTAAACGCAGGTATGTCCGGCATCTCTGCATGTTTTGCATGGGTATGGAGGATCCCCAGTACACTTCGTCCGCCTTTTCCGGCATCGGGTGCATGCCTTGGCGGACCGCTTGAGGACGCCCGAGGGCGCGTGTTGCCTACGTGCGATTGCCTTAGACGCTTGCATATCTACAGATTGATCCAGAGTAGAATTGTCATCGATGGGCAGTTCAATTTCATCCATCCGATGCGGGGATGTGGGGACGGTGACGGTCCGAGGCTGAGGGCGCAACTTCGTTTCCCCACAAATCGGGGGGAGAACAGAAAACTCGAATTAACAGCCAGAGCAGGCAGGTACAACAGATTCGGGCTTGGAAGAGCATACCATCGGGGTACAGTTGCCTTCACATGAACTCTGAAACCCAGACCCCAATAAAAAACACAGGGGTGCAGCCGCCGTCATCGGGATCTAGGGCCCGATCAGTCCCTCACCACCCTATCACCTCCACGCCATTTCCAACGCGCCACTATGCAACGATAGGAAGGGCGGAATGAGGGAACCGATACTGCGTTGGACCCAAAACAGATGCGGTACTGTGCTCAGCTCAACTGACCAAGTTTAAAATTGCAATCACGTGGTTCTCTAGCCTCGTATAAGTCAACCTGCTCTTCAAGCGACCTTATTTTCTTCAGCACTACGCCTGCCTCAAGATGCCAGCCGCTATCGCTATCATTTTTGCCGTAGTTGGCATCCTCGTCGTGCGACTGCTGAGGTCCTACTTTCGGTTATCGGATATTCCCGGTCCATTCTGGGCCAAGTACACGGATCTTTGGCGATTCCGTTCTCAGAATACCAAAGGCCACACTGCAAGGCTCATCGCACTGCACAAGAAACACGGAAAACTCGTACGCCTGGGGCCCAACCATGTCAGCATCAGCGATCCAGCAGCCATCCCTATCGTCTACAGCACAAACCCGACATGGAAGAAGGGTCCTTCCTACTATGGGGCGGTTCCCATAAGCAAGAAACGGGCTGTGCCCAGCATCATTGCCATGAGCGAGAAACAGCACACGGCAGTGCGCAAATCAGTCGGTCGTGCCTTTACTACAAACTCTCTACTGGACTACGAAAATTCTATCGAAGCCACCGGCAAGGAGCTTGTCGATGTCCTCACTGAGAACCCGGAGACCGACGTCGGCCAGTGGCTTCAATTCTTCGCTATGGACATGTTGATCCGTATTGCTTTCAGTGACACCCTCGGCTTACTGGCCAAGGGCGACGACATTGACGGGACGCTTGCTGCCGTCATGGCGCGATTCGACCATTGGAGCCAATGGGGCGCGATGCCCGACGCAGACTTCCTTTTAAATAAGAGCCGACTTGCTACGCTTCTACGAGGAGTCGGTGACAGTCCCCTTGCCAAGGTTGGGATGAGCAAGCTGGAAGCGAGAAGGAATGATCCCAATCAGCAAAGTTATGCGGATCTCTGCTCCAGGTTCCTTGAAGGCCAGGCCAAATACCCCGACCTCTTGCGACAGGATGAGATCCTGGGTATCATCATGTCCACCATTGGTGCAGGCGCTGATACCACGGCTGGTACTCTGACATATACACTATACTTCCTCTCAAAGAATCCCACCGCGAAGGCCAAGCTTCTGCAAGAGATCGAAGAAAGCCTCCGCGCTGGTACACTAACTAGCCCGCCTAAATGGAAGGAGGTGCAGCACATGCCTTACCTCGATGCGGTACTGAAGGAGTCGATGCGACTTCTTCCGATCGCATCCTGGGGCCTTGACCGAGTCGTTCCCCTGGCAGGCGTGACGATTGCGGGCAAATTTATTCCCAGGGACACTATTGTTGGATGCCAGATCGATGCCACTCACCTGGATGAAGACGTCTACGGCATCGATTCGGATTTGTATAGACCGGAGAGGTGGATTGAAGCAAATGAAGACCAGCGCCGACAAATGGATCGTTCGTTCCTCACTTTTAGTGCCGGCAAAAGAATCTGCACGGGAGTCCACATCGCGTGGTTGGAGATGAAGAAGACGCTGCCACTGTTGCTGATGAATTTCGATGTGAGTAACTCCTCTCCGAATTCTTCTTGGGGAAAGACCACCAAGTGAACTGACGAATCTACGTAGCTGGAACTAGTTGATCCTAACCAGGATGTGAGAGATGGTATCAGAATCAGCGCAGTCAAGTATCCGCCCCCAGTTCCGATGAAGATCACAAGGAGGGATCTAGTTCTCTCTAAAACGAAGGAATGTCTGATGTAAAAGACAACGCAGTTCCCGCTGCCTGACAACTGAACCAACTGAGTATAAATTTGAACACGCCTTATATACGTATTGTAATGTTGCTACCAACAAACAGTTTTGTATAAAGCTCATGACGCACCAGGTAAGCCCGCCATAACCTTGGACAGCAATGCACACCAGATGAAGTCTAGTTCTTTCGAAAACCCCATAGAAGTAACCAGACTTTTCTTATGAAAGGGACTATAAGATTAGTTGGAATGCTTCCGCGTTCTGCGTCATAGTCTCAATCTCAAGTGGCTGTGTACGATATATTGGTCTGTATAGCAACTACAACTACCCTACCACATCGGAGTCGGTGACAGAGGATACGGTGGTTATAGGCGTTTATACTGTGGTAATGGCTTCAACGCCTGAAATTGGATAAATATGCATGCTTGGATAGTGTGAATAGCTTCATCCTGTTACCTGCCTGTATTAAATAATACGACCACACTCCTACGGTTGTCCTGTCTTTTCTTTTCCTTTCCATGGTTCCATCTTCGTGCTTGGGCCTGATTAAAGGGAAGCAATGCAGATATAGGCTTCGTTGCGGACCCCTTGGACAGCCCATATGGTTTATTGGTTGGGTTTGGGTAGGAAGTCCAACTGGCAGAATTGCACTTCCATACTGGCCAGCCTATGCCTTGGTATCCGCGCCATTGACTAGGAGCAGCTTCACAATCCCTTCGTAGCCTCTAGCTGAAGCTGTCTCGAGTGCACTTTTATCGCAGCCCCACACGTTGACATCCGCGCTATTGGCTAGGAGTAGCTTCACAATCCCTTCGTGGCCTCCAGCTGAAGCTAGCTGGAGTGCACTTCCCTCGCAGTGCCGCGGGTTGACATCCGCGCTATTTGCTAGGAGCAGCTCCACAATCCTTTCGTAGCCTTCAGCTGAAGCTATCTCGAGGGCAGTTCTAGATCCATCTCACGTTTTGACATCCGCGCCATTGGCTAGGAGCAGCTCCACAATCCCTTCGTAGCCTCTAGCTGAAGCTAGCTGGAGGGCAGTTCTAGATCCATCTCGCGCGTTGACATCCGCGCCGTTGGCTAGGAGCAGCTTCACAATCCCTTCGTGGCCTCCAGCTGAAGCTATCTCGAGTGCACTTTCATCGTAGCCCCGCACGTTGACATCCGCGCCATTGGCTAGGAGCAGCTTCACAATCCCTTCGTGGCCTCCAGCTGAAGCTAGCTGGAGTGCACTTCCCTCGCAGTGCCGCGGGTTGACATCCGCGCTATTTGCTAGGAGCAGCTTCACAATCCCTTTGTGGCCTCTAGCTGAAGCTAGCTGGAGGGCAGTTCTAGATCCATCTCGCGTTTTGACATCAGCGCTATTGGCTAGGAGCAGCTTCACAATCCCTTCGTAGCCTCTAGCTGAAGCTAGCTGGAGGGCAGTTCTAGATCCATCTCGCGTTTTGACATCCGCGCCATTGGCTAGGAACAGCTTCACAATCCCTTCGTGTCCTCGAGATGAAGCTTGCTGGAGTGCACTTCCACAGATGCCCTGCGCGTTGATGTCCTCGCCCTTATCTAGCAAGACTTGTGCTGTTCTTTGGAGACCGAGAAGCGATGCATAGTATAGTGGAGTCCCCATTTTGTAGTCTCTATCTCGCCTGAAAGGTTGATCGGGGTCAAAGAGCTTCCACCAACCTGCGTACGCTTAAGTTTGCTGAAGCAAAAGCTTCAAGACGCTGTCCAGGACCTCGTCTTCTGTCTCTGTGGGCCGTGACTGATGCATCCAATTCTCGGCTGAATACTGAGCGAAGGGAAACCTCGTTCTAATTTCCATCGCTGATCCTTGCCCACCTAGATGCGACAAGCATGATAGACACACCAGCGCCATGGTTTTGTGTGACTGTGTCATATTCAACCGGCCCTTCCACTTTCCGCTCCGATCGGGATCGGTGAGAAACTCTCTCGCTGTCAGATGAATGAAAAACAACTTCGAATCGTACACATTGATGAGGAGACCGCATAGATTTTTCACGACGCTTTTGAATTTGTCTTGTGACCATAGGTCTGCCTTTAGACTGTCGTAAGAGTCGAAACCGTTCTTGCTCAAAGCCATTATCAAGGCCATATTGGCTTCATCAAGTGTGAGAGGTCGGGATGCAGCCAAAACAATTTCAAGGAGAGTTTTTGTCCGAAGCTCGTTCCCGCTGCGGTCTAGAATCTTTTCATATGCGTCCGAGACCTTCGAAGGTAGCCCGGAGAGGAGTTCTTTGACATCAGACCGTCGACTATACTCACTTGGGCTCTGCTCAATAATATCGAACGTGAGATGTAGCCAGAGGTAAGTGCGATTTTCCATGTCCTTGATCTGTTTGGAAATCATTTGACGGTCGCTTTCTCGGAAGTGCCTGGCGACCTTCTGCAGTTTGGCATCGATAACCAAATCTATATCATGGCTGATTTCGGCAGACTTGTCGTCTCCATCAAAATGCAAATAAGCACTTGTATCCGGAAAATCATCAAACGATGGCTCCAAATCATCATAAGGCCGACTCGTGATCAGGAACTTCAGTTTTGAGGTTGAGGATGAAAACTCGGGTTTAGAGTAGAGCTCCTTCAGATTGCAGAGCATTTCCTGCATGCTCTTGACATTGCCCTCATCCAGGGCATCCAGGAGACAAACTACCTCCCCAAGCTCTGGTGAGCTGACACATTCGATAAAAAGATCCCACAGTTCGGAGAAGTTGTGTGCTAGATTTGCACCGTGATTCTTATGGCGGATGACTGCCTTTTGGATCAATGTGCCCGTCGGATCGCGGGTGAAAAGCTGATGAAGCAATGCGCACAAAGCATTGGTGGCTGACATACGGCGCTCATCTCCATCCTTGAAAAAGAAATAGCAGATCGTCGATGTCGTGACATTTGTAGAAAGCCTATTTTCATCGATAAGAGTGCGTGATAAAACCGACTTTCCACAGCCAGGGCCAGCGGAAATCCACAGGAGAGTAGAACCGTCGCTGTCGCGCCAGTTTCGAAATTCGTTACCCTGAAAGAACCATTCGCATGTGCCTGGGACTCGCAGTGGGTTGTAGTTCTTGTCATCTTCGTAGGTGGACGCGAGTGCTTGAAGAAGGTTTCGCTCGTTCTGGTCTTCGTAGTTCTTCTGGTTGCGACTCGTATCCGCTTTTAGAACATTGCAAATCTCGTCAAGAATACTCCGAGACTCTCTGATCTCCTGCAGCAGACTATCTCGATTATTGCGAGTCTCTTCCAGCACGTAATGGGAGAGATTGGAGCTACAAGCGTCGCTTGATGACTCGATTTTCGATATCACTTCATTCCAGTCGCTTTCGCCGGCTATGTTCACCCATGCGCGAGAGAGTTGGGCTTTGGAAAGATGGCAGATAGCACGTGCTTGGTATTCGATGATATGCGAGTAGAGAGCAGCAAGGGGCTCAAGGAGATCTTGGTACTCTTCCCTATGCTCGGACTGCAGGTAATTCTTTTCGAAGATATCCCAGTAGATCTGAATACTGTGAATTGGATCGAAGCCTTTTAGCATCGCCAGATTGCTAGTAGTACTGCTTGAGAGTAGCTATGCGGGTTAGCATTTGATAGACAATAGGGTTGCCATGACCTACAGGTAAAAGCAACGAGACGCCAGCCCATGCCAAAGCTGCGTATGGTTGAGTGCTAACGGCGCTCTTCACTACTGGGTCGGCCCAGAGGAGAAACTTGGCCAGTTTTTCGGTTTGCTCTCGTATTTTCACATCCTTTCCGAGGAGTGAGATTCGCCACTGATTCTTCTCCCGGTCTTCCAGTAACTTCGTCATCACCGACTGGACTGACCGCGGATTGGAAAGATTTGTGTGCACTGAGTTATCGTGCTGTGCTAATCTCAAGTGAGCCTGATAAGCTTCTACCAACTTGGGCTCTCGAGCCTGCAAGATTCCATACGCCAACTCCCATGGGTCATCGCTCTCGCTGGACGAGGTTGGAGTCGTATGAGAAGATGATGGATCAGGTATGATCTTCTCGGTCTGAGGGAATTCGGGAAGACTTGAGACGGTAGTGGCATTACAATTTACTGAATCAGGCTTGGAGAGCTGGTCAATATTTCCAGGAGGGCCAGTAGTTTTCACAGAGTTTTCCGTAGCCGACAATGCAGAAGGGTCAGACGCGTTTGACTCTGCGGTCGGAGAGACGTTAAGGCAGTCTCCATGTGCTCCATTGGTACTCTTTGTCCGTTGCAGTCGATTCTTGGCCCATTCCTTTAGTCTACCCATTTTGTGCTTTAGATTTCCGGTTTTGGGGTTTAGATCTTAGGGCGCGTGGGGTGCTAAGCTTGTAAAACATTTTTTTCGAGGGAATCAGCAGTTCGCTAGTGCGGTACACCGTATATCGTACGTGTAAAATATCGTGGGGCTGAGATCGACGTTCGAGGTCAAACAACCAATACCTGAATGCTCAGTGGAGCCAAATGACTCCATCCATGGGATCACCTGTCTGGTTCTCTGCCTATCATGGGCTGACATGTTGTAGCTTGCAGATACCAAGGGCCAGTTTCAGGAGGTTGGGTCGCCTCACGTGATGGCAAGGCTTAGGGGGAGGTAACCTCTCTGTAGCTACTGTTTTAACATATGTTTATAACATATAAATAACTAGTTTGTGCTTAAGCTTTTCCTTTCATGTAACGTTCAACAGTTCTTATAGAATGTATTGAAATACCAGAGTGAGCATGTCTTTTTGGGTGTCTTTTCCCGTGTCATTATCATTGCCAGCAGGATGAAAAGAGATAGCTCTCAAATATACAATGCAATGCAATAGGTTGCTCTAAAATCACTTAGAAGCCTGAAGCCACTCCTGTATCTTCCCGAGAGAATACGTATCATGTTCTTTCTCAGAAGTATAAAACGGCTTTTCATACCATCCCCCCGTGCCCAAAGACTGTAGCCGTTTCCCGAAAGGCTGACAGGAGTCAAAGTCAATCAACACCGGTGATCCATCCTTCACCATGATGTTATCCGGGTTGATGTCGTTGTGAGCTAGCCCTAAGGTGTGCAGGTGCTCCACCGCCGACCTGAGAGATTCGAAAAACTTGACTTGGTCGAGCTGTTGAAAATCAGATGTCGAGGCGTACTCGCTTAGTGTTTGATCCAGTCGCTAGAGAACGATCGACGTGATGTAACCACGTTTGACACGACAACCATAATATCGAATTATGTTTTGGTGTGGTGATCTTGAGATCTGCTCCATGACCATTGTCTCATCGAGAACAGCTATAGGGAGATAGTTCGTCCCAATCATATCCTCGTACCACTGTAGGCCTGGTCGTTTCACGTAAACTAAAGAAGAGTCCAGCCCTTTCGGTGCAAGCTTCAAGTGGACGTCGGTGGGATCCCTGGATAAATATCTTTGTCCTGGACGCGTCGTAGAGATGAATTGAATTCCGCGATAGTCATTTCGCACTTGTTCTTTGGCGTGTAGCCGTAGAAAACCTCCTCATCTTCTGTGACATGGTAGAAAGTAGTGGATTTTAGCGTTCCGTTGTTCCAGGACTCAACTATAGTTAAGTCTTGGAGCGATTTTACCAACTCGATCTCATTCTTAGGACTAGCTTGGTCCACAAAATTCATTATGAAGTGTATTCTTATAAAGGGTAAAAATGAAAGAAAGGAGCAAACTGAATGACGACTGGAAAGGTATTGGCGCCTAATTTGGTAAGCTGGGCGGAGGGGCCAGACGGGTCCGTGCAGTTACTGCTCAAAAATTCTAGGAGCCATTTTGGCACAAAAAGCCAGCATTGCATTAAATGCGCGATAGCACCCGTAATTAAAGGCACCTTGCGACTACCTAAGTAGGCTTCAAGTTCTGGACAACGCCCAAGGTCAACTACATGTATGTACCCCAGGTGATTTCGCGTACATGTACAGAACAAGGAGAAAGTGGTTTTTAGTACACAACCTTAGGCTAAATGAATTTCTTTCACAGAAGATGTTGAATACTTATCAGTACTACTATGTGTGAATGTCAGACCAGACTCTAAGAGGAGTAATACCACATCTCAATTGACAAAGAGTTGTTCTTAGACTCCACTAAATATAGTTAAGCATTGTGGAGATCGCGGGAGATTCCAACCTCCAAAGTCGATGCACACCCCACATGTCCATTTTCGGTATTCACGCTCCATTCCAAGGTTTGGTCGATTTTGCTCGCTCGGATTGAATCTTACATTTATGGAGAAACAAACACCGCTTGAGTTTTAAAATAGCATCGGCTGTCTTAAAAACATGTTGGCAGAAACATTCTCATTTGTATTTTGGTTTTTCGCCCAAAGCGATGAGGTATCTGAAAGATAATGCCTGATAATCAATCACACCCTCCAACGGCTGACTCTCCTCTCAAACGGGCTTACGCTGTCACAGCCCCCTTGGGATGTGCGGAATTTTTCAGGACGTATAGATGCATCCTATCGTTATGATTCGCAAGTTTCTGACTTGAGGCGAGAGGAACCCAGAAACCTCCTTCCAAGGAAGGAAAACATCACAATTGCGGATTTCCACATGCTCACTCTGCATCAGTGGTCCCTCAAAGTTCTAAAAGAGTAGTGCTTTGGCCGTCTCGTGCTGTAGTTCGCCTAAGCACAAGAAACTGCCTGAGGCCCGCTGAACAGTATCAGTGTCTCTAATTGTCCTCCATAACAAAACTGCGCCATGCACCCGTGTCCTTTCTTCCCAGCTGTACTGGGTGTACTGGGTCCCATGGATAATAGACTGCTGGTATACCAGCTCCCCGTTTCGACATTATAGCGGTGACGAAGATCAGCCAGCCTTAAAGAGCATGACCACACTCCTACAGTTGTCGTGTCTTTTTTGGTGTCTCCTTTTGTTGTCTTTTTTCCCAGCTTAGTGTTGTAGCGGGTTGTACCTTCGCATAGCTGTGTATGTATAGTTTCTCGATCGTAATTGCCTCCAGCCCTGGACTACCTGGGAGCCGCAAATGTAGGCCTACTGCCCGCCTGCTGGGCGAAGTGGCCTGGCTTATCGCTCGCTGATGGCACAACCTGACTGGACGATCTCAGCAGTACTCTGAAAGGATGCAACGGTGTAACCGACTGGCAAACCTCCGATTCCATCTGGGGCTCACTTTCCCCAACAAGCCTCCATTGATCTCTTGTGAACTGCCAACGAGTTGGGAGTATGTGAGCACTGACGGGACCAGGGAAGGCATCGCGAATTGATGAGATGCTGGGATGGTAGAAAAGACCAGGGGTATATATATAGTCCTGGTGGTCGTAAAAGGCACTACGAGTGGAAGAAGCTTGCCGGGGTTTTGAACTTGTCGATTTGGTTCGCAAAGTCTATGCCAGTAGCCTTTGTTCTTGTTCTGTTGCCAGAGGAGAGAGAGAGAAAGAAGAATGTACGATCGTTAAATCTAGCAAGAGCAAGCCTTTTATACACTGCATCTAACAAATAAGTGATCAGTCTGCTAGCAACAAACAAAGCCTGATTTCACAGGCATTTATGAGAGATGAGACCATCCAAAGGTTTCTGGCATTGGGGCAATCAAAGTATTGATTCCCCACATCTACTATTTGTGGTATGTTCTAAGCAGATGACGCGGATCCACACCACACCTTGTTTGAGAGAGCTGCTATAGATATGCGGGTGGAAACTATAGGAGAATGGACGAAATGAATATGCTGGGTCGACGTGTAAAGTAGAGCTGCCTTTGTGCCCAGCGAGGTGGTGTCGTCATCCTCGTCGGTTGATCCCGCTTCCAATTTGTGGGGGACGGGCCTAGTTGTCCTCCAAGTGGGAAATACATGCAAAGTGACGTCCCAGGTTGTGGTCAGCCTATCCAGGCCCATACTGGCGTTATACCATTTCATTATTGGATGATCGGATTAGCTGGATATTATGACGGGCATCTACATCATCGAACCCCAATATATTTGAATTGGCGTGAAGCCTGGAATTTAAATATTTCCGCGGTTCTCTTCATCCATTTAATACTCGGTCTTAATTACTGGTCTTTCTCGGATCATAGGTCTTTGTATCTTGTTTTTTGACGTCAATTTCAATTTCATAACCGAATCCTGGACGTCGGCGCTCTCATGCCGGCCAATTACACGGTCGCTTTTTCAGGAACCCATTAATTTCATGAAAGTGAATCAACATGAGCAGCAATGGGGATAGCAGTAGCAATAAAGTGCTTCAATCGCTGGGCCCTCCCCACTCTGAGACAGACGAGGACGTCCACTTCCAACCCATCCACGACCAGCGCCGTTCCTTTTCTGTCTCTTTAGACTCGGAAAAGCCACCGTCGAGTCATACTCCAGCCGCTGGAAGACGCTCGCTTGATGTGCAAGAACGGAACGGTTATATTGTCCTGAATGAAGACGATTGCTATGATCAATTGGGATTTTGCTTCCCAAACTGGAAAAAATGGATGATCATCTCGGTCATCTTCCTGGTCCAGACCTCGATGAACTTCAACACCAGCTTGTATTCCAATGCCATCGGTGGTATTTCGGAAGAATTCGGTGTTAGTCTTCAGGCTGCACGATGTGGTGCTATGATCTACCTGGTGACTTATGCATTTGGCTGCGAGCTGTGGGCACCCTGGAGTGAGGAGTTAGGGCGCAAGCCTATTTTACAACTCAGCATGCTCCTCACAAATATTTGGCAAATCCCTGTTGCTCTTGCGCCTAATTTTGCGACTGTCATGGTGGGGAGGGCATTCGGTGGTATCAGTCTGGCTGGCGGCTCAGTTACACTGGGGATGATTGCGGACATGTGGGAGGCAGAGAATCAGCACTATGCAGTAGCATGTGTGGTATTCTCATCAGTGGGTGGTTCGGTCCTAGGCCCTCTGATTGGAGGCTTTGTTGAGGCCTTCCAGCCCTGGCCTTGGGCTATGTGGATCCAGTTGATCTTTGGTGGATTTGTTCAGATCTGCCATCTGCTGCTTGTTCCTGAAACCCGGGCGACTATCATGATCGACAACTACGCCAAGAAACAGCGCAAGGAGACTGGCCTTAAGGTCTGTGGGCCGGATGAATTCCAGCCCTTTAAAGAACGTTTTTCTTTGAGTCAAATCCTTATCACCTGGATGCGCCCTTTCAAGATGCTGGCAACAGAGCCAATCGTGCTGACCCTGTCTTTGCTCAGTGGCTTCAGCGATGCTCTAATCTTCATGTTTATTCAATCTTTCAGCCTGGTCTACGAGCAGTGGCACTTCAGCACTGTTGCTATAGGCCTGTCCTTCATCCCGATCTTAGTGGGCTATATCATTGCCTGGCTCAGCATGTACCCAGTACTGCACAGGAATTCCGCCAAGAGAAAGATGAATCCTGATGATGAACATGCGCAATATGAATCCCGCCTCTGGTGGCTTCTGTACACTTCCCCATGCCTACCCATTGGCCTGATTGGCTTTGCGTGGACGAGTCTAGGGCCCCCAATCCACTGGATAGGAACCATGGTGTTTGCAGCTATTGTTGGCATTGCAAACTATACCATCTATATGACCACCATCGACTACATGATCTGCGCCTACGGTCCTTATTCTGCTTCCGCTACCGGTGGAAATGGCTTCTCAAGGGACATACTCGCAGGTGCTCTCACTGTGCCGGCTACACCATTTTTTAGCAGTACGTTGGTCCTTCGTTCCTATTTTTATGGCAAAAGACATAGCTAACATGGGATCACCAGATATCGGTGCTCCGGACCGTAATCTCGAATACGCATCTACCATCCTATGTATGTGCCCTCCACCCTACATTTGCACTCTGTCAACGTATTCCACTCTTCTAATGCCCTTCCAGTTTGTATCTCCTGTCTCCTTGTGGCCTCCGTCTACGTCATCTATTGGAAGGGACCGGTGATGCGCAAAAAATCACCGTTCGCCCAGCAACTGTCCGATGCTCGGAAGGAAAGTACCAGCCGTCGTGCTTCCATGGTCTACTCCAGGTCGGCACCCCAGTCCCGCAGGCCAAGTGATAGAGTAAATAGTGGTGTAGGGCAATGACTTGGGAGTTCACCTCGGCATAGTTGTTATATGTACCACCTAAGGTCCAAGTGGATTACAATGTTTCTTTGTATAGATCATATAGGGATCATTTGCGACCTCAGGGCCAGCTCAACTCAAAACAAAATCTGGCAAGAGATGATAGGATGAGCAGTAAAGCGAAACCAGTGCCAGGCATTTATCACAATATATAGATGCTATTGACGCTAGTCCCGGAGTAGATAAGGGCACTTTCTTAAATCTTTAGAGGAAGGCGGTCGACAGTGGCATGAAAGCGATAAGAGATATGCTGCTCGGCCAAGCCCTGGAGATCCGAAAGTTGGAACATCTTCGCCATCTGAGGATGGTATCGTGAAGACGGATTGTCGACAGCCGCTGACGATGGCGCTCCAACAAAGTGAGTGATCCTATCTCGAAGCTTTAGAACTGGTACACTGACAGTAATGCAGATGAGCCCGCGCCATTCGCGCCTCAATCCTCGTACGCCCTCTGCCCGTGGAGTGGACTATATAATCTTGCTAACACGCTCTTAGCTTGTCCTTTACCCAAGGGTTTCTTCTCGGCCAGCTCTCAGTAGTACTCCTGATCGGCGCTTTCATCAAATTTTTCATTTTTGGTGAAGCGCCGCCCCCTCCGTCCCGGGGCATGTCAAACCGCACAACCCACCGCCGCTACAGCTCGGTCTATAGCCCCCCTCAAGATAGCCAGAAATCATTACGAGAAAAACCGTCCACGTCGAATGTTCTCCGTCCGGTACCTTCTACCTCTACAAACACCCGCTCCATCCTCCGCAAAACCTACTATAGTGCCATTCCTACCAACCCTACGAGCAAACATGGCCGACACCGCATGCATCACTCCTCGCATCAGCCCGAGTCACTGGACTGGTTCAACGTACTCATTGCACAGACAATTGCTCAATACAGGGAGACAGCCTATTCCCTCAAGGACTCGCCCACTTCATCAATCCTCAGCTCCCTAACGGCGGCCATGAACAACCCGGAGAAGAAACCATCTTTCATAGACAAGATAAAAGTCACCGATATCTCACTGGGTGAAGAGTTTCCCATCTTCAGCAACTGCCGCATCATCGCCGTTGACGACCCCGTGTCGGATGGCGGACGCCTACAGGCGCTACTGGATGTCGACCTTAGCGACGACAACCTTTCCATTGCCGTCGAGACATGCATGCTTCTGAACTACCCCAAACCACGCTCTGCCATCATACCAATAGCGCTATCAGTCTCGGTTGTGAGATTCTCCGGAACGCTTTGCATATCCCTGATCCCCGCGTCGACCGAACCGCCAGAACCACTTCAAACGCCTGCCGGATCACCAGCACCCCCCACATCAGACCCAAGGGACGACGCAGGGAATCGACCCCCTGGTCCCGGAGAGGAGACAGCCTCGCAAGACCAGCTCCCACCAAAAAGCAGCCCGAAAAGCAACGTCGCATTTTCTTTCCTCCCAGATTACCGTCTAGACCTCTCCGTGCGCTCACTCATCGGATCCCGCAGCCGACTGCAGGATGTACCGAAGATAGCGCAGCTCGTCGAAGCACGAGTCCACGCATGGTTTGAGGAGCGCGTTGTCGAGCCTCGAGTGCAAGTTGTCGGACTTCCAGACTTGTGGCCGCGCATGGGCAGAACAGGCGTCCGACCCGGTGAGGACTCGGATGCTGGGTCAACGGCGCCACCGCGTAGCGCGGGTTCAACTGAGTCGTCAGGACCGCCCCGATTTTCTGATGATCATGGTCGGGAGCCGGAGGGGCTGCGGTTCCGTGGGGCCCTGGAGTCACGGTTAGGGCTTGGTGCTGGCTCGCGCACGAATAGTTTCAATGTTGATATGGGTGGCTTGCGCAGCTCGAGTATGACGAGGCAACAGAGTGGTGGTGCTACGAGTGACCATTTTGAGATGCCTGGTGCCATGCCGGCGGGCACGCCAGTTGGGACGCCTGGCATACCAGACAATTGATATACGTATAAAGTGTTGTTCGACCATTCCTACCTACTTAAGTATGGTTTCGATTGATTTACTGTGGGTTTCTGGTCCCCATGTACATTCAAAATCTCCATGCAAGGGAAGTGATGTAAGACAATATCAAAAAATTCCCATTTCCATCGTTCAGTAGTCTATGTGCAAAGAATCCAATCATAACGCATCTCAATATCAAAGTGACCCATCCTAAACAGCCGCAGTAGGACTGACAACAGTCTCCAAATAAGCCTTGCGGTGCTGGTTAGCATCAACCTCCGCACCACGGTTCAACGGTGTCCACTTAGGCTCGTCTTGGAAAAGACGCATGGCCTTAACGTACTGCAAGCAGAGTCAGTCCCATAATCCAAAATCCCAAAAATCCAAAAACAACATACGTTCTGCTCATTGGTAGTAAACCGATGATAAATCCCCGCAGGAAGAATAATCATATCCTCCTTGACAAGACAGATACGGATCCACTCGTCCTCCTGCCCACGCACATCGAAGTATCCCTCCCCGTCGAGGATATACCGAATCTCCTCATCCTCATGCAGATGCTCCGTGAAGAACGACTTCACCTTCTCCTCATATATGGCGCCCATCGTCGCAGGCGAGACGCAGACCTCGTCGCGGTTACGGTATCCGCGCTCCGCGGCGATCGCGTCCACATCTCCGATCGTCGGGCAGTGCTTGTACAGCACGCCTAGCGAGGCGAGCTTCTCTTCTGACACGGTGCGGCCGGAGTCATGCTGCTCGCGCTGGTCGCCCTGTAAACAAATGACATCAGCGTTTGTTCTAGTCTTAGGTGGGCTGTACCTTGAAATGCTTGGAAAGCTGGATACGGCCCAATTGGGATGTGTTTACCTCGACGTTGTCGTACCAGTATGCCTTCATTTTTGTATTATGTCACTGTTGAGCTGGTAGATTTAAGATGTAGAGAGGAGTCACTCGTTGAAAAAAAAAGGTCCAGATCAGCTTACAGCTGAATATCAGCAGCCCCGCAATTGGCCGATGGCGCAAGCGCTTATGTCAGTGTGTGACCGCCCTCGGGGTTAGCGGGTATAAGGACAATCACGTGATAGATACAATTTTCCTTATCGATTTGATTTGATCAAGTTTGTCCGGAGTATCTTTTTTTTTGGGTTAACATTTGCATAGCATCCCGCCATGGCTTTTCGAGCTCGGTCAGTGGCTCTGATGCGTCAGGGCCGCGGGCTCCGCTCATTCATGGGTCGGAGTCGTGGTTTCGCGACTGTTACGGATAATACACGGTCCGTGGTTTCTCCCTGTCATTTCGAGCGAGTAGTCTCGCTAACTGATTCATTTATAGACCCTACGACGTCGTTGTTATTGGCGGAGGCCATGCTGGATCTGAGGCATGCGCTGCTGCTGCTCGGTCTGGCGCGCGCACCGCGTTAGTCACGCCCTCGCTGGAGAATATCGGTGTTTGTTCGTGCAATCCAAGTTTCGGCGGCATTGGAAAGGGAACGATGATTCGTGAGGTGGATGCAATGGACGGTGTTGCGGGTCGAATCATCGATAAGGCTGGTGTCATGTTTCGAGTCTTGAACCGCTCTAAAGGGCCGGCTGTTTGGGGACCGCGTGCGCAGATCGATCGCGATCTCTACAAGCGGTATATGTCCGAGGAGCTGGCTGGCACGGAAAATCTGAACATTGTGGAGGGCAAGGTGGCTGATATTGTGCTCTCCACGGAAGGCATTGAGAACACTCCCGGTGCTCAGGGCAAGATTGTTGGCGTGCGGTTGGAATCCGGGGAGGTCATTTCTACGGGTCGTGTGGTTATCACTACGGGCACATTCCTAGGTGGTGAAATTCATATTGGAATGGATGTGTTCCCTTCGGGACGAATGGGCGAAGCCCCAACATACGGTCTCAGCAAGTCCCTCCGGGAAGCTGGCTTCCAACTGGGACGCTTGAAGACCGGTACACCACCTCGATTGGATAAGAAGACCATTGATTTTAGCGCCCTTGAAGTGCAGAAGGGCGACTCGCCGCCTCACCCTTTCTCCTACCTTAACAAAACTGTCGATGTGGGCGACGAAGGCCAGCTTACCTGCTGGATGACCCATACAAACGAAGCTGCCCATGAAATCATCCGCGCCAATCTGGACAAATCCATTCACATCCGCGAGACTGTCCGTGGGCCACGATATTGTCCCTCCCTGGAATCAAAGATCATCCGATTCAAGGACAAGTCGCAGCACCAGATCTGGCTCGAGCCTGAAGGCTTCGCGCCAAACGACGTCATCTACCCGAATGGCATTTCAATGACCGTGCCCGCAGACGCCCAATACGCCATGTTGCGAGTAGTCCGCGGACTCGAGAATGTAACCATGCTCCAGCCCGGCTACGGCGTTGAATACGACTACATTGACCCGCGCAACCTGCGACCAACTCTAGAGACAAAACTGATCAGTGGTCTCTACCTCGCTGGCCAAATTAACGGCACAACCGGCTACGAAGAAGCAGCCGGACAAGGCATCATTGCAGGCACAAACGCCGGCCTCGAGTCACAGAACCGATCACCTCTCACCCTGACCCGGTCTGATGGCTTCATCGGAATCATGATTGACGACCTCATCACCAAGGGCGTCTCAGAACCCTACCGCATGTTCACAACGAGAAGCGAGTACCGCATCTCCACCCGCTCCGACAACGCTGACCTGCGTCTGACTCGCATGGCTCGCGATGCTGGCGTCGTCTCCGACAAGCGTTGGAGCCACTTCTCCGATACCGAAGCGCAGATCCAGGAGCTGCAGACTCTCCTCGGCAACACGAAGCTTTCGTCGTCTGCTTGGTCTCGCAAGGGCTTCAAGGTGCGCTCTGACACCTCGATCCGCTCAGCGCTCGACATCTTGTGTCTAGACGGCACCGACATCAACACCCTTATTCCTACCATCGAGTCTCCTACAGGGACAGCATACACCCCGGCCTCGTTTGCGCCGGAGATCCTCAGCCGCGTCGCCATTGAAGGCCGCTATGCGCCGTACCTGAAGCGACAGGAGAAGATGGCTGAGCGGTTCCAGCAGGATGAGAACTTGCTGCTGCCGGCAGATCTGGATTACAGTATGGTGCACGGCATCAGCAACGAGGAGCGACAGGTCCTTCAGCGTGTGCGACCTGTTAGTGTTGGCATGGCGAAGCGCATTGAAGGTGTAACGCCTGTTGGTGCTTTGCGGTTGCTGATGCATGTGCGGAAGGGCAGTGGGTTTACTAAGGAGATGGATGGAGAAGACTCTGTTGCTGGCGTGCTCCGTTCGTCGCCTTGATTCTGGATTATATGGGCAATACTCGATGGGACTCTCTTTCTTTGATATATTGGCATAGCGGGACTCGGCGCTGGATGTGCTTCGACTGTACAATATCGACATGTATACTATTTATCTCTGTGTATATTTTGTAAATCTATATCCGAACATAAATATCTCACAATTCTTCAGATTATCATTATCATCTACTCTCACGTTAAAGTACGAAAGTACCAATTGTCCAGATGAGGAAAACGGTCCCAAACAACCTCACAGCTAATAAGCATAAACCAAAAACAAGCATCCCCAAAACTATCTTCCCAACAAAAACAGATATAACCCAACGCAGAAACATACTTTTCCCCCAGAACAAAAACACGCGAGAAAAAGCCAAAAATATGATAATCAAAGCCACGTACCCTCGAGCCCCGCAACCCGATCAAACCATAAAAAGCATAAGCAAGGGATAGACAAAGATCACTTTCTCGCGACAGGGATGAGCGGGGACCTGGAACGAGAGCACCTATAACCAAATCGGGACAAGACAGCATAGAACAAAGACCATCATCACCTCTCCCATTCACCCGAAACTAGCACCAAAAATAGAGGCCTTGCTTCTTAGATGCCAAAAACACAAAAACCCGACGCACACACCCCCATCTGGTGAACCCGATTGCAGCGCGTATCCGCACCCATCCAATCTCATTCCTCGTTCAGATGTGACGAACAAGCCCTACTAAATCGAGCCTCGTACATGACAACTTCTGCAAGCCGTCCAATGCCACAGGACCTTTGCGCTTTGTTTGATGTATGTTGTAATGGAATGGGGAAAGTGGCGTGCATAAGCCGTTGGCCGCGATCTGATCTCATCTCTCCTTTTTGAGAAAACGGTTGCGCGAATCGCTTGTTGTGCGCTTTCCATTGGTGATCCGCCCCTCCGACACTGTGATGTATCCGATATCACAATCACATCTCCGCTTACCCCCGCGGCGTTGTGATGTGCGTAGCTGAGAGGGTGAGTGCGTTTGATCTATCGATTTGATGCATCTTGGCTCTTTTAAGCGCTGTACATCACCTGGATATTCTTGTTTTTTTCGCTCAGAACATATTAGCATTGAGGGGTTTATGGTTCTGGGCGGTTGAGGGGGTCGCAAGGGGTGAATGCTTCCTTGCTTCTTAGCGCGCTTCTTTGCATGGCAGACCGAGACCGAGGTCATGCAGGTCTGTGCTGTTATAGTGTCGACTAGTACCCCGTATAGTGTTTCCGGCAGGATGAACAATGTATAGGAGTACCCTGCAGTGTGTACTCCGCACATGTCTGTTTGTATGGATTTCTGTCGTCTGCATGAGGCAAAGCGATTATGGAGTCCGTGATGCGCCAATGGTCATACACTAGCAGGATCATTGGGATGACTTTGCAGCTGAGCAGGGATGGCGTCTTCTCCTGCATGGTGAAGAATGCACATGGCGGGTCCGCAGAAGATGTCAGGATTTGCCTTCTAGAATGCTAGGTATTATCTTGCAAACTGGGACGAACACGTTCCAGCTGAGCTGGGATAGTGGCGAAGTTCCATATATGTGCATATATGCGTGTTCTTAGTCTCCACATATCAGCAATCCTGAATTATTGTTGCAGTACAAAATAACGCGGCACTAGAGTGACGATGTATGCCGCATTGCCTAGGTGGGCGACATACCGGACCCCTACGAAGTACGGAGTACATTGTATGGAGTACTTCTGGTGCATACAACATACAATGTAGTTCGCCTCATACCCTGTTTTTAAGTCCAGAACGGTGGAACTATTTAGTGGATCATGATCTACAAGTGTACTCGGTTCACATTCCTTGTTCCATTGTGCGTTAGCTATTCCAAGCCTTCATAGAGAGAATCAATCACAAAATCAGGAAGACATTAATCGCCAGAGGCTAGTGGGATATGCCGTGCATATCCTCTGGACTTCCTCCTTCTGAGCCCGCCATTTATCAATAGACTGAATAGCGTGGTTGATGATCTTGAAGATCTCACTTTAGCGATTTTATTTGACTGATGTCATAGCTTTATGCGCCCCATGATACTATAGATGTCCACTATATTGATGCGTAGCGACGTGTCTCAATGTCGTGATACTCGCTGAACACTTTGTATACTAATCTCAAGACTCTCTCCAAAGTCCGTATGTATAGAGTCTTGTATTGTCATAAGCTTAGTCTGATAGTTATTGGCGTCCGCCGTTAGTAATGTGGCTGTGTTCGCAGCTTGTCTCACAATCCCCAGGCTATTTTAGAGGAACAGTGATCTCTCTATTAATAGTGGGCCATTCGGCATTTTGATACATCCTGATCAGATCGTGAAGTATGATCCCCATAACTATCGCAATTTACTACCTGATCTCGAGTAGTTAAACCTTAACTTAGAGGAAGTATAGTTAGCTCGACTTTCTTCTACCACTGCCAGTTTGGGGAGTCCCACCCTTATCAAAGAGAATGGAAGGCCAAGGAAGGGGGTTGCGTTTCTCTTTACACCGGTACGTTTCTGGGGACTATTACGATAATCCATTTCATGACATATATCTGGCTTTTGAAGGGAATAAATTGAATTAAGGACCGAAGAGAAAGCGAAACCCCATATGGAACAAGAATAGATGTCTTGTTTCATATTAATCAAGTTCCGGCCCTCAACGGAGTACCCGTACAACATAGAGATGATAGGAGTGAGTCATAATATGAGAAGTTCCTCGTATTTTATAATACCTACAATGTACGATGTACATCTTTCCATATACAATTCTAGAATACCGTTCCCCCTCGGCTTTTCAAAAAAAGGAGGCAAGTCGCACAATCAGACACGAGCCGTAGCGCTGGGACTCTCAACGATCCCTGCCAACAGTCCTTCTGACCACATGGGCGTGAGCGATCCCTGTGTGACACGCCAACATTAACTGATAGTGGAAATTACAGGGCTCATTGGATTCATTGGACTCATTTATGTTTTTCATATCCACCCGATCGGCTGGTTTGACACGAGGATCACGGGGCCTGATGCCTTGATATACGAGGTGGAGATGCCATGGTAGAAACTATACAAATGACCCGATATCATTACTCATGGATGTCTTGGATTATTTGCCTCTTGCCTCTTCCCCTCTTGCATTTGCCTCCTGATATGGACGGAGTATGGAGTACCTGAACGAGAACTAGTCCATTGTTCGATGCACAGACGAGCGGGATCGAACAGAGCCCACCCACCAAACTTCCCCGAAACGGAATAAATAGACGATCGCGATCATCATGATCTCACCCACCTTCCTGAGGCTGACAGCAGAGTGTTTCCACTCTCGACAGTGGCCAAGTCATCCGACGTTACTCCGTAGTTGTACCTCCAAACCACTCAAGTTAAGCATTGTTGCCCTGACATGACTACCGGGCACATCACTGTTGTACGGATCCACACTCTGAGCTAAAAGAACTCAACAATAACCTTGGAAGATATTAACTTCCCTATCATGTTTGTTACAGGTGGCTGGGAATCTGACATAAAAAGCAATATCCAAACAGCCAATAGGCAACAGGCAATCGGTAACCAGAAACAGGGGTAGAGAGACGCCAGGGCGGGTGAGAGCACCAGGCCCCAAAAACAGTCTTCGGGATTGTGGACGGATTAGGGAGGTGGTACCATTGCCCTTTGTCCTTTCCCCATGATCTCTGTGCAATGTATGTTGTATGTAGGGACTTATGCTTGTGGCACGGTGCATAAGTGGTACTGAGGGCATTTGGTGCATGTGTGGATGCACATGCAATATGCAATGCACATCTCGCTTGATTGTACTCCGTGCTCAGTATGTTGTATTGTAGAATAGTATCTACGGTTTACGGAGTACTAGAATAAGGATTGTGTATGTAGATCATACTATCTCCAGCTACATTGTATACTCCATACATAGAAATTAATATATTATAGTGTAGAGTTTCACCGAGCCTCCGAAGACACAGCTACAATCCCCCGAAACCACTCAGTGGATCAAACCGGATCTTCGTTGACGCCAAGTTCCCTAATGATGATCACCCCTTAGTGCTAGACCCTTGAGAGTTGCGGCATTTCTTAGTTTGTTCCAAAGGAAGCATAGTACGGACGCCACCGGGACTAGTAGGATTAGTGTGAGTTATTTCTGTTTGGATTTTTCTTCTTCAAGGTTCGTGCATGTGCCCATTATTACCTATGTGGCTTTACTGCCTGTGCCTCTGTGCTTCCTGTGCTTCCTGTTGTGCCAAGTTCGAGGCGATCTTCGTATCGGCGTCGATTCTAACCCCAACCCGGTTTAGAGCTGATTATTGAGGAGTAGGTACGGAGTACGAAGTACTTGAATAAGAATACAAAATTTATTTTCTCATTTTCTTCACTGTGAAACTCTACCTGACAGGCATGCTTATTACCGCTATTCACCTACTTGTTCAAGCGTCAAGCAGCCAACCCCACCTGTAATCTACGGAGTAATAATCCTTCTTTCGCCCCGAGTGTCTGGTATGGGTGTGCACTGTCCGTGGATGTGGGTTTCTCCGAACGAATAAGAGCCAAGAGATCGACCAAGAAGTACATTTCTCGACGATCTTTTTGAAAAAGATAATGTCACCGAGATCGCCCGCCTACCTAATAAAGATCCAAGCCATCCAAGCCACACGTTCTCGTAATTGTACGGAGTACGGAGTACCTAGGAACAGACTATATTGTACACATCTCCCTCAGTTATGATATGATTCGCTATGACATTTGTGGGGTAATTAGATTGGAATGCCAAGCTACAGACTACGTACAAGATAGTTTTCTCTTTCCCGTATATTGGGTACCTTTGCTAGCCTAACCGCCAACGCTAACCTCCTTTACTTCTCGTAATCGGAGTCTAGTCGTTAACTCCCCGCGCTTATAGCAATCCTTGGCCTGTGATGGGCTGTGCAGATTATCGATGATCTCAGAATTTCGGCCCAGAACTTTCGAATTCTTTTCCACTCGAATTATTGCTTTTGTTCGTGTGCTCCTTCCTGATTCTTTCGCCTAGACTTGATTTCTATCCCGGGGACTTGGGCGATTATACGGTCGATACATCACATTCAGCGCGTACGTGTAATCTATTGATTTTAGAGAGAAAATGAATATAGCTTTATACTTTCTTATAACCAAATTGTTCATATATTGACATCTGTCATTCGCGCCAATTGAGTTTCAACAAGCGTGGCCAACCACTCCTCTGGGACCTCTGATCGTGACTTTAAAAACTATATGTAACGGAGCACTGTCCTCCGACCATTACTAACGTTCGACAATTCTATCAAGTCCAGCCCTTCTCTGTGCGATGTACAACATGACTATGTACACCTGTAAAAAATAATTATTTTCCCATTTTCTCCCAAAATTCGCTCATTATCCCTCTATCTCAAACCTGAAAACCGCCGATCCTAAATCCTTAGCTCCATGGCTCGACCGGGGTGCATAGCCCAGGCCACATGTCAATGTCTAGTGGCTGAGACCAATGTGGTCTGTGGTTGGGTCTGTGGTTGGTTCTGTGTTTGGGTCTGTGGTCTTGGTATGGGCCTGGCTGAGACTTCTGTGCGTGGCAGTGTGGCCTGGATCTGCTGAGGATCTCCCGCGAAAGTTTTGGCCATCCAATCGAACCCCAGTTGTAATTTCTTGGTCTTACCGTTCTGCATTAGGTACGGGACCCTCTTCCCTTCCTAAGTTTTCGAGAACCTAGCCCTGAGAATAGAGCCCGAGAAAATAAAAGTAAAGTAAAATGAAGTTACCGAAAACTCTCTCTAAAGCCCGGAAGCCTAACCTTCTTTCTTTGTTTCTCACGTTCCCCCCGGTTCTGCACATCCGTTCATGCTGATTGGGATTATGTTTAAATGGATGCCGGTTTGATACCCGAATACTGTATACCGAGTACATACAATATATACATGTAACATATGTAGGTATACATAGTATACATAGTATACATTATTGTATGTAGATTGTATACCACCAAAACGACGGGTCAAGGCGGAGATCTACCTTGGATTGGTTGCGCTCAGTCCTCTTACAAGTTCTCGTTGGGAAATTCCATCGACCGTCAAGATGGGAGACCAGTCATGGAGCAGCAAATCAACCAGAAGGTCACCGATGCCCGGACCCGGAGAAAAGAAAAGAAAGAAAAAATAATATAATAATAAAAATAAAGAATATAATAATCACCACCAAGTTGATGGAACTTCACCCGCGTCTGACTGGCTACTCCAGACCGTGGAGGATCTTATTCTTGACTGCCGTTGGAGGATCATGACCCATCTGGAGTTCGAGGTGGAGGTCAATTTTTCAATAGCTCGGTATGGCGCGCACTGTCCATTCCGCTGGGAAAGAGATTAGTGGTCCACCCCGTAATGAGACGAAGAGATGACGCCCTTCGGAGGATTGGGATCCTCTTGAGGTTCCTAAGGTTAAACCAGAACTGTTTTGAGACAAAAGTCGATCCTTTCTCTTATGGGGCGTGAGATTGGAAAAGTGGGGAAAGGCAGATAAATGAGCCAATGAAATGCAAACTGTGACATCCAGGGCCACTGGCCAAAGCCCCAGGCAAGTCCCGTACTTTCCACAACTTCCTCGAGAAAGACCGGCACATGCGATGATCTGCTTTGTTCTTTCTCTTTTTTTTCTCTCGAGTATGGCATCCGCTGAGTCAGAATCGACCTGCAGGTGAGGTAGACTTTGGTATATTGTCCGTTGTACAGTGTCAAAATCTACTTGGGGCTACCTTGACTTTTGGTATACGATGTCACGGCGACCCTCCGATCCTAATCCACGGCTCCACCGGGATCACCCATGGCACGGGGAGTGATTGTATCTTGACTTGTTCTATTCTGCTTTTCTTCTACTTTGTATACTCTGTTTGACTATCTAACTATACTACATAGTGCATATATAATATTGTCTACTAGAATAATATTTTTAATATAGTACATATTGATGTAGTCCTCTAATTAAAGTGAGACTGTACCTGCTTTTCGCGGAGGGTTTGGTGAAATCATGACTTTGATGTTTCATTCTCCGTATTTCTCCGCTCCCCCGAATTCCACCGTCTCCTTTTTTTTTCTTTTTTCTTTTTCAATTTTCTTTTCTTTTTCTCTCTTTTTTTTTTCTGGGTCGACTAGACTAAATCCAGAAAACGGCAAATGAAATTAACGAAATAAAATAAAATAAAGATGAGAAATAAAAAATAAATTAAATTAAAGCCCCAAAACATAATATCGCATGTCATATCTGTCATTGATACTCCAGGCCTCAGCATTCTGTCTACCACCATCCAAGTACACTTTCCAACCCTCCGAGTTTTTAACATTAACATTAACATTAAGCCATTAGACTCCCGGGTGCCCATACCATACATCTTCTTCTGCAGGGCTGTTAAACTAGGTGTAAACTGTACAAACTTGATATAAGAATACAATGGGCCAATCCGATAATGGTAATGGATAATTCAATAATCCCAAAATAATCTAAATAATGTAAATAATCTAATAATCTAATAATCTACAAAATGATTATCACACTGTACCATGATTTTCCCTGTGGAGATATCACCACTCAGACCTTCTCTCTTTCCCCCCTTCTTTTCTTACTTCCCCTCTCTGACACTTAATTAGCCAGGGTCCCCATTTAGGTACATAGTTATTCCCTTCCCTCCCTTCTCTCAGTGGATCCAGAAAAAAAGAAAGCTTGGGAATTGCCGCAACTCAAACCGTGGAACGGGTTTCAAGTCGATCCCCATCTTTCTCTGATCGAATTGGTGCAACCTGTTGACTCGCTGACTTGGACTCGAAAGGGCCCGTGCTTCTGGCCGATCACGATCCCTGGGAATTTCTCCAACTGAGGGGTCCCAACTCAAAACCCTCCTCTTCTTCTCCATACCCTGGTCGATCTCTTAGCTTAATTCTTTTTCCTTTTTCTTTTTTTTTTTTTAAAAAAAAACCCTTTGGACCATTTGATCGGGGAATATATCACTCGCAAAAGCCCGGGGGGTTGCACCTGGGATTGTATCTCTTCCACAACTCTACATCATGGTGAACGGGACCGCCGCCGTGTTAGAGCCCACATTCACCGGGTATGTCGCAACCACTCAGGACGCCCTGATCCTCTTCGAGGCATGCTTGACCGGTGTCTTGCATCATGTCCCGCGCCGCCCTCACGACAGAGAACGCAGTCATCTCGTGCGCAGCGGCAGCGTCTTCATCTACGAGGAGAATGCATCAGGCATCAAACGCTGGACCGATGGCGTCACCTGGAGTCCCAGTCGCATTCTGGGGAACTTCCTCGTTTACCGTGAGCTCGACAAGCCATTTCCTCCTGGGGAGAAGAAGCGCGCTATGAAGAAGGCCACTCGACGACCAGTGCCAGCCGGCCGGCCGGGCGAACCTTACCCGCGACACGATAGCAGCCAGGGCTATTCTCCGACATCTCCTGGCTCGGGGCCCTTCTCAGACCGTTCGTCCCATCAATCGGAGCTTGAGCGGGCATTGGTTGGGTCCCTGGTTGATTCGTACGGCTTCAAGGATTCCGGGTTAGTCAAGAAGACGATGAGCGTGACGGTTTTGGGCGTGACCCACCATTTGGTCTCATACTACAGTGTGGAGGACGTGATGCGCGGCATCCTCAACCCACCCTCGATGGTGGATTCCCTACGCTTTATCCGACCCCGCACCGAACTCACCCAGAAACAAAGCTTCCGTTCCCCGATCGACGAGCTCGAGGCCAACGCCGTGGAAAACCAAGAGCCCTCCCACGCCGCTCTATACGGATATCGCCCGCAGATGATGGCCCCTCCCACGTACGCCATGCCAACCCCTTCAAACGACTTCTACATGCACCCCAGTCCCTACGCCGCCACACATCCCCCGCAGCAAGGCCCGATCCAGGGATACTCGATGGGCGCGCCGATGGCAGCCCAAACCGCGCCAAACCCATACCTGCCAAGCCCGGGCCAAACCGCCATCCCCCCGAAGCAGGAAGACTACCACGCATTCCGCGCAGGGCCTTACGGCGGCAGCATGGACTCCATGAGCGCACACAGCATGGCCTCCATCCCAGGCAGCATCAACGCGGGGCTCTCAAGCTCACTCAACGAACGAAACAGATCCACCTCGGATCACAGCCCCTCCGCTTACCGCAACTCTTCCATCTCTTCGCGCAGCCAGGCCACTGACGCTACTTCCCCCATGGATCCGTCAACACCAGCCACCTACTCCCGCGGCAGCTTCAGCCTGTCCGGTCAACTGGAAAACCCACACCCAGCACTCGATCGCAACATGCCTGGTCTGGATCCTAGCGTTCGTCGCGAATCAAATCCCATTCATCCGTCCTACTACACTGCGGATCGCTCCCAGTACTATGTACCCGCGCCTTACGCTGCCACACAACCTATGTCGACATGGACGACTACGGCGGCGACGCAACCACAGATGGCGCAACCTCAAATCTAATCTCTTGATACCTTTTCGTGTCTTTGGTGTTGCTTATGACCATGGAGCGTGGGAGTCAGGGCGGAATTTTGTTTCTTGTTTAACTTTTCCCAACTTGCTTTTACCTTGTTTTTCCTGGAGATAGACCCTTCTGTTCTGTTATGTTTGGGAGGAAAACGCCGTTTCATTGCTACAATATGTACCTGACAGCGGCCCCTTTCTTGTCTCTTGTCTATATGGTTATGGTCTCTTTGCTTTATGGTCTGTTACGGAGGTGGCCCTTTGGTTTTTTTTTTTTTCTTTTGCTGTTTACTATTTTGCTTTTACTTTACCCCCTTCGTTTTGTCTTTTTTTTTCTTTTCGGTGGCTCTATTGATTCTGTTCTGGGAATCCGGGTGGGTGGCGTTCTTTTATTCCTTACGATGTCATGCAAAACAACCCGATAACCCCAAAAGGGTCCTATTCTTTTATTACTATTTTTACCTTTGGACTCTGATTCCTACTTTTTTACTTCCTTGCTCTCTTCTATATATCTATTTGCTGCCAAGGCCGCTGTATGTTTGTCTGCAATCACGGTGTCCAGTGGTTTCTTTTCCATCTGGTCTGGGCGGGTTCCTGTTCTTCCTCTATTTTCTGTTCTATTCAGTTTCACGAGGACAGGTTTTAGTGATTCCCATCTCATTCCATGGTCAGTGATCAAAGATTGCTTCAATACGTCCCGCTTTTTTCCTTTCCTGGTGCTGGGAGCTGGTTCTGGATTATCAATACGTGCGTGTACTTCATACTTGATTCCCCGTTCGTCTATAGTATGGAATATAGGCTCTGTGCACTAGTGGTGGCTTTTTGATATTACAGTTCCAATATTAGCTGCTTCTGCACGACAGAATGTGTCTCTATACTCTATATTGTATATTCTTTCTAAATTCTATATTCTGTATTATATACTTTGCTGTCTGCCTCTGCCTTCCCTGCTCTGTGCTCTTATTGGCATAGTACGTGACACAGGTTATGAGTTTAAGATTCCGTCTTCCCCTTCTTGTTCGGTTTAACTAGGGTTAATATTAGTCTCATATTAATTAACCTTGGAAGTATTGAAGTATCGCTTCTCTCCTGGTTACGTTCAGTGTTAATTGCTTCGTTGGCAATTAATCATATTTTAGGCACAGTGTACATATATATCGAGGTACGGTACAGCTTTGTTTTTATGCTATAACTTTATTCGAACTACATCCATAGTCTGTTTGGGCAGCATAATCCTTGAGCAAATATGATTTTCTACTATGTCTGGAGGATATAGAATCAAAAATCGTGAAATCATACCCAGCCAATATTTATACACTACAAGCACCTCGAACAGGCTTCCTATTCAAACCCCAACCCTTTTTGAACATCCGTCAATGTCTGAGATTGATCTTCATCGATGTTTAGGTCACTGATGTTCGCCCTGTGCCACAATATACGTCCAGTCAAGTATTCCAAGGGGCTAATCTTAGATGCAGATGCACAGCCTTGTAATTCCTTGACCAATTTCCCAATGCGCAGATCCGGGGTTTTTAGCCGCTTGTTTGTCGCTGTGTCTGGCTTTTTACCCTTTTTCTGTGTTGCTCTTGGTACTGTTGTTGCGCGGCAGTAGCTTTTTGAATGGGACAGAGGCGGCATCTTTCCCAATCTGCTTCAGTTTTGGGAATGTCAAGATTGACCCACCACTCTTCGCCTATGTCATTTATTCCAAGTTAGCTCACTTCAGTCACATTAGAAATTGGAAAGGTGGTATCTTACCATTGTGCTGCGCTCTGGTGGAGCGAGGAAGTAGCTTTGAGTCCATATTTCGAACGGTAGTAACAGGCAGATCCAACCTGAACTCATATATCGATAATTGGTATCTCAATCAGTAATAGTATACTCAAACAAACATTAGCAAAACACAAACAAGTAAATACACAGAGCGAATCCAGACTCGCCAGAGAAGAGAGGGAGATGTCGGAAACGCTTTCGTCCAAAACAAGACGAAAGACAAACGAATCAAGTCTCATCAAAGCAGATGATTGATATCTCACAGCGCATTTGATCGACACAAGACGAGACGAAAGACCCTTCCCATGGTCTCCGATCAGACCAACGTTCTTCATCCAATGCTTTCCCAATAGTAGGGTGTAGTTAGGGGGCTGGGGTCCATCGACAACTACCGCGGCAATAACGCGAGTGGTGTTTGCAACAACCACTGTCAACCACACCAGATCCGACATCCGGGCTGAGGATCCGTCCGCCACCTCGATAACCATGTTGTTCAGATAGACAACTTGAACTTGCATTTGAAGTGCACATGGTTAAAGTCCACTCCACTCCAACCGGCCGTGGGCAGAGTTTGAAACTGATTGCAGAAGTGCTACCACGGCGGCATGCGGGATGGCTTCGTCTTCAGCTTCTGGATGTCGAGCGATACACTGCGGCCTGGGTCTTCAAGTTAACACCACTCGTACCTCTCCGATGACCACGAGCACCACCAACCGAATCCCGTCTCGCAACGCGTCTGGGAGTCCCAGCCGTGGAGATCGGGGTTCTTGGAAGATGAAGCAACGCATGATCTTCCTCCTCGTCACCAGGACCAGCGTCAGGGCCATCACCCTTGTCGGTCGCCGAAAGGGTGTGGCTCCGCTGCTGCGGACGCGCGTCCGTATGCGGGACCATCGACTCTGTTAGGCTTGGCGAGGAGGTTGTGGAGGTACTTGATGTCCCGCTCGCCACACGCGTGCTGGGGAATTCCCGTGCTTGCGTGCGCCGTAGGCTTGGGCTGCGGCGGGGGGATAGAGGGGAGGGACCCTGTCTTATATGTGCCAGGTTGGTGAGGTGTGTTGTGGTGGCGGGGTCGAGGTGGAGGTGGAGGTTCAGAGGGATGGTGGTGGTGGTGGCTGTTTGGGGGATGGTGGAGGTTGTTGGTGCTGCGTGAGGGTGAGGATGGGGATGAGGTGTTTTGGGGGAGGAGTGACTTTGGCTTTGGTTTTGGTTTTGGGAGGATACTTGGCGGGAATGGGTTTCTTCCCCCCTCGGCTGGATGGCCCAGAGATTTTGTAGGGTCGTCTGCAGGAGGCTGTTCTGCAGGGAGAGACTGTTCTGCATTTGCTGCTGGTACGGGATTGGGTTGAGAGACCCGTACTGGCCTGGGTAGGTGCCCTGGAAGTGATCCTCAGGGATGCCGGTCTCGGCTGGGATTTGGATCTGAGAGAAGTATCTATTAGTTTCGGCTCACTTCATATGAAATGCTTGACTGGTAAACATACCTGACGACTGAACTTCCTTCCCGGCATGGCGATGTACTCATCGAACATGCTCCCGAGTTCTGCAAAGTTGAACCCGCGCACTGGATCCACGGGCTCAAACCGTTGCCCGACTTCTTGTTGGAAATTGACGCCCCCGCGTGGCAAAGGTTGGTATTCGGGCAGTTTCAGCAGCAAGGATGGGTAACTGCCAATCATCGCGTCGATGACAGGGTCGACATCGATCGACAGGGACATCTTGCTATTTGCCGAGGGCTTTTGAACTAACATGACAAAGGTAAACTCGCGCGGTAGACCGGACCGCTGGACATTGTTCTCTTCCATGGACCACACTATTTTGCCAGCTTCGACGTCGAATTCGCGGCCAGCTGGGTTCTTCAAAGTACGCGCAGAGCCTTGGATACGCATCATTTCGTAGCGCTTGTACCGGCCATTGAGGCTCCCCGAGGGAATGACGCTTGCGCTAACGGGCATCTCCGAGATTCCGAGGGACCCAGCCAGACTGAATGTCCACTCCATGGTCTCTGGAGAAACACTGCCATAGATCAGATGCGGCGCATGCATAAGGAAGCGTGGATTACCGGGTGGATATCCATAAGGGTATAATTTTGAACTTGAAAGATCACGGTTTCCATGAACTGATACACTAATAGTGGCAGACTTGATGCGGTGCGTGGTAGTGTGCGGCGAATGAAAGGTGAATGCAATGGCGAGAAAATCCACGTGTTCAGCATCCTCGTCTGAGACGGCGTCGCTGGAGTAATAGCCATGCTGAAGGCGTTGGACATGTGCGGTGATATAAGCATCGCCGGGCAGTCGGCGCTCATAGATGAGAGCACGGTTGATAGTTAGGCGTGGATCCGCCTTATTTGGATCTGGTGGTTCCTTTTCTTTGGCTGGTGGTACACTGCGAATTGGAGTTAACGAGCGTGAGTCCGAGACACGCCCATTTTGAACAGAAGTAAACGACATCGTGGCGACCGCAAAGCGTTAAGACCGCAGTTTCGTTCTCGCTCTCCATCTGGCTCTAAGGCTCCTTATAGACGCGGACGCGGGTAATTTGACTTGGCCTGTGTGGCATATTGTCCTAGATAATATTATATATGACTACTTAGACATGGGTTAGCATTTTCTTTGACGTTTTTTTATCACCTGGGGTTCTAGGTCACAGGAATGGCGGAGGTTATCAGGTGAGCATAGGCTTGATCATGATCACTGTGACGCAACCCCTGGCATCGGGAACCTAAATATGATATTGTCATTTTTCAAGGATGTGCAATTCAATAGGGACAGGCGCATTGTCACATTAATTTCTATTTACGAAAGTAGGAGAAGAAGAGGAAGGATTGTTGCATGTGGAGGATATAGAGACGGGTGGATAAACCATTTATCCGGCCAGAAACTCATCGCCGAGGTGCAATCTCCAATGTTCATCTCTAACCTCAGGCGACCGTGATCTAGAACTTTTTGGTTCTAGCTCATTGGATTTCTGGTAGAGCTGGTCTACATTTGTGTTCTCTTATATGTATGCCCTATTCAGCCAAGTGGCCCCAAATTCTGACATCCAGCTAACAATCCCTAGATTGTGTTTGTACTATATAGCATTCTGTCGTTTTATTTGCATTCCCTGCGCTATCAGCTTGTTCGTTTGTTTTGTTTGGTTTGGGCTTTTGAATTTGCAGGTTTACTAGCAATTGTGCGACGCGACAGTTGGTCCCCCTAGCTGATCACTTGCACCGAATCACCATTGCATAACCCGAGACCACCGGGTATGCACAGTTGAAGCTTTTGCTCAAAAGCTTGTGATTATCTGTGTCGCTGTCCAATTTTGAGTTTCTATCTACACCTGCCGTTGTCACCTTTGTGCGGTGTCACCATGATTGGCTCATGCGCAGCCCAGTTGTCCCTTCGGGCAAGCCGGCAGGGATCCCAAGTGCTGTTCAAAAACGCACGTCTTTCTGTCCGGCCAAGCGTGTTCAAGGTTGAATCTCTTCGGAGGGATGGATTCCGGTGTCTATCTACATCAGTCCAGTCGACATTAAACCGAGTACCAAATGGGTATGGTCGTTTGCCGCTTCTCCATTTATGCAATTCTAACTGTTCACTAGAGGATTAAAACCTCGTTGTTTGCAGACGAGCTTGATCCCGCCATCATTCTTCACCCAGCAAAGATGGTCTGGGTCAAAATCGCCAGAAAAAAAATCCCCTGAACAGTAGGTTTACAGCCTTCAAGCCGAGATACCCAATATCCAAATGGGACATAGGTCAAGCAAATCAGCAACTAACCCAGCGTAGACCCGAGGAATCCAAGAAGACCCCTGTTCTATCGCGGATTCCCCTACCAACCTCCCATGAGAATATCTACACTGTGCCCAACATTCTCACATTCTCCCGGCTAATCGCCGCCCCCGTGGTCGGGTATCTCCTAGTCCACAACTACCACACAGCAGCTCTGTCCCTGTTTGCCTACGCGGGCATCACCGACCTTGTCGATGGCTACATCGCCCGGCGGTATAACCTCCAAACGGTGGTTGGAACCATCATCGATCCCATGGCCGATAAGCTATTGATGACCATTGGTGTTGCGTGTCTCGCCGTGAATGGCTCCCTTCCTGGTAAGTCTCGTATTGATCACTTCATGGTGTTTGGACAGGACATGGACATGGATTGACGCATTAAATAGTCTGGCTCGCTGTGATCATCCTCGGTCGCGACGTTGGTCTGGCTATCTCGGCTATCTACTACCGTTGGATTTCGTTGCCTGAGCCCAAAACCATGGCCCGGTACTGGGACTTCTCGCTTCCCTCGGCGGAAGTCAAGCCTACTGAGATCTCGAAGATCAATACTGCCCTGCAGTTGGTGTTGGTGGGTAGTGCGATTGCGCTGCCCGTGGTCCCTGAGGCGTTTGTCAGTGCTTGGCATTTGAGCGAGGCTATGACTGGATTCCAGTAAGTTTGATCTTTTTTTTTGTTTTATACCCCCTTCTATTATTATTATTATTTTTTATTTTGTTTGTCTCTTCTTGTTTTATGTGGCACACCAGTCCTCAGAGTGCCCGACCTAAGGCACATTGAGGTTGGTTCTAGTACATACGACCATAGGGTGTGGAAAACAGGGCTTCCCGTCCGCTCAGCCGTACTTAAGCCACACGCCGGTGAGTTAGTAGTTGGGTGGGTGACCACCAGCGAATCCTCACTGTTGTATGTTTTTGTTTCTGTTTTTATTGTCTTCTTTTCTACTTTGGCTTTTTTTTATGGCATTGTTTGTTTCATTGGGTCTTGTTGCTAACTAATTCTAGATATCTCGTTGCCGGCACCACTCTCTGGTCTGGACTTAGCTATGTCTTCTCCAACAACGCCGTGAAGATCCTTTCAAAGGAAGAGATCCAGAAGCGAGTTGCTCAAGCAGCTGCTAAGCGCAAGTAGCGATCAAAAATAACACCTAGATAGGTAGAGTTGGAAGTTCTATTGTATAGTATTCAAAGTTTGATTTTTGCCGCACGAGTCAGACCGTCTTTTTCTAACAGGGATTGCGCATATGGAGTCTTGGACATGCATATGGATTTCGATGGGTTTCTATGGATTGAAATATGAACCACATGGGTGTCTAAAAGTAGGTGTAGCGTGGATATCTGCATGTGATATATCTGACATGGCAACGTGGGGGTACGTAGTTTGATAATAGCTTACCAGGGAGCCCTGGTTACCTACATAGGTATGTTAGATGTGAAGGTGCTAAGGTTAAGTTTTCCTATTTTCCTTTTTTTTAAAAGGCAATTAATTGTATAAGCTACTACGGAGTACTCCGTACTATGTAAATATATATATGTGGAGAAGAAAAATGAACACCATCTGCCGAGCTCTCGGCAGTGTGAATTAGGTGTCCCGATGTTTCTGCGAACCTAGGTCGCTTAGATCAAAAAAAGTCAGATTACCAAGATCTCTTAGAGTCGGGGTACGCTTTGGGCCGAGTGGGTCAATGCGATTTTTGGAAAGTCGCCGAACTATTCTAGTACATACTCCGTAGATACATACAACATGTTTTGAGTTAGGAAGGCGGGCCGATAGCGTACGCCACCCCGATTTGATATTTCTTTGTTTGTATATCCTAGTATTAGGGGATTTTACAGGGATCTAACAAGGGTTTGACCTTATTAAAAAGCATTCATAAGCAAGATTGTTAATACATTCTACAAGGGTATAATGGTAAAAAAGAAGAAAAGAAGGAAAAAGAAAAAAAAATCGCCGGAATATAAAAGCCGGCCCCACGTGCTTGCATAAGCCTCCAAGGCTGTTAAGGCGATAGGAATGGATATTCCGTTTGATGACAAGCTGAACAGCCAATCAACAGCCAGCAAGTCACCTGAAACTCGGGCCTAAGCCTAACTCCGTGAATGCTTGAAACCTGAAAATTCTTTTTGGCCTGAACTAACCTGATTCAGCAGGATTCAACATGATTCAACCTGAGTCATGTCCTCTCCATGACTCCACTATAGCTCTTGAAGTCGAGACTCTGCCTCATTATCTCGCTTATGATTCGACGTTCATCTTAGTTCTTCCAAGGGTCCAAAATTTCCGTTTTAGCGACTGACAAATGCACCCGGGGTTAAGTGAATATTCTGACATTCTCCCAATATAAACGGAGTTCAGTCCTCTTTGCTCTTCTCCTTAAATCTTTCCTTTATAATTCTCTTCTTTCTTTATAATTTCTGTTTACATTCCCCTCTCTCTTTTTAATTCTATTCATATCGCCTCCTTTAATTAGCCTGGCTCTAACATAATACATATTTATCTGCCATTGAATGTTACCGGAGAGTAGAACCTACCCGAGCCCCGACATGGAGGGCCATTCCGAACAGTCGCATACCGTCTCGGATTCCCAGGCCCATGCCCAGTCCTCCAGGCAACAATCCAGCTCAACTGGCGAGACCTACCACCATGATGCAAGCTCCGGACCCACCACGGAACAAGTCCACCAGACCACCGAGGCTCCCATCGATGCAACTTTAACCGACAGCTCAACAGTTAGCTCGTCTGTAAGCGACGAAGATGGCCGCTGGGGAGAGCAAAAGGCCGGAAAGGCCGTGTCCCGCAGCGGCGCTATGGAGGACATGGAAGAGATGCGCCGCGAACTCACCCGTCTCAGCCTGAGTCGCACCCGCTCTGCCACTAAGAGTCTTCGTCGCCGAAAGTCGCAGGCCAGCCGCCGCGATGAAGAAAAAGCCCAGGACGAAGAAGAGACCGAGGACGAGGCTGCCGACAGCTTCGATCTAGGTGAGTTCCTAACCGGTGGTCATCTGGAGCGTCGCACGACCGCTGGCGAACCCGCCAAGAAGGTCGGCGTTGTCTTCAAGAACCTTACCGTGCAAGGCGTGGAGACTGGCGCATCCTTCGTGCGCACCCTCCCCCAGGCTGTGGTCGGTACCTTCGGCCCGGATTTGTACAATATCGTCTGCCAGTTCGTGCCGCAGCTGCGCTTCGGCAAGCACCCTCCTGTTCGCGATCTGATCCATGATTTCAGCGGCGCCGTGCGCGAAGGTGAGATGATGCTGGTGCTGGGCCGTCCCGGTGCTGGTTGTAGCACCTTCCTTAAGGCGATTGCAAACGACCGTGGTGCTTTCGCTGGTGTCAATGGCGAGGTCAGTTATGGTGGTCTCTCCGCCGAAGACCAGAACAAGCACTTCCGTGGAGAAGTCAACTATAACCCGGAAGACGATCAGCACTTCCCCTCCCTCACTGTCTGGCAAACCCTCAAGTTCTCCCTCATCAACAAGACCCGCAAGCATGACCGGGAAAGCATCCCCATTATCATCGATGCCCTGCTGAAGATGTTCGGTATCACTCACACCAGGAATACCCTCGTTGGCAACGAGTACGTCCGCGGTGTTTCTGGAGGTGAGCGCAAGCGTGTGAGTATCGCAGAGACCCTGGCCACCAAGTCCTCAGTGGTCTGCTGGGATAACTCGACTCGCGGTCTGGATGCTAGCACCGCACTGGACTACGCCAAGTCCCTCCGCATCATGACCGATGTCAGCAAGCGCACTACCTTCGTCACACTGTACCAAGCTGGAGAAAGCATCTACGAGCTCATGGACAAGGTGATGGTCATTGATGAGGGCCGTATGCTCTACCAAGGTCCAGCCAATGAAGCACGACAGTACTTCATCGACCTGGGCTTTTACTGTCCCGCGCAATCCACCACAGCCGACTTCCTTACTTCGCTCTGCGACCCCAATGCCCGTGAATTCCAGCCTGGCCGTGAAGCCTCCACCCCGAAGACTGCCGAGGAACTTGAAAACGCCTTCAAGAACAGCCTGGCCCATAAGCGTATTTTGGAGGATGTCTCCAGCTACGAGAAACGTCTCCAAGACACCCAGCAGGAGGACACCCGCCGCTTCCAGTCCACCGTCGCGCAGTCCAAGTCCAAGTCCGTCTCCAAGAAGTCGCCATACACCGTTTCGTTCGTGCGCCAGGTCATGGCTTGCGTGCAACGCGAGTTCTGGCTGCTCTGGGGTGACAAGACCTCTCTCTATACGAAGTATTTTATCGTTATCTCCAACGCCCTCATCGTTTCCTCCTTGTTCTACGGAGAATCCCTAGATACTAGCGGCGCTTTCTCGCGTGGCGGTGCTCTGTTCTTCTCGATTCTATTCCTTGGCTGGATGCAACTGACCGAGCTGATGCCTGCTGTCACTGGCCGCGGCATTGTGGCCCGTCACAAGGATTACGCTTTCTACCGCCCCTCTGCCGTCTCCATTGCCCGTGTCATTGTCGACTTCCCCGCTATCTTGGCCATGGTTATTCCGTTCACGATTGTCGTCTACTTCATGAGTGGTCTCGATGTCACGGCTTCCAAGTTCTTCATCTACTTCCTGTTCGTGTACACGACCACCTTCTGTATCACCTCGCTCTACCGCATGTTCGCTGCACTGTCGCCGACCATCGATGACGCGGTGCGATTCAGTGGTATCGCGCTGAACCTGCTTATTTTGTTTGTCGGTTATGTCATTCCCAAGCAGACTCTTATCAAGGACTCTATCTGGTTCGGGTGGCTGTTCTATGTCAACCCGATCGCGTACAGTTACGAGGCCGTCTTGACGAACGAGTTCGCAGATCGTGTCATGGAATGCAATCCATCCCAGCTTATCCCACAGGGTCCCGGGGTGGACCCCAGGTACCAGGGCTGTGCTTTGACTGGGTCGACATTGGGCGAATCATCTATTACCGGATCTCAGTACTTGACTGCCAACTTCCAGTTCACGCGCAGCCATCTCTGGCGTAACTTTGGTGTTGTCATTGCCTTCACTGTACTGTACCTCCTCGTTACTGTCATCGCTGCTGAGGTTCTCTCGTTCGTTGGTGGTGGAGGCGGTGCTCTGGTCTTCAAAAAGTCCAAGCGCACTAAGAAGGTCGCTGCCCCGGCCAGCAACGACGAGGAGAAGGTCGCTAACGCAAATGACAACGCCGCTCTTGCCCGTGGCCAGGCCTCTTCTGATAATGGTACCTCTTTCAACCGCCTGTCCTCAAGTGAGCGCTGCTTCACCTGGCAGAATGTCGAATACACTGTCCCATACGGCAACGGAACACGCAAGCTCCTCAACGGTGTCAACGGCTACGCCAAGCCCGGTGTCATGATCGCATTGATGGGTGCCTCTGGTGCTGGAAAGACGACTCTACTCAATACTTTGGCCCAGCGCCAGAAGATGGGTGTCGTGACTGGTGATATGCTCGTCGATGGCCACAAGCTGGGTCCTGACTTCCAGCGTGGCACAGGTTTCTGTGAGCAAATGGATCTGCACGACAATACCGCTACTATCCGCGAAGCCTTCGAATTCTCAGCCATCCTCCGCCAGCCGCGCGATGTCCCGCGCCAGGAGAAACTCGACTACGTGGACCGCATCATCGACCTTCTCGAACTCGAGGATATCCAAGACGCCATCATCGGCTGTCTCACCGTCGAGCAGAAGAAGCGTGTCACCATTGGTGTCGAGCTCGCAGCCAAGCCCAGTCTGCTTCTATTCCTGGACGAGCCCACCTCCGGTCTCGACAGTCAAGCCGCATTTTCCATCGTCCGCTTCCTCAGGAAACTCTCGCAAGCCGGTCAGGCCATTGTCTGCACAATCCACCAGCCTTCCTCGATGATCATCCAGCAATTCGACATGATCCTCGCTCTCAACCCCGGCGGCAACACCTTCTACTTCGGACCCGTCGGCAAAGAAGGCTCTGCCGTGATCAAGTACTTCGGCGACCGCGGCGTCGTCTGCCCTCCATCCAAGAACGTCGCCGAGTTCATCCTCGAAACAGCCGCCAAACCGAACCACCGCAACGGCAAGCTCCTGGACTGGAACGAAGAATGGCGCAACTCGGACCAAAACCGCGAAATGCTCGCCGAAATCGAGAACATCCGCGCCGAGCGCAGCAAAGTCCCCATCGAGGAAACTGGCTCCGTCCAATACGAATTCGCCGCCTCGACCACAACCCAAACCATCCAGCTAACGAAACGCCTCTTCACAAACTACTGGCGCGACCCATCCTACTACTATGGCAAACTCTTCGTCTCAGTCATCATCGGCATCTTCAACGGCTTCACCTTCTACAAACTCGGCAACGACGTAGCCTCAATGCAAAACCGCATGTTCTCCGTCTTCCTGATCATTCTCATCCCACCCATCGTCCTGAACTCCATCGTGCCGAAATTCTACATCAACCGCGCCCTCTGGGAAGCACGCGAATACCCATCCCGCATCTACGGCTGGGTCGCCTTCTGCACCGCAAACGTCGTCTGCGAGATCCCAGCAGCTATCATCTCAGGCCTGATCTACTGGCTGCTATGGTACTACCCCGTCGGATTCCCCACAGACTCCTCGAACGCAGGCTACGTCTTCCTCATGTCGATGCTGTTCTTCTTTTTCCAGGCTTCGTGGGGCCAGTGGATCTGCGCCTTCGCGCCTTCCTTCACCGTCATCTCCAACGTCCTCCCCTTCTTCTTCGTCATGGTCAACCTCTTCAACGGTATCGTCCGTCCCTACGCCGATTACCCCGTCTTCTGGAAATACTGGATGTACTACGTCAACCCCGTTACCTGGTGGCTGCGTGGTGTGCTCTCGGCTGTTCTGCCCGATGTCCAGATTGAGTGCGCCCCGCTCGAAGCTACCCATTTCAACCCCCCGCCTGGTCAGACCTGTGATGCTTATGCTGGCGGCTTTGTCGATACGGTTAAGGTCGGTTATCTGGTTAACCCCCAGGCTACCGCGGACTGCCAGTACTGTCCCTACACGGATGGCGTGCAGTATATGGCGAACCTGAATGTTCATCTTGAGGATAAGTGGCGCTGCTTTGGGATTTTCCTTGCCTTTGTTATTATTAACTGGGCTTTGGTTTATTTCTTTATCTACACGGTTCGTGTGAGAGGTTGGAGCTTTGGTATTGGTTCGCTGTTTGGTGTGGCTGGACTGATGGTCGATCGTGTGAAGGGGTTGTTCAAGGGGAAGAAGAGTGATGAAGCCTAGAGGCTTTAAAAGTTTGGTTTCTGTTTTCTGTTTTTCTTTTTCTTTTTCCTTTTTTGATATCAACATGCATTTACATAGGGCGTGATATTGGATATATCGGGGCAAGACAAGCTTAGAAGCACACATATTACATAGTTAGACATCATATTGCATTTTTGGACATTATCTGTTTTTTTTTTTTTGGCTTTTTGGTTTTCTGTCTCTCTTGTCTGTTTTCATTTCAATGTCATAGCATAAAGCCTAGACAATGCATACAGTGCTTTAGCCTGACTCCCTTGCCATTCATCCGTTTCCCATTGAATCAACTGAGTAACCCAGCAACTCCTATCCCAGAGACACATGACAATGTCAAGTCTCAAGATCTAAGGGCGAATCAAACCCCAAAGAAGAAAGGCTTCCGGTGCTCCGACAACGGGGCAGCAGGCACTCTCATCGGAACAGGAACGGTATCCTTGAAGACTTCAACCGGGAGAGGAGCGGAAGGGGCAGTTCCATGTGTTTCGGGCCCCTTACCTTTCTCCCCAGTCTTCTTCTCATTGATGATGGGCACGATCACGCCGCATTCCCAGTTGCGGCAGTTCATCTTGAGAGATTTCGTCTTGGGATCCTTGACGATACGACCCCTGGTTCACGTTAGCTCCAACATTACAGCAACAGGAGTATAAGTGTAATTATGTATGTACGCACCATGCACTCTCCGACAAATTCGCACTCCCCACATAAGCCCACCCGTGGCACTCCTTATTATCGGGCATCTCGATCGGGGTGGAAGGATGGACGAAGGCAAGCTTTATACCAGAAGGAATGTGTATTAGTTAAAAAAAAGGTCATTGTAACCAGCACGCCACAGCAGGAATACTCACCTTATTGTGCATCAAAACTCCACGCTCACTGACACAGTCTCTAAGCGTGTCGCGCGGGAAATTGGCACCCGACCACCAGGCTGGATTGAAACATATCGTGCCAATGGCGTCTTTAGCGTTGGGGTGCACGTCTCGTGCGGTCTCGTCTGATGGGAAGTAGATGCGGAAGTGGTCGAGACATTCTTGGTTATGCGCTAGCACTTCGGTGGAGGGTTTCCTTCTTTGGTTTGTGGTTCGAAGCTCGTAATCGAGTAGAGCGTTGTCACCTAGTGGGTTGGAGTTGGTTAGATTATTTGTCTTTGGTTTTGTAGTGGTGGCATACCTTTGCAAGCGAGGTAGATGGAGCGCAGGAATGGAGTGTTAATATTTCCCAGTGATGAGGCCTGCGTGTTGTTAGTGTACCCAGTGTTGTATTATGTATGGAGGCATGATAAGTGAAGATACTTACGATGTAGTCAACGTTAACGGGTGCGTTTGTCTCTAGGCCGAGAGTTTTGATAGCACGACCCAAGCCGCTGAATCCAGTGCGTTGCCATTTGCCGTCCGTGTTTGATCCTCCACTGATATTGTTAGCTGGTGGCTACTGTTTTGCTAGGGAAATCGGCTGGGGGGTACATACACTGTATGAACAAATGCGTAGCGCTTCGTCTCGGTAAAGTCAAACTCATCTAGCTTCTTGACGATGTTGCGGTGAAGTTCGGATGCTTGGAGGAAATAGACTAGTTCTTTGTAGAACGGGGTCTTGCCAACTTCAGGAACTTCAAGTCTGGGGAGGTCAATAAGAAATACAGTCTGTACACAGTTAGAAAACTCAAGGACATCCGGTGCGTAGCCACGTACGTTTTCCATAAGTCTATCCTCTCCCCAGTCGGTGGGAGTGAGATTGGCAGAGGGGACTGCGATGCGAAGATATCCCGGGTGAAACATCAGAAGCAGCTTAGAATGCATGCAGAAAACTTGAGGCTCCATGGGTGGGAAACACAGGCGGAAATTGGGCATGTTGCTAACGTCCTGGCGATATTGCTTTTGCTGTAACCGATGTCAAGTTAGTCCATGTCATTCAAGATCATAGAGCGTTGCTAACCGTTTCTTCATCGTTTGCTTGCATGATGAATAAGATTCGTGTCGATGAGTTGTTAAACTTGGAATAAAGCCACGGCATGTCCCACAGAAACGAGCTAAATACGCCCAACTCCAAGTCATCTCGCTGGATGACTTCTTCGATTGTGATTTCGTTTCCACTGCGAGGGAAACCGGCGACGTGTGTTTTCTTGACAGCTCCAAGAGGCCATTGGGCCACTGAGCGGGAGGTCGGTTGGATATTAACATTCGGGGCATTTGATGCAAGCTGGTGACAGACTTCGGTGCGAGACCGTACTCGAGCCATGCTCGCTTGAGGAGCAGATCGGAAGGGGTTCCGTGGAGTGATGGAGTGACGGGAGGGCAAAGCCTGGGTCCTGGGGGCCTTTCCGCTGCCTTCGGCCCGGGGACTAGAGGAGATGTCCTCGGCCTTGCGCTTGGCGAGACGTGCGAGACGCTCCTCCTCCATCTGCTTCCGGTTCATGCCCAGGAGTGAGCCCGCCGACGATGCAGAGATCTCATGCGGGGCAATTGCATGTTTGGCAGGCTGTGGATTCTCAGAGAGGTTGGTCTCGTCATTAGTAGGCTCCATCGACATAGCAAGAGCACGTTGCAGCTGCTCGTGCTCGTGTTCATCTTCAGACTCCGAACTAACCACAGACTTTGACTTGGGGAATATCTCCTCAATATCTGAGTCATTGCCCGAGTCATTGGTTAGGTCCACAAAATTATCCTGGGACGCTTGAGATGAAGGGTGCCTGTTCTGCTGGCGATGCATATCTTGGCGAGAGGCCTCAATGGCAGCGGTTAAATCAGGATCCACTAGTGGCTCCATCATGCAGAACCCCACAAAGACCGAAATGCGGGTTCTTTTTGGGAAAGAAAGATAGATGGAGACAAAGGGATACGAGAAGATGTGGATGGCAGATGATAAATGGGATGTTTGACGTGTGCCCGGGTGGAGTATAAGGCCAAGGAAGATTTATGTGAGAATGCGAGAATGTATGCGCGGACTGTCACTAAAAGGATTCTCAAGGACCAGCTGTCAGATATTCAGATACCTTAGAGGGTTATGATTGTCCCGGATCTCAAACTGACTCTGTTCACCTTCTACCTCCAGGTGTCTCGATATGGAACCCCTGTTTGTCAATACTAGTCACGTGAGTGGTCATGCCGTAATATCAAGAAGAGATCTGATGTCCACTTGTTTTGTGTCGTTCTTTTGATCTTATATCTAGACACTTTACAGCATCTACTTCCTGGCTCATATCTTATACCGCGGGTGGAACGATCATGCCTTGTAGTTCTAACCCTTCCCTAGTAGTTAAAGAGATGGACAAGAATCGAACTCTACCACGCATGGCCTCCCAATTACTTCACGGGAAAAAGACAAGATTTAGTATTCAATACCCTATCGCCTTCTCCTTTAAAGACTGGTGTATGATAGTCACAGAGCTATTCCCATTCACATGAGAACACCGAAATAGACCTAATCCCGAACATGTACAGGCAAATTGAAGAGTAAAGCAGGCGTAGAGTCCGTAATATCAACCCCAAGACCTGGGAAGTGAGCGCCGAGACGATGACTCGTCGGACCCGCAACAACACCATGAGGTCCCATAATGATCGTTTCCTGTCACGAACGTTTCCCTCGCGCTCATCCAACCCTCGCACTGTTTCATCCCATCTCGCTTATCCACACCTCATCCATCACCCCGATGAAGAAGATCAAAAAGGCCGTTCGTCGCATCAAGGTGCGTGCTTCGGCCACGCACAAGCGCATCCGAGGACAGTTCTCGGCCATGCGCGAGCGTATCCGAGGAAGGCTTTCAGCCAAACGCAAGTCTAACAAAGCGACGACCTCGGAGGACGCAGCTTCGGATGTCCCGCATGAATCTGACGTGGATGGAGCTTCGGAGGCCCCAGCACCGGAGTTCCTGACTGAGTCTGACAGGGCCATTGAGGCAGCTGCGGGGTTCACAGTTTCGAGGGTTCCACTTGAGTCCGATCAAGCCATGAATACAGTGCCAACATTGAAGAGGATTCCACACGCATAGTAAGTTGACATAACCTCAAGGACGCGATGTCACCAACAAGTCCATTTGATCTGACAAGGTGCCAGCTCCGATGCCCCGCTTCACTATATTAGCCATACTGTTGATGATGAGTTGAAGGAAAGGCTCTTGTTGCAGTTTGGCACAGAGTGGGAATCGTACGAGAACAGATTCCTCTCCGACATGGAAAGATTCCCCCCGGCCGTGCTGGAGGACCGACAGAGTCCATGTCCACTTGCTTGGCTGCCGCTGAAGGTTCGCGCCAAAATTTGGAAGTACGCATTCGATGACAGCAAGGACGCCATATTCCTCACGAAGAATGGGATGGTTCCCAAAATTCCGACTGCCATGCGATTTGTCTCGCTCAACTGGATGTCAGAGGCGTGGTTTGCATACGTCAATGCGCTCAGCAACAGAACTTTGGTGCTGATGGATTTCCCTCGTCACGCCTACCTTCAACGGCCATGCCCGGTCATCGAAGCTCTGATGACAGTCCGACTTCGAGAGGTCAAATTCGCGCTGGGTGACAACGACCCCATGAAGGCCAATAAGCGCACATGGCAATTCGCCCATTTCATTGTGAAGCAGAGAAATCGTGGATTTCTCACCGTCCGCACCTTGGTCATCGAATTGAAAAAGAACTGGGCATCTAGCCACTTCAACGAGCTGGATCTCGCCGAGCTGTTGACAAGCGGCGCCTTCACTCAAATTGAGAGAATTCGCATTCATGGAATGATCACAAGTAAGCGACTCGACCGCCTTCTGGAGCGAGCCCGACAGGTTGCGCAAGTTTCGATGTGATGGCTGCCGTGTTCTCAAGCAGAGATAGGGCTATGATGGTTTCATAGGCACTGCAAAACCAGATCGACAATAGCAAAGAATGAATCTTTATCAGCAGTTGATTTGCCAAGTCCAAGGCCGACCAGGAGTAGCCTCTTTTCACTAGGTGTTTTCATTGCAATAGCTGTAGCAATCTGACGAGCAAGTAATTGGCCCGTCGTGTCTTGTCCAGGAGAATAGCCACCTAACAAAGTGGTGGTGGTTAGATCTTTGAGGGGCAATAGAGCATCATCGCCCTCAGCGAGGGTGTGCATGCCCTCAGTGCCTGGGTTCTGGTTCTCCATCGGTACATGCAACTATATACCATTAGTTATGTTCGTTAAAGCCGAATTCAAGACATACCCAGTGCGCTAATCGTCCTGCTTGTGAAATTGTAACCATGATTTTGTCGCTAAAGCTCATTATCACCACATCTGTTTGTACCCCATTGACCGACCCCGCAGTCTGCTTAGTGGTAGCAGGAAACGGCAGGTTGAGGGAATCTTGCAGAGAACTTGTATCAAAAGATTCAGCCATGGTATATGTATCTTTATCCGAATACTGAAGAGAAACAGGGAACAGAAGAATATAAGTTAGCATAAGTGTATTGTGGAGGTCGAATGTCCTTTCGTAGGCGCTAGTTTCACCGCCTCGGGCCAAGCCAGCAGTACCCGACCGCCTTAATTTTTTTTGATGAAGAGACAGTTGGATCGCAGAGCTTGCATACTCGGTCAATTCTATTTTTCTCTCAGCCAGAGTGGCTGCAGTATTCCAAGATGCCGCCCAAATTTACACCACGTCTAAGAAAACAAAAGCATCGGCAAAACCCAGACGGCGAATCGGCTGATACCAATGTCGCACAGCTCCAGCCCGTCTCCAAGGATGAGAAAGAAGCGCGGCGACAGAAGCTGAAGGGGGAGCTACAAGAGCAGCATCCTAAGATGTCTGCGAAGAAGCAGAAACGCTTGGACAAGTATATTGTATGTGGATAAGCTGCAATATAAATATACGGCTCTAATATTCGTGCAGGAAAACAAACTCAAGAAGGAAGAAAATATCGAATTGTTGAAGAAGCTAGCCCAATCGTCTGTCGACACTTCGTCTTTACAGAGTTCCAGAGATCTTTCCAAGCGCAAGAGACAGGATGACGACATATCTACACCAACAATTTCCGCGCCGAAACACAATGCTCCCGCAGACATCTCAGGATATGAGTCCGACGATTCGGACATCCACCTTAAAGTCTCCGATCCTGCAACAGACCCGAATGAACAAAAGTTACGAGAAGAGGCAGCTGCTGGAAGTGGACTTAAACGACAATTAGAGCTAGGAGCTGATGGATTCCCTGTTCTAAAGAAGCGAAAGCGCGCACCAAAGAAGAAACCCGCACCTGCGCCAGTAAAAGCTGAGGTCGCATGGGAAGGCTTCGATTCGGATGAGGAGGATGAAGATGAAGATGAAGATGAAGAAGATATGGATGAGGAGTCCGGAAGTGATATCGAAGACGGATCTGAAGAGGAAGATACTTCGTCTGAGGGCACTTCCGGGGATGAGGATGAGGATGAGGATGACTCAGAAGATTCAGAAGATTCAGACGATGATGATGATGACAACATGGACGAGGATAAGCCAACGCTCAAGACTCGCCAGTCGGCCTTCAAATCCTGGGCGGTGCAACAAATCAACGAAGCCGCAGGGTTCAGACCTACCGAGGGAGCCGTAACCCAGGAAGAGCAGGTTTTCGACCCATCTAAGTTGCCAGCAACCTACAATACCGTCCAAGAAGAACCTCTCCCTCGGGAACTCCAGGTAACTCATGGCGATCCCAATCGCAAGGCCTACAGTGTTGCGGTAGATCGCACGGAGGAAATCCAAACTGCCCGTCTTGGGCTCCCCGTCGTTGGCGAAGAACAGAAAATCATGGAGGCAATCCACAACAACTCAGTTGTCGTCATTTGGGGTGCCACTGGTAGTGGAAAGACAACCCAGCTTCCCCAGTTCCTCTTCGAATCTGGCTTCGGCTCCCCGGGCAGCCCTAACCCGGGTCTAATTGGAGTCACCCAGCCCCGCCGAGTCGCGGCCGTGAGTATGGCGAACCGCGTTTCTCAGGAATTAGGTCAACATGCCGAGAAGGTGTCTTATCAAATCCGATTCGAGTCTACGGCATCGAAGAAGACAGCCATCAAATTCATGACTGATGGTATTCTTCTACGAGAGATTGCAGATGACTTTGCCCTTCGCAAATACTCTATCATTCTTATTGACGAGGCTCACGAACGCAGCGTCAACACTGATATCCTGATTGGAATGGTCAGCCGTATTGTGGGCCTGCGCAAGTCTTTGAGCAAGGAGGACCCGTCTGTCAAGCCTTTGAAGGTCGTCATCATGTCGGCCACTCTCCGTATCTCGGATTTCACCGAAAACCCAAGTCTCTTCCGTGATGGTGCACCCCCATTGGTCCAAGCCGAGGGTCGCCAGTATCCTGTTGCAGTTCATTTCTCCCGCCGCACGCAGCGTGACTACGTTGAAGATGCGTTCCGCAAGGTTTCGCGCGGACACCGTAAACTACCTGCCGGTGGAATGCTTGTGTTTTTGACTGGGCAGAACGAAATCCGGCAGCTTTCTAAGCGACTGAAGCAGGCCTTCAAACCTACTCAGCGGGAAGATACGACGCAGGCAAAGGTACAGCTCTCGGCTAATGAGGCACCTCTGGAAGCAGAGGACCTTGAGCTGGGCGGCACCGAGATGGACAACGCAGGACATGATGATTACGACAGTGACATGGAAATTACCGGACTGGATGACGCAGAGGAAGACGAAGGTTTTGAGCTTGCTGAAGGCGAAGAGGCCATGGACTCGTCAACTCGCGTTCACGTCTTGCCTCTATACTCCCAACTTCCCACGAAAGAACAGATGAAGGTGTTTGAGACGCCCCCGGAGAACTCCCGAGTGATCATCCTCGCAACCAACGTCGCCGAGACATCTCTTACCATTCCCGGTATCAAGTATGTCTTTGACTGCGGTCGTGCCAAGGAGAAGCAATTCGATCTCTTCACTGGAGTCCAGAGCTTCCAGGTCGGCTGGATCAGCAAGGCAAGCGCAAACCAGCGAGCTGGTCGAGCTGGTCGAACAGGGCCTGGCCACTGTTACCGAATGTACTCATCAGCGGTCTACGAAAGCGAGTTCGCCGAATACACCGACCCAGAGATCCTCCGCACGCCCATCGAAGGCGTTGTCCTCCAGATGAAGAGCATGGGTCTACACAACGTGATCAACTTCCCATTCCCCACACCCCCGAGCCGCCAAGGTCTCGCGAAGGCAGAGAAACTCCTCAAGAACCTCGGCGCCCTCACAGCCGACGGCCAGGTAACGCCCATCGGCCGCCGTCTTTCAACATACCCCCTCTCCCCCCGGTTCAGCAAAATGCTCCACATCGGCCACCAACACGGCTGCATGCCCTACGTGATCGCCCTAGTTGCAGCCCTAGCAGTCGGCGACCTCTTCGTCCCAGAGAACCAGCTCGACCCCAACAACCCCCTACCCACCACATCCAAGAAGCAAGCCGACGATGACAGCGACAGCGACAGTGACAGCAACAAACGCAAGGTCTACACAAACGCAGACCGCCTCGCAGACGACGAGCGCGAACAACGCACAAAAGCGTACGCGCGCGCCCAACGCCTCTTCAGCAAACACGACGACACCTCCGACGCCCTAAAATCCCTCTCCGCAATCTGCGCCTACGGCTACGCCTCCGACGGCGACGCCTTCAGCGAAAAAATGTTCCTCCGCGCAAAGGCCTTCAAAGAAGCAACCCAGCTCCGTCGCCAGCTAACCGACATCGTGCGCTCAAACAACCCAGGCCTCGTCCCCGCCTACGAAGCCCGTCTGCCAGAGCCCTCACAGAAGCAAATCAAAGCCCTCAAGCAGATCGTCACAGCTGGCTTCATCGATAATGTCGCTATCCGCGCTGATCTCGCCCCCGTCCCGCCGGAGAACCCACGTGCCCCCCGTCGCGCCATAGACGTCCCTTACCTGACGCTCTTCCGCTCCCGGGACAGTAAGGGTCAGGATCTGCAGGAACGCGCTGTCTATGTGCATCCGTCTTCGCTGCTTGCTAAGCTCACGCCGAAGGAAATGCCGCAGTATATCACTTACTCGCATCTGCAGCAGTCTTCTGCGTCGCTGGTCTCGGACCAGGTGCCTAAGATTAGGATGTTCCCGCTTGTTGCGCCCAGTGGGTTGCAGCTCTCGGCGATTGCGCATGATACGCCGCTTATTGAGTATGGGAAGCCGATTGGTAAGGCTGATGCTATTGAGGGTGTGCCGCCGCGCAGATCTTGCTGGGTTATTCCTGCTTTGGTGGGAGATGGCGGGAGCGTGGGCTGGCCGATGCCTGCTAAGAAGGTTGTGCAGAAGAAGGATCCGAAGCAGGGTTGGGTTATTGAAAAGTTTGTGGCATAGTTGGTTTTGGTGTATTATAGATGAGGTTATGATATCCAATTGTTCATTTCTTGCATTCAAAGAAGATTGTACAGAATAACATGGACAACAATAAAACAAAAAAGACACTTGTTCATGCAACCCTATTTCCATGATAATCCCACGTAACCCTAACACCAGTCAACGCCATTACTCGAGAAAACCCTAAGCAGAACCAGCAGAGAAAGTAAAGAAAAAAGTCAAACCCGAATCTAATCCCTCCCCTTCTCCCGATAATCCCGAGAACTAGAAATCTCCCCAGTCTCCCGATCCTCCCTCAACCCAAAAGCCCTCCGCAACCTCTCTGTCTCCTCAATCTTCGCCTCAGCAAGCTCATGAACCTGATAAGACTTAAGATTGCGCCTATCCCTCCCAGTTCCAGCTCCACCCCCAGCCCCAGACACAGGCTTCTTAAATCCGGACTCGGCACGCTTCAAATCATCCTCAAGCTCCTCCAGCAACCGCTGCCGAAGAGCATCACACCGCTCATCAATCTCCTCATCACTGAGAACCTTCTCTCCCTCCGTTTCACCATCTTCTTCTTTCTTAACTCCACTCTTCCCCTTCCCCTTCTTCTTATCCGCCTCTTCTTCAATCCGCTCATTCTCCTCTTCCAGGCGCTCCCGCTCTTCCATCACTTTGACCTCGATCGCGCGCTTGCGGTCGTGCTCCAAAATCTGCTTGTCCGGCATTCGCTGCTTGAATGGTCGGTCCATTGGTCCGCTGCCGTTTGCGCCGCTGATGGGTGGGTAGGGAGCGCCGTAGCCTGCGCTGCGGGGTTTGAGGAGCGCGGAGTTGCGTTGCACGTAGCCTGATGTGCCGCTGCCGCGCGGGGTTGTGAGGCCGACGTTGGAGGACATTTTTGTGGTGGTTGGTGGGTTTATGTGTTGGTTTCAGTGTGTAGTTTGGACTGGAGGCCCTTTGCTGAATTATTTCACGTGGTTGTTGTGGTAGTGGTTATTGTTGTAGGTTTGTAGGTTGTTGGAGAGAGCTCGGAGCTGGTCCGGATCCCGGCTAAATGTAGGTTCTTTCGAGCTCGGATTGTGGTCTCAGTGATGACGGGTGGATTGGTTGACACCGTGGTTTTCCAACCGTTGACGCGCAGAGTGACAGTGTTGATCAAGTGTCATAAAAGTGGAAGTGCATCGGGTTTGCTCCAACTCTATCAAAATGCGCCGCCTTATCGGACATCACGGGATCTGGGTCACGTGTGATATAATCTATATCAGTCACGTGCTCATGAGCGATGGTTTAACCTGTCAGACCTTTTTAGACGTTTCTTTACATGTTGTCGAATGTCTGTTTGGGATAATTTAGCTAAGGTGCAAACGGTTGTTATGCATTACGATACTCTACATCGGAGTCTCCAGCGCGCTGATTATGCTAGGTTGTATGAACGAGTTGGTACAATTCTACATCATTACCAATGATACTAGAGCAAAGTTAAAGTCAAGTCATAATGCATTGATAATACAGCCAGTAGCAAGAGAAAGAATGAAAAATCCCGAGGGAAATTATCAACACGGTATGGCAACCCGGAAACAAGCAACACGATGTCCACGAGAGCCTGCAGCTAAAACAAGCTCCCAAGCCAAGTAGCATCGTCCATGCTAACCGTGAAGCACAAAAGCAAGAACACCTTGATGCGAAAGGAAAGCCGTGGACCCCGCGATCAGGAATCTGGCCGTGACTTGGAATATGTTGACTCGGCCAGAGAATATCGGGAAGAAATGTGTAGGTGAAAGAAATAAGTAGTAGGTGGTTCTGGGTAGATCATGCAGATGCCATGGCATAAGCTGTGCAAAGTGGTTGATTTGATTCTTTTCCTGGTATTTTCTGCTGGATCCCAATGTGAATGTGGAAGGTCCGGGACTCCATGCTATGGCATATGCGCTCGGAAATCATGAAGAGCGAAAGATCAAATCCGTTCCCCCTTTCCGAGCCGGTTGCCGATATTTTCCCCCATCACAGCCCTTAACCCCGTGACAAAATAAAAATAAATGAAAGTGGACAGAACAAAGACGCCGGAGCCATATCGATTCTCGGACCTGGATCTCATATCGAGAAGCATTGACAGTGATTCACAAACACAATCGTAAGAATAAATGAACATGTCAAGAAAGAAACAAGAACAAATAAGGTAAGATAAGAAATAAGTCGGTGGTCCGAGATCGAGATCGAGATCAACACAAGAAAAGAACAAAGAAATAAAAAGAAATAAAAACATTCCAGGCCCTCATTTCGCGCCGTCAAAGCCATGGTCAAGTAGGGGAGAATCACATAGACGTTGGTAACATATATCCCGCCTGATTCCCCTGTATGTATACGCCCCATATTAGATAGAGAACAAGAAGTCACTCGGCTCAGATCATATCAGGATTAGAAAGATTATGTTGGGCGAGCAAGATAAAGTGTGCAACGAATTAGTGAGCACTAGCGACATCGACCGGGACGGTAACACCGGTGTTGCCTGTCTCGGGACTCGAAACCGAGGTCACTGTGCTCTTAGCGAGGCCCTTCGACTCGAGGGTAGTATCGACGGTGGTCTGGGCATCCGTCGGAGGAGGGGTGGGTGGTGCGTTACCCACGAAAGGAGCCCGGGGCTGTTCAGTGGGAATTGAACGCTTGACGGGTTGTGGAGAGGACTTGTGGGAGTGAGGGGGAGTGGTAGAGGTGGTGTGAGACAGAGGGACGGTCGCAGGAGAGTTGGGGTCAAAAATGAGCTTCTCGATAGCAACAATCTGCTTGCCATAGCTGAACTTCTTCAGCTGGCTGAGAAGTGGCTTGATCTGCTCGATGAGGGCTTCACGCTCGGCATCTTTCAATTGGCCCAGCACTTTTTCTGTTGGAGGGTTAGTGTAGCACACAACTAGTAAAGGATTAAACTTACGGATGACATAGTTGCCATACTGATCACGCATGAGACCAAGGAGAGGGCTCTCGCCGCGGTCGTTCGTAGAGGTTAGAGTGCTGATGATGTGATTACGCTCATGTTCCGCACCAAACTCAATGCTCTTTTCGACGACGTTGCTAGCAAACTTGTGCTTGGAGTAAGCGAGGAGCTGTCCCATAACAATGTCGATCATGCGAGTGCGGTCCTTCTCGTCACCGTTCTCAATAACGTGCTGGATGACATAGTTGCCAAACTGGTCCGGGATCAGATTGGAGGTGCAAGCATGAAGCTCGGCCAGAATGGACTGGCGGTCGACCTCCTCACAGTGCTCAAGCATTCTTTGAATCACACGACAGCCATAAGGATGAGCAGCGAGTCTGTTGACCTGGCCGCGGAAGGCATTGATGATGAACTGCACGTATTGCGAAGGAACACGCTCAATGGCCTTCTGGATGACGTGGTTGCCATTCTGATCACGAACGCACTTGAGGACATGGTTCTCTAGTTCCTTGACCATCGCAGCTTGCTGGTCAGTCAGGATGTGCTCCAGGGCCTTCTGGACCACTCGGCATCCATACATCTGGGTCGACAGGGCCAAAACATGGCCGCGCATCTGATTGGCGAGTATCTTCTTCTGGGTCTGGTTGCCGTGCTCGAACAACTTCTGGACGACGTAGTTACCGAAGACATCGGTCATCAACTGAAGACAATTGGGTTGGATTTCACGGAACACCTGCTCCTTCTCATCGCTGTTCGCCGTCTCAAGCTTCTGTTGAATAAAGCGAGAGCCGTGCTGGTCACCACTAAACTCAACAACATGGTTGTAGATGTCCTTCAGCTCGTAGCGCTTGTTGCCCTTGCTGTTGGCCCTGAACTCCTCTAGGAGGGGGCTGCGGACAACCTGGGTAGGGTCGTGCTCGCGCTGAGTGCGGGACACCAGAGCAGCAGCACCAAGGCCACTAAGATGGCCTACTGGGTAGAACCCGGACATAGCGTTCAAACGAGAAGCCTGGTAAGCTTGGAAATCGTAAGAAGGAGGGTACTGCATCCGCGAGGCATTTTGGGCAAGCTCCTGCTCCTGGAAATTTCGGAGCCTGCGCTCAAAGGCTGCCACCTGGCTTTCATTCGCACCTGCGTTGCGGTACTGGGCGGCGGCCCCGTCTACGCCGGTGTATATCGGGCTATCTATGCGGGCATAGTCCGAGGGTGAGATGGAGCCGGTGTTCGCAGCTCTGGATCGTGCCGCATAAGCAATCTGCATCTCCTGTGCAGCCTCTGCGGTGTACCCAAGTGCCTGGTAGGTATCTTCGTTGTTCTGATACTTCCCACGCTGGAAGGTGCCATCAAAGGATGCGTGAGGAACGAACGTGGGTCGTTGGGCCCCTTGCGACGCGTAGTTAGCGTCGTTGAGCTGCAGCTTGTTAAACCCGGTGGTAAGGTCCATCGACCCACTATTGTAGCGGCCATCGATGCTGTGAGTGTCGGAGTAGAAGGAGGGATGAGCGGAGTGGGCGGGGCGTTGGGTGGTATAAGAAGTGGAGTTGTGAGAGGCGTGCGATAGTGCGCTGCGACCCTGGGTCGGAGAGACGTGCTCGCCAATTCCAGATCCCAATGACCCCATTCCCATTGAGGCGCCCATGCCATCTCCGCTTGCACCATCGAGAGGGTTCGCAAAGCCAGGCTTCACAGGGAAAGTCGTTCCCACAGGGCTGCCACCCAGACCGGTCGTGTTCATCTGGCGTCGACCAGCAAACCCACCGAAGGAGATGCCTTCTCCGGATGGGGACACACCCTCCGACCCAGCGTTGAGGTAGGGTCGGTGGCTCGCGGCGCCAGCGTTGGCGCTGATGCCAGTGGTGCGGGGCAAGGCAAAGTACGAGCTATCACTGGCTTCGTTGATAGCAGGAGCACTGCGGTCATTTGCACGAGTCTGGGTGGGGGATGTTGCGAGACCTCTATTCTGGAAGGAGGGGTTGGTGTTGACGGTGCTCCATGGCAGGTTGGCACGTCCCGACCAGCCGTCCGACTCCGATGTAGAGAGAAGGGAACCCGATCCAGACTTGCCTTCGAATGCAGTCTCGCTCAGGTGTTGCTCTACAAGCTGTGTCAGCATAGCTCAATTCGTGATCGGGAGACGATTCACTCACCATCTCCGAATCCTCCTAGGTTGGAGTCACCCCAGATGTTGTTTTTCCAGCTAGCTTTACTAGCACCGAAACCTTTTCCGACACTGTTGCCTTGCGATCCGCTGTTGCGGTCGTTCATCCCGGACGAACTCATGTTGGACCGGTTTGATCGTGCCTAGAGTCCCTGTTATTATCCGCATTCCACTGATCGACAGCCATGGTGCCACTCACGTTGTGTACGCTGGTTGCATTTGCGGCCATGGTAGAAGCCATCCCAGGAAATATCCGATCGGCAGAACAGTAATTCGATATGTACTCGAACGGCGACAATTATTTGTGGTTCGGAGTGTTGTCTCGTGGTAATAAATCACAGAGATGAGACGATCGGCCGATGCTGTGTCGACTAGTATTTGCAACCGGGCACCAGGCACCAGAGACGGCGTACACGAAGGAATATAAGACTGTGATAGAGAAGGGGCGCGCGTTAGCAGGGTTTGAACCATATTGGGGCAATGTTGCATCGAGATGTCGGGTTTGGAGACAGGTACAAGGGCAGCTAGGGTGTCCAGGTGTCTGAAAGGGAAGGCTCACCAAAAGAGGGGATAGAAGGGATCACAAGAAAGAGCGAAATGAAGAAAACGAACGTTGTCTTCTGTATTGCTCAGCGGCGAACCCAGGACATGTACAGATTATACAGGAGCAAGAGAGGAAGGGAGAGGGAAGGGAGGAAGAGCGACGAGCTCTGAATGAGGCGAGAAATGCTGAAGGTGGCAGGAAGGTCGATCGAGCCTGACAGCGATAGAAGATGCAAGGTGACAAAGAATTGGAAATATTATTATCACCCTTTCGTTTGCTGCAGCTGTGGGGTTGCAAGTTGCCGGAAGGTTCAGAATTGAGGAGGCGCCGCAACGTTACTCTGCTCCGTGCATGCTCCAGGAATCTCCCAGTGTGTCGATCGTCCTCATGTGCCTTGTGGAGAGGCGATCCCCGAGAATGGCAATCAGAACGTTGGGGGACCCTAGATTGATTGGCGTAGGCAAGGGATGGTTTTGGATATCTGAGGGGAGAAGATTTTCGAGTAGCGAACTAAGAGAGGATAATGGAATGCGCTCGCGCAAGAAGGATGAGAATCCGGGATTCAGTGGATTGATGGAAGGGAATGTGGACGAGAGACAAGGCACAGCATTAATGTAGTCCAGCTGTCACACAGGCGCCAGCATGACAGCCCAAGGGTTTTTTTTTTGTGTGGCTGTTCTGATGGTGAGGCGGTGATGGAGGGGAAAAAAGGAAAGGTCAAAAAGAAAATAAAAAGAGGAGACGGTTGAAATAAAAGGAAGACAATTAAAAAAAAGAGTCACACGAAAAAAGAGAAGAAGGGAAAAGAAAAGAAAAAAAAGAACAGAACAGGGTCAATTGGATAGATAACAAGATGGAGGATTGCTTTCTCAGGCAGATCAGCCGCTGTATTGCCGCGTAATACCATGACCATGTGAATAGGTCGATCCTGGATGGGACAGAGTGGTACTTGGGTTTAGGTTAGAGTTTCGCTGTAAACCCAAGTATCTTTTCAGCCATTTGTTCATGGCGCATGTATCTGACCGTCACCGCGATCTACCTCCCGGCGCTTCTTTCTTAGCCTGGCCCCATCTCTTTGTCTTGTTTTTACATCGGGAGATTGTTATATAATATATATCGTGTACAACATACAGATATATAATATATAATATATAATACATCTTTCTCGCTTCTATTACATATTGTATTGCAATTCTATCTCTCTATACATTCTCAATATGCTTTGTTAGAACAAGTCACATCTTCTCCCATGGTCTAACTTATCCCATTAACAAACAGTCCCTGGAACAGTACCGAATGGGTCATGTAATAGGGGGTGAACGAGCAAATCTGAAGTCACCATTGGGGAGATTTAGCACTTCGGTCAAAAGTTCCTATCCACTCCACTAGAGAACTCCCTGGCATCTGTGTTGACCATGGAACCCCTCTAAAGACAGATCATACTCCCGAATGGAGCCGGTGATGTCTATAGGGAAGAAAGTTTCTCGCTAAAAAGAATCGGGAAAAAGGAATTCATCAAAGCTGGGGTTCTACCCTACTACGGAGTACTAAATGAAGCATTAGTATAATTCTCGGCAACAGCTTATCTTAAAAGATTGAAGGTTTCTGGAGGTCCGATCGGGGCCCACTAAGCCCCTCCCACTTTAGTCTTAACCTCAAGTAAGGTACACTCTAATATATACATATAGACCTATGCCCGATCTTGGATTATTATACCAATCTAGGTAGGGCTAGATCAACAACCCTCTTTATCCTCTTTGAACACACCTCGTATTACGTCCGGTTGGATCCGGAAACATTCTTGAAAGAGCCAAGGACCACTTTTTTAACTGTGGATTACCTGCGCATTACCTGCCATTCCAGGATTGGCAAGGCGTCTCGTTGGCTTACTTTCTCCGCCTGGTCAGGAACTCAATGGTGCCAGGGGGGAATTTGTTTCGCTCTTGTGTTTTGGCCTTTTTTTTTTTTTTTGGTTGATGTTCTGTCAGTTTTGCACCCGTGTGGCCGTGCGTTGGGATTGGTATTGCCCGATCCCTTGATTCGGACTCTCAATAGATCAGTGACCAAGTCAAATCCCAACTGCGAGTTTTGCAATAGTCTCGCACGCGATAGAAGTACGCTTCGGGCCCTAAGAGTGCTAGAACCAGAAGAATTATCTGCGGAAAAAGGTTCTCGACTGGGTAGACTTCCGTAGACTCGGCTAGCCCCTTGCTTCGGCCCATCGTCACGCTGACCCTTGGATCAGTGGGTAAATTGTGGCAGTTGAATGACGAGACATCGGTACTCACTGTCCGGGTCAGAAAACCATAAAACCCCAGAAGAAAAAAAGGAACGGTCGTCATCTAGCATGTGCTGGTCGGCGAACATTTGCCGTCAACGTGCGGTGTCCAGTCATCGCGGTGTAATCCCTCCCGGCGAGATTGGAAAAAGGCCGAGACATCGACTGGCAAAGGGAGACTCTGACAAGGATACTCACCTCTGGATCCTTGCACAGGGGTTGCACAGGTCAAGTGTCAGGCCATTACTCGCAGAAACCTTCCCCAGATCTGATCTCTGAGGAGCATTGCCTGCCTTGCGTCCAATTCCTGTAGGCTTAGGTGCAGTCAGTGGCCCCGAGCGTGATTACCGCGGGCTTGCAGACACTATGAGGCGTTGGCCGTGTTACCAGTGGGTGTTGGGCTATTGCTTTTCCTAAGATCATCATTTCTCCGGATATGAGAGGTATCGAACTGTGTGTTGGCGGCCCCTGACCGCATCATAAAAGGTGCATAGTCTGACCACTACCATGTACATATGCTAAGATAGCATAGGACATGTCAGTCGGTGAGTTGACAAATTTTGATAACGACGTGGTGTTAGTTGTGTTTTTGATCTCGAGTGCCAGTTCTTGGCAGTATTGATAGAAGGCCGGGGTGAGATTTCTAGAGCATCAAATCTGTACTAGATCATCTATACTATGTCTCTGCATTTTTAAATTGATGGGCCATTTCTATCAGCTGAGGGAAGTGACTTTCAAGGTTGGCTTAAATTGATATCGCGCAAGCCCGGTATATACCTACCTACCTACCTAGGTAACTTCCATCGTGTCTCTTATGTGTCAGCACACTAGTCAATCTTAGAAAGGCCCACATATAAGAACTTAAAGTAGAGACCACTCATCCGAATATATTTTGCAATCAACATACTGTATGGAGTATTAGCTGAAGAAGACCTAAAAGGTGCCCTAAATACCCAAACACAGCCTGTGGGCTGTCGCCCTAGTATCACGTCCAGACACTCGTTATTAGGACTAGCTCTTCTAACATCATCCTACCACTAATCGAGTGCACCAAACACCAAAATACCACATACTAAGTAACTGTGTGGAACTGAGCACTTTATCTGTGGCACTGGAATCGCGTGCCGTCGTGCTGTGTGTCCCCGATGTGGCGGCAGCAGGAAGGATACGTGCAGTTTAGGCGTTTGATACACCCAACATGTGGCAAACAGTGGCTAAAGTGATCTTGCATGTCAGGCCTGGAGGTGTATGGATGCTTACTCTGGCTCTTGTTACCACTTAAATGGTCTCTTTGAATATAGCCTATTGCATTGTGATGTTGTTACTCCGCATGTGATGTCTTTTTATATATATCCACCTAGGCAGACATCGGAGCTTGACACATTACTTTATTTTGGATTAACCCAATGGGAATGCGATTAGATATTAAGTATAGTAATCGTTTCATATTTGAAGAAATTTATAGAAAGTGTACAATATAGTAAATCATGGTTGTTGTTCAGGAGACCTCGGTATAGTCCACCGACGAAGTCAACTTCACACAAATGATACTCTAACTCGACCTTTTGAAACTCAACAATCTGTTCCTTGCTTCCTCTTGTTTATTCCCAACAAACAGTGGTTGCTATTTACATATACAACTGTTGTGTTGGGCTGACGCGTGCTAGGGCTTTGTTTATATGTCTCGAAGATCAGGTGCATGATCTAATCTCCCTCCACATACTTTTGAAACATTCATTTCCTGCTTTTTTTTTGCACGAGTATGGCCTCGAGAGAGCACGAATCATGTTACCATATACGGAGTAGGAAATTAGGCATCCTTCTACTGCACCGTAAACCCAAATCCGAGTGATTCACGCTTGTGCGACCAGAATAAGCCCTAGCCATGACTACCTATAATTTGCAAAAAAATTTACTCTTGGAGGTTATAATATAATATGATTATCATACTAGTTCGTACAAAACACTATCTACTTCATAGATTTATGCGGGTTTATGAGTTTATGAGCGTGGGCCTCAGGGGAACCAAAATAAACAGGCATAGTTCAGTGGAGCCGCTCAACGAATGAGAGGGCGCCAACTGCCCCCGGAGGGCCCGTTCTCCAGGCACTGGAAAACTGTGATTGGTTGACCCCTGTGGCCAAGAGGCCCCGAGCAACCCCCAAGGAAGAGCGCTAAGCTCTGAATAGCTTAGCCCTACACTAACAATAGCAAGCGTTCTAGGCTTACCTTCTCCTCTTCTCCCCTTCCTCCCTTTTCTGTTTTCCCTTCATTCTCACCCCATCCCCTCCATTCTTTTCCTTCGCAGGTGCCAGCTTCACTCTTTCAGCGGCTCACCTTGCTGTCCATTCTTTCTTTGACTCACTTTCGTTTTCGACTCTTCGCCTTTTTTTCGATCATCCCGTGACCGATAATTTGCACGCACATTCCATCGTGCTCGACTGTTTACTTCGCCGGATTGATTCCGTGACCTTCCTTGGAATCCGAAATCGACGATCACATACATATCTGTCGATTTCCGATCATACAGCCCTCAAAATCGGTATTGAAAATCCAACCGTCGACAACCGACAATCGACAAGATGTACAACCTATTCCCCCGCATCGTTGCTCGCGATGACAGCGACAGCGGGCTTTCGAACACCATGGTCGACCTACTCATCGCTCTCCTGGTTCTCGTTCTGCTCTCCCTCGCCCTAGTCGGTGGTCTGCTTATCCTCCGCCGCAAGCGCCAGTCCCGGAACCAAAACGTGCTCCCAGTCCACAATGGAGAGGCCCCCAACAGACGCCGCTTGACTATTTCCACGAATAAGACCGACTCCGTGCTTGTCTATGATGAGAAACGCAGCTTGATGGAGAACTCCGACAGCCCTCCACCTAGTCCTGTGCCCGAAATCCGCATTACCTTCCCCGAGGAGGAAGATGCGAGCGGAAAACGCACATCTGGCCGCATGGTTGTTGTCCGAATCAGTGACGCGGGCAGCATCGGTTTGGAACCCTGCCATGAAGAGCTTCCACCCTACCAAAGCACCGATACCGGTCGCTTCCAGTCCCTGGACATTGAACGGATGGGCGGGTTGAAGGAGAAAGAGGAGACGAAAACATATCATTAAAGGCGTGTTTTCAAACCGACTGCCCAATTGACCGACCGTGTATCCCGCCCGCATAGCACTCAATTTCTCTTCAACCTTCGACGACTTATCAAAACATGACGAGTACCCTGGCAAACATCTTTTGCGATTTTACCTCTTACATACCCCTCCTTCCCTGATTTGGCCTACATGGCTTGCACATATGCCCTTCAGTTTCCATTTGGTCTCATCAAAGCACACCGTCGGAACCCCCTGTTTCTGGACAGACTCATGAGTACTCCACGCTGCTTGGAGTCCAATATTTATTGAAGCTGGATCGTTCATAGCGAGGGCCTGCCGATTTTTTCTCTGCTTTCTGGCGTTTGATTTCTTAAGCCTGGTTCCTCATGTCTCTTTCGTCCCTGATACGTTCCTAGGGTCCGATATACATGTGACAGTACTCCTGCTTTCGAGTTTCTCTTCTTCTTCCCCCTTTATGGGGTCCCATTTTTATGTTTTAGGGGCTCCCTCTATTTTACTTACCTTCTCATGTGCCTTTTTTACCCGGTACTCGGCAGCTGGATAATGTATGTACTTAGTCCTCCTATGTTTCGCCGTATTTAGGCAAATCTGGAATCTATCCTTTCATCAGAAGTTTTTTTTTTTTTTTTTTTCTTTCTGTGTGCATAGTGTCAGTGGGTGTATGGAGTACTTTATATGTAGTTGCGTATCCGCAGCCTGCCGGCCAATGAGAAACGCCGATTCCGAGTACCCCAACCCGTGGATTCCGCGACTGTCAGGGAAATTCGAATTTCTTTACTTAAACAGCTTTCCCCTTAATCGCGCTTTGTATACATCTCTCCTTTGAACGATGTGCATGATATAGCTTCTTGATACATAGGGAAGCCGTTCGACAGAGCACAGAAAGGGGTACAGACCTTCGCAATCTCCTCCGTCCCCCGCCTATACTTTTTCTCCGACTTCGATGGATCTCGCTTGAACCGGTTCAATCGGCTCAATTGTGCTTGCTCTCGGCTTCCCTGCCTCTGAAAAACACACCGTGTTCATCGCTCACGGTCCCTTCGGTGCCCCTTCGGCCTCCAGCAGCCAGACCTGCGACCTGGCACGCCAGCTACCCCCGACCTCGACCTGAGACTATATAATAGACGTTGGAAATGGCAGTCACACCACCTGCAGGGCCCATGGGAACTAGCCAAAACCCCAGCGGCCCAAAAAGCAATCTTCTAGCTGCCATCCCCCGCAGCTCCGACCAATCGTCTGGCGGGCAGTCCAAGCGGAAGCAAGATGGTCTGAAGGCGCTGGAGCTTGAGAATGAGTTCAAGGCCAAGCATTTTGGCGTGATGGGTGTTCTGGCGTGGATATTGTGAGTAGTTCCTTTTCAAGCCTAGCAGAGCTTGAGGTCCAAGGCCCGCTGCAGGGTTGACGCGCTGAAAAATAAAATCGAACTGACGTTGGATGAATGATAGACTCTTGCATGTCGCCGGTATTTATCTGTTCACAAAAGGCTTTCTCCTCACGCGCATGGTCCTCGAGAACAAATCATCATGCGACGTACTGCCTTTCGAAGACATTTTGGCCCAACCGCACACTACAGCCCTAGGGAGTAAACAGCAGAAGGGCTGCTGGCACGAGAAAACCTTCGACAAGGCCGTTGTCATCATAATCGACGCACTCCGCTATGACTTCACTGTTCCATTCGCCTCGAAGGGAGAGAGTGACACAGTTCACCTCTTCCACAACAACATCCCTGTCCTCTACGAGACCGCAGTGCAAAACCCCGCTAACGCCTTCCTCCTGCCATTCATCGCGGATCCGCCGACAACCACTCTGAACCGCCTGAAAGGCCTGACTACCGGAACGCTGCCTACTTTCCTGGAAGCAGGCTCCAACTTCGCTGGAACCGCCATCGACGAGGACAACCTTGTCGCACAGTTGCACAGCGCCGGGAAGAACCTGGTTCACCTCGGTGATGATACCTGGCAGGCACTGTTCCCGGGATACTTTGATACCAATCTCACACATGCGTATGATTCATTCAATGTCTGGGACTTGCACACCGTCGACAATGGCGTCACGGAGCATATCTTCCCGCTCCTTCAGCCAGAGAACAGCAAAAAATGGGATGTCGTCTTTGGCCATTATCTTGGAGTCGATCATGCAGGCCACCGATATGGTCCTAACCATGCTGCGATGGCATCCAAGCTTCAGGAAATGGACCGTGTTATTCGCGATATCATTGCTGCGCTTGACGATAAGACTCTTCTGGTCGTCATGGGTGATCACGGAATGGACATCAAGGGCGACCACGGCGGCGAGTCTGATGACGAGATTGAGGCCGCGTTGTGGATGTACTCCAAGCGTGGCATCTTCGGACGCACAAGCAAAGACACGCTCCTCCCGCCCCAATTCGCGCGCGACAGATTCGTGCCTCAGATTGACCTCGTTCCGACGCTGTCTTTGCTCCTTGGAATGCCCATCCCATTCAATAACCTAGGCTCACCTATTGAAGAGGCTTTCGCTGGCGCAAGTGGGAACAACTGGGCGAACCTGGCGACTGTCAACCGGTTGGCTGCAGCCCAAGTCAAGCGATACCAGCACCAATATGCGCTTGCTAGAGGTGCTGGTGATGATGAAGAGTCGGCTTTGCTTTGGAATGCTGCAGAAGAGGAGTGGAAGTCTGCTTCCAAGGGCTTCTCATCCAAATCTACCGCTGCTCGCGCTAGCAATGAGCTTTTCCGTAAGTACCAACGTCACACTCTCGACATCTGTCGTGCATTGTGGGCTCGGTTCGATGTGCCAAGCATGATTCAAGGTGTTGTGATTCTCTTTGCTAGTATTATCTTGTTGATCATCTATGCGCGAGGTTTGAAGACAGATCGGACCCAACTCACGTCTGATCTGCTTCAATTCGCAAGCGTGGGTGCTGGCGTTGGTGCTGTGGCTGGTTCTGCATTTGGCCTGACCGGCCTGACCGAGATATCTATGGTCGATGGAGCCGTGCTGCTGGCTGCCGCTGGAAGCATTCTCGGGGCCGCGCCGGCTATCATCAAGAAGCCTGCGAACATGACCCTGCCTCTTCCAAACGGCATGTGGGGATGGCTTGCGTTTTTCTTCACCGTTTCACAGTCTGTTGGATTTGCGTCGAACTCGTACACTATCTGGGAAGATGAGATTCTTCTGTTCTTCCTCACTACATTCGGCGTGTGCGCAGGTGTCTCCTCCATGCGGCAGAAGCAGACCACGGACCGCGTCTTAGGTGTATACCACTCCGTTCTGTTCGTGATTCTAGGCCGAATCGCATCTTTCTCTCGCCTCTGCCGTGAAGAACAAATGCCCTTCTGCCGCTCTACGTACTATGCTTCATCGAGTTCTTCCACCTCCGCCCCCTGGCAGCTTGCCATTCCTTTCCTGGTCACGCTCTTCCTGCCCAGCGTCGTGCGGTCCTTCTACGCCGGCTCCAAGTCCTATGAAGGCGCGGCTTCGCTCTGGATCGGCTTTGCCTTCCGTTTCGGTCTCTTCGTCACCTCCCTATTCTGGATTCTCGAAGGCGCCGACGACGGCGAGTGGCTACCCGTAAGCGAGGAAACCCTGAAGTTCGTCCGTGTTTTCCTAGCCCAGTTCGTCCTTGCCCTCGCGTTCGCAGCAGGCACCGCAGCATACCTCTACTCCAAGCCCTGCATCAGTATCAACGTGAGCAAACCCACCGAAGATCCCAGCAGCCCACCGGCCCCTATAGTCGCCGGCCAGCAACAAGGCCCACGAACAAAAGTCACAATCCTCGGCTTCGGCAACATCTACGGAACCCACTTCTGCTTCCTACTCATCAACTTCGCCCTCGCGATCATACTCATGCAGAAGCCAATGGGCCAAGGCGCCATCGCACTCCTCCTCTGGCAAATCCTCTCTCTCCTCGAAATCCTCGACACAAACAGCCTAACCATGTCAAACTCCTCCATCGGCCCCGTCATCCTCGGCGTCCTCGGTTCTTTCTACTACTTCAAAACAGGCCACCAGGCTACCCTCTCCAGCATCCAGTGGGAAACAGCCTTCATCCCCCTCACAACAATCCAATACCCCTGGTCCCCACTCCTCGTCATCCTCAATACCTTCGGCGCCCAGATCCTGGCTGCCATCGCCGTCCCTCTCACCGTCCTCTGGAAACGACCCCTCCAGACTCACGACCGTGTCCCCGCTTCCAATCCGAACAAGAACCCCGCCACACGCATCCTCTCCGATGTCGTACAGGCCGCTGGAACCCATATCATTTACTTGGCGACTATTAATCTCGCCACGACTATGTGGGCCGGCCATCTCCGCCGCCATCTTATGCTCTACCGCATCTTCAGCCCTCGCTTCATGATGGGCTCGGTGGTGCTGGCTGTTGTGGATGTCGTCTTGATGGTCTTTGCTGTCGGCGGTGTGCGTTGGAGTACTCTCAGTGTTGCCGAGATTTTCGGTTGGTGACGATGAGGGTTTGAAAAGGAATCATGGGCTGGGGAATACAAGTCCCAATCTCAGGTTGGACATAGAAAACGCACGCTTGGAAATGTGCACTTCCGTCCCCGGATCTCTCATCTCTCTTTCCATCGTCCAATCACTACATCTCTTCTTTTCTACGGCTACAGCCTTGTACACTCGCATCTTTCCCTTTCTCTACATCGCCTCGCTCTCACATTTGTACATGTGCTCTATATCACATTTCCCTCATTTCTCTTTCCTATCTCTTTTTGCTTCGACTATATATGTCGGTTGTTAGGTACTTTATTATAATCGTGACCACGGTCTGTTAAATAAACAAGCTTCACATAAAGTACGCCCAAAACACTCAAAAGAAAACAAGCCCACGGCAACACGCACGCCATCCCGGTTCCAGGGTAGGTAGGTATTGCCCAGGTGCGTATGTATACACATAAGCAACGGGAGGTAAAAATAGCCCAGTAGCGACGTTCTCAAAGGCATGGTCCAAATTGGCCGAAGAGTCTATACCGAGAGAACCCCTTCGTCAGTATCATTTTCTTACACAGATCATTTTTCCTGGTTAAGACAATAATCAGCATAGAGCCACAACCGTGGAACCTTTGTTAACATTTGTGAGCAGGCATAGGCGGATCTATATTAGTTTTCTACATTTAATACATAGGACAAGTCCAAGCCGAAGATTTTGTCTTACATATACGGCTCGAAGCTGACAGCACCCCACGCTAGCATAAGGCTGTGAAATACATATACTGACGGGAATCGAGTTCATTTCGGCTGAAATTATACGGGTTATTTTAATTGGTGTTGCCTATATGTAATGCCTTGCTACCTGACAATTTTGGCAACCCATCTTTTCCAACTAAGTTACATGTAGTTACGTGTAGTTAGCTAATGTACTTTATACTCAAGAACTTCTCATTTGAACTTCCCCCTAGATCTTTGATTTTGGTTGAAAATTTACAACACTCTGCTTTACTACATTCTGCTTTACTACATTCTGCTTTACTGCCAATTTTGAGAGCATGTCGTTTGGTCTGTCAATCGGGGATATCATACTTTGCAGTCAGATTACCTACCGTCTCTTCACTGCTGCAACATCTGGTCGGAAGAATGCACCGCGTGGCCTCAAAGAACTCGAAGAGACTTTGTTTGTCTTGCAATGTTCTCTGAGCCACCTACAAAGAACTTCTAATACAGTGTTGTCGAGATCATACGGTGATACTGGCGAGATTCAAGGGCAATTAGGGTTCATGATCGGCTCATGTCGCCAAACCCTAGAAGAACTCGAAAAAGCAACAGCAAAATACCGCGAAGCAGTGAAGAAACCTGTTTCAAAGAGATATAAAGGTCACAAAATCTCGCAACAATTCACCAGTGAGGTCAAAATTCAATGGCGGAGGTTTATATGGGATCTTAGAGGGGAATCGTTGAGTCAATACCGACGGAAGCTTGAATCACATACCGATGCGATCAATCTTCTCTTGAGTACGTTGATATGGTATGTCCTCAACTATTACCCTAAACTCACGACTTTGCTTAATAAATATTCTATAGGTCTGCTACCGATCGCATCGAACAGGATGGTAGACGTCAAGAGCAGAGGATGGAAGAATTGCTGCACCAAGCATCACATTTCAACAGTGCATTGTTCCAATTTCTGAATATCAAAAAGTTCCACGAAGAGGGCTGAGCAGACACCTCTCCAATCACTTTTATTTGAGAAATAGCCTCCTAGGTGAATTGAGATTGGAAGTTTCCACTAAGGTATCATTTAACTTGCGACCTACTTTACAGGAAACATCATTGCGTTGACCCCTCGGGGAATCTATCACTCTTCCTGGTTGAAATCTATTACAAGTCGCCCAGCTACCTGCCCGTTGCGTAGTTCCTCTACGGCCTCAGGCAGTCGGGAAATCGGGTATACTTTGCAAATCTGTCGTAGCAACCCTTTCCCAGCAAAGTCCAATGCGGCCGCAGTATCCTTCCGGCTCCCCACCAGCGTCCCCTTAATACTGAGATTCTGGAAGACGTATTGACATGGGTCCGCGCCGAGAACCATCGATCCTGCAGGGGGTAATCCAATACACATGACCACAGCGCCAATCCGATCCCCAACATAGGAGATCGCCGTTTTGTACGCCGCAGGGGCTGTGACGAAGACACCATGCACTCCGACCCCATCGGCAATCTCGATGACGGCTTTAACGGGATCTGCCACCTTAAAATCCACAAAAGCTGCCGCTCCCATGTCCAGTGATAAATCTCGCTTCGAGTCTCCCGTATCTACAACGATAGGTCGCATCCCCATCGCCTTTGCCAATTGTACGCCCTGTATACCCACTCCACCACCTCCTCCTGGGAAAACCACCCAAGCCCCAGCTTCAAGATTGGACTCAACGAGGGACCGGTACATAGTGCTAGCGCTGCACATAATGGGAGCGGCAATTTCATCTGGCACACCATCCGGGATTGGTGAGGCGTATCGCGCCGGAGAGACCACATATTGCTGGTACGTTCCTAATATAACATAGTCAGATATTAAGCAACTTCTTAACACAAAACTTGGCTAGGCTCACCCGCTGCCATCAAACCCGTATGCACCGCCGCTCTACAGTATGTCTCCTTCCCATTCAAACACAGTTCGCAGGAGCCGCAAGTATCAAGGAGCGGCTTGATCCCTGCCCTATCGCCTACCTTGAAAGTCTTCACACACTGGCCAACTTTGACAACTACACCCGCGCCTTCGTGGCCGGGCGATCGCACGCCAAATGTCGACATAGGTGGAGCACCTAAGTCTCCCTTCATCATATGAATGTCGGACGAGCAAAGGCCAGTAACATTCAGTCGGATTAATATCTCCTCGGGTCCTATATCAAGATAGCGTCAGTTTGATAATGTCCTCTTTGACAGATCCTGGCGTCTCTTAAGTCCTACCCGGTTCTGGTACAGGCACCATCTGGACTTCGATATGAAAGTCCGACCCTTCATTGACAACCACTCCCGCTTTGCAGTGGGTAGGTATCTCAAAATAAGCATCCGTCACAGGACCCATGATTAATGTTTTCTGTTTTGGAAGATATTGATAAAGATCAGTCATATCTACAGCTATTCTATGAAAGGTATAAATACTACTCCACTAATAGATGCAGCGCCGAGGCAAGAGACAGCGGAATTCCGCCGCAATGCCTACCCCGCCTTCAGTTGTCATATCGCGATGATTTTTTGTTCACTCCGTCTGGAGAGATGGAGGGCCCCCCAGAAGGGAGGGGGGGGGGAGGTCACTATATCCGTACTTCCGGAAGACGCTCGCCAAAACGCGGGTTATCCACAGAAGAGGTCCACAAGACTATAGCATGTAGAATGCTTCAACAGCCCATAGAGGTACCGGTTCAAAAGATAACATCACCGGATAGTCAATGGCATTTCCCAGTCGAAGTATGCAACTCACACTTTTGCGCTAAAACCAAATGTCCAATATACCTAGGTGGTTAGTACACATGAAGATCAAACTCATATGCTTTCTATTGGTCAACCCCTTCAATAGTCTGCGCGCAACGTCTGGTAAAACCTCCCTAACAACCTTTTAGGTTTACTCTCTATAATTTTTAATATGCGCTAGCAAGTTGCTTATATATATGGTCCCAAAAACCTGGGCATCATTGACGAGTAATATTTGGTCGAGATGACGGGTGGAGATCGCGATAATGTACATATATGTACTCAATTTTATGCTGATCCCGCAAGACCCTTATAAACCGCCGCCTCGACATCCTGGTACAGTTGGAACACTTGGCCATCGCCAAATGGTAGAATTTGCGCGCATATCATTCCCGCCACACCATTTTCACGATCACACCACCAGAAAAGGTTCGGCAGGCCAGACCACTGTGCCGTTCTCAGAGAACGGCCCGTAGTGCCCCCGCTTAGCATGAAGGTCAGTCCCCATCCTTGGCGATCCCCGGCAACAGTTGGGTGTAGTCCCGTGGCAGATCTCGTTAGGTCCGGCTCTGCGTTGGCCATGTACTTTTCACGCAGGGGTGGAAGACTTCCGATTTGGTCGCTGAACATTTCCTCCACGGTGTCTTTATTCAGTAGCTGCTTTCCGGTGATTGGAGAAGTCCCGTTGTTAAGCAGTACAGTTAGAATCTCTGGACAGAGACGTTAGCCATTGAAGCGGGTGATATCACGAAAAGATGGAAACATACGGCAGTAATCTTGGGGTGTTGAGAAACATCCTGCTCCACCACTGTTGAATAATGACTTGACGTCGGTCTCGTTGTCCACTATCAGCGATCGTCGGAGTAAATGGTTCCGGGAATGGATTCGGCCGGTCGAATCACGCTGGTGCATATAGGCTAGTCTGTCCTTCATCGTTGGAGTCGGGATCATCGAGATCTCAGTAAGGCCCAGCGGTTCAAAGATGTATTGGTGGAAATATTCGTTCAGGGGTTTTCCGGAAACACGTTCAATAACAATGCCTACCCAATCGATGCTTACCTGTTATATGGTTCACGTTAGGTTAGTAGCTGTAGCCTTCCAAGGTTGTCACTATTGATCAATGTATTCATTACCCCATACTCCCAATCTTCTCCTGGCTGGTTCACCAATGGCTGTTTGAAGTCGCTAAGATGTCCCGCAAATTCATCGTAGCCAGCAGGGCGGCCGTAGTCTCGTAATTTGTGATTCATGAAGGCATACCCAAAACCAGCTATAGAGTGGTGTCAGAAAGCACTCTCAGATAGTATGTCCCCTATCGCAATTACTCACCTGTGTGACTCAATAACATCCTCAACGTGATGCCTCTTTTCTTGTCAACCAATTTCCCATCTTCTTGCAAGACTTTGACGTCCTTCAGCTCGGGGCAGATCTGCTCGATTTCCTTAGCGTCATCCAAGGAAACCCGCCCCTGTTCCACCAGCTGCATGCACGCAATTCCGGTGATCAATTTAGTGCATGACGCGATCCAAAAGACATTGTCGGTGCTCATTGGCTCGGGACTTCCATGTCCTCTCTGTCCTCCAGCGTGGGAAAACATAAGCTTGCCATCTTTTCCAACGACTGCGACAGCAACGCCGGGAATTCCATTATCAAGGTCGCTACAAGCTGAATCAATTCGATTTTTGAGGGCTTCTAGGGTGGTAGTCGGGAGTAGACCCATTTTGAAATAGACAAGGGTTGATAGTTGAAACGGTCGACAGGTGAATATGAACCCAAGACTGAAGATGAGGGGCCCCGGAAACGCATATGCCGATCTCACACAATGAACATTGAATAGTCCCGAGGTCGGAGCATCAAGGAATTATCCTATACCCGACTTCTAGCAGACTTTATATTTCCGGTGCGGGGGTAGGATAATTCCGAACTCCCCGGGCCGACCTCGGGATGTGTATCAGGGCAAAAGGTGGGGTACATATCCATGGATTCATTAGATGGTTTCCAAGGTTCTTTTGGTAGGAAAATACCTAGGTAGGTATCACTTCTCACTAAACTGGTAAATTCTATTTAAATGTAGTAAGTATAGAGGTTAAAATATTCCTATCCATTCTATGACTAAGGAAGCATGGCTTAGCCAAAACTTTCCACTTCGGTATAGATAATCTACAGGAAAAGAAACCCGGAGACAACCGCAAGGAAAGACATGAATCCCGAACCACCAGCGGTCAAGTCCGAAGCCGCATTGAAAACCGGGGAAGCAGAGGGCGCACTGGGACGAGAAGAAACCGAGCCGGAGCTGGACGGTGTGGCTGTGCTAGCAGCAGTGATAAGGCTTCTACTAAATTCAGAACTGTTAGGTATAGCGACAACAGACGAGGAGGATGTGAAAACCGACCTAGAAGCGGAAGTCGTCTTCGAGGTAGTCGAGGAAGTCGAGTTAGTAGAACCAGTAGAACCAGTAAACTCGATACTCTCATACGATCCACTTTGGTCAGACCAGGTGTAAGACTCAGCCGGGTTGTAGTTGACGATAGTGACGTCCTTGATATACATAGTGAAGGGCGATTTGCTGTAATCTGTTTCGCCGCCGGCCCATTGGATCGTGCCCTGCGCATTACTTGGGTCGCCGCCGGCCCAAATGCCGATGCGAACGTTCATGGGTGTCTGCGGATATCTTGTGCCGGATTGCGCGTCGTTGAAGGATAGCGTGCGGATGACTTTCCCGTTAACGGACCAGGTGGTGGTTTCTTTTGTCCAGACGACTTTGTAGGTGTGGAATGTCTCTTGCGGTGTCGAGACAGGCTCCCAGATTGCGCGGTCGTATGTCGTGGTATCCCCTTTCCCGAAGTAGTTTGTCTCGATTTGGGTCGTGTCGCCACCGACGGCTTCCTAAGGTAGATATTGAGGTTAGATATAAAAGAATTTAGGAGAGAATGGGCATACAGTCACTTACCCAGTCAATCTCGTCAAGATCATCCGACTCAAGCACGATACTGCTGACGATGCCAGTGCCGGGGGCTGCTTTCATGGTGACCGAGACTTCGCCGAAGAAGATGTAGAAGTCGGATTGGATGGTGGGAGCATCACCTTGCTTGTTGACGGTAAACTCGGCGCCGTTTGAGCCCGTCTTGACATTTCCGGCAGTAGTCGTCCACTGATCTAGATCCGAGCTCTTGGTGAAGTCGAAAGTTTGTCTCGACTGGGTTGTGCCAATATTGGCCGGGCAAGTTTCTATAGCACGTCAGAAGGTGCTGTGTTTTGGATTACAGGGTGAGATACTTTGCATTGGATTGCAGTCGCTGAATGTTTGGCCTGAGACCAGAGTCGCAGCGGCCAAGCCTGCAGTAGCATACTTCAAGTAGCACAGCATTTCATATATCGGATTGATATAGGAATGGAAATATGTATAAGAGATAAAGAGAACAAATGAAAGAAAGAGTCGAGGTTAACAACCAAGAGTAATGACAGGCAGTTCCCGGAAAAGACAGTATGGTAGACTTAAAGAGAAAGGAGGAACTGGGAGTGGTTTAATATAATAACTACATATGTACTCCGTACTCTGTACCTGGCTGTCTATTCCCTGAGACATGTACTTTCGTGCCGGTTATTTATAGTCGGGGATAAATACTTGCCCGATGAGACTCGGCTGTGCGTTTACGTTCCAATTTCAAGAGTTATGGCCCTGAATAAACAATATCCAGAGTCTGATAGGCTCCAATTGGTTCGGTCTTTTGGATTTATTGCGTGGAATTCATGTAGGTGTAAGCAGGCTATGCACCCAAAAGGGGAACAGAATTTGCAATTTCACTTCGGCCCTATGTTGATTTGTACGGAAAACATGAAAAGCATTGTAATCAACTCCCAAACAAATACAATATATATTACATTCAAGAACTTATGCGTGAGATACTCGAGACCGCATAAAAGTGAATCAGATGCTAGGATCATTTCCAAACTCAGGAAAATGATCGCTGAAGGGTGGGAACATCTCATTTTCCGGAAAAATGGACAGCATCCCAGAGAAATCCTCCATTCCAGCCGGTAGGGATGGGGCAAAAGGAGGAATGGCGTCAGCCGTCGAAGATAGAAATAGGCTGTCAGGCATCCAATGCAATGTATTTGAGTGAGACTGTACGGGCTGTACTTGATGATCTCGGGTTACCATCATTGGATTAGACTCATCTTCGAAAACTTTCGCCGCGAGAGTTAAAAAGTGACGAAAGATTGCGCGCACTTGAATAATTGGACGACTTGATGTTTCAATGCGTGTCAAGCAATCGGCAATCGTTGTCATGAGTTTAAAATCATCAGTATCTGATGTTGCGACGACATTGCAGAATAGCACAAAGTATGCGGTGATAGGGTAGATGAGAAGTGTCCTGGACATTGAGTCAGAGTTCATTCCAACTTTCATGTGCAGAACGTAGCTTACCAGTGCAACAGGGCCACCGTACCTTGCCTTTCGGCTGATATACATATCGACACCAGTGAAGATATGCCGTGGTGGGCTGCTAACAAACACTGCTTCCTTATATCAACGGACTGGTTTACTGCGCCTCCTGTGATATGGAAGATGGTGGTCATGACCGAATGATAGGCGAATTGAAGAGCTGATATTTCCGACTGAGCATCTAGCCCTTTCCACGCCAGATACGGGCCCGAGATCTAAATAATGAGTCAGTAATGCTAGGAAAAATGTATCTAAGTATTTCCCTTACTCGCTCGATCCTCTCGTGGATTTGTTGCATATTCACCAACCAATGCTTCCCCATTCCATGTGAAGATAATAAGCCACCTGTTAGCATCGAGGAGTGCCACGTAAGGTACGGCAGAACAGCAGCCTGTACTCCAGCAAGACTAATGTAAATCTGAAAGAGGTCTGACGTGGAGTGTTGATGGCTGGATTGGGCGGAAGTGAGGTGTCCAATTTCAATATCAAGTAAAGTCTCGAATCTTCCCATCTTGAAAGCAAAATTCTTATCCAGGATATAGCACCAGGCGACACAGTAATATTCTTCTTCACTCACAGTGCCTCCGGTCTTCATGGTAGTGTCAAGGCCCAGACTGACACACACCCTGCAGGCAGCTTTGGTAAGTTCCCAGCATGCAGTGATGTCCCCGGATCCTTGATAGAGGAATATCTGATTTTCGTTAGATCTGATACATTCTTTTCAGGATTGTAAATACTTACACCGGAAAGAAGCGCCTGCAAGAGCCCGAGCGACGGAGTCGCTAAGAGAGAAATGCTTCGAAGGGCTACTTTTGCTGAGGCCTGGAATTGCACCACGCTATGTGTCATTTCATGGATCAGTTCACTGTCAATTCCAGTGTTGGTGGTGGCAGTCAGAAACTTGGAAGCCACAGCATTGACGCAAACAGTGCTGATGAGCAAGTCGTGAGGCGATCCAGTCCTATGAAGCAAAGTGAGTCCCATTTGCTTTAGTGTTGCTTCAGATATGTGTCTGAAGTAGTCCCTAACAAATGGGCCAAGGCTCGCCTCCCTGATGTCTATTGAAATATATCAGAACCAGCCACTTTCATTCATTGAGCACCAAGGAATAAGAGGGGTACCTTTTAACATCCAGGCTAATAATTCAAAAGAAGGCGTTCTTATTTGATCGACAGTGATGTCACTAACAACGTGCACCGGGTCTTCAACACTCTCTGAGAGTTGAGAAGCCAGCCCCAACCCCGATTCCAAGATCTGGCGGCGATTGATGGTGAGCCATTCCAGATGATCCAGGTGATATTGAATGGTGGTATGGGCATCACGAAGCGAGAGAGGCTTATCGTAACCCGGAGATGCCCGACGAGACTGGTGATAGTCCAGCCTGGAGTAGCTGTTGGATATGGCTGCGGAATAATCATGTGGTCCTAATAATGAATTTTGCGGATCTTGAGGGTTTGGGACCTGGGGTGATTTTGGACGTATTTGACCTCTGTTTTCTACCACCGCTAGCTGAGTAGTGTTTCTTGCTCGCTTGCTGACTCGCAGACGAGAGCATACGGTATTGTTATCCTGGCAGTTACCACATGGGTTGCCTCTGTCACAACGGACCTATGTTTGGTTAGGGCAACTTCCCATACGGTCTTATAATGAAGCTCAATCACACCTTGCGAGAGAAGCACGAATCACACTGGAGTAGGGGGCCAAAGTCGTTAGCATTACTCGCATAGTAGCAATTGTAAGAGCCGCATACCACTGAAAGAGGTTTAGGATGATTCTTAAGTACTGGCCCTGGTGGCATTCTTGCGAGCGAGAGACATAGGACATTGAGCGAGCATGGGAGATGAAGAAAAAGGTGCCATTCTGTACTTTTAAGTCAAGGAATATATATTGAAGCGCAAACCTCTAAAGATTCCTATATTCCTATAGATCGCTATCGAGCTTGATACTCCATGAGAAGCTTGTGGTCCCACTCCGTTGCTTCTTTATGGGGCTCCGAGGGGGCTCTGCTGTTGAAGACTTGTTCTGGTTGGACAACAATGATCCGATGTGTTCTTCATTTCTGATTTAAACTATTTTGTTCCTATTTTTATCAATTTTATACATTTAGAACTGTGCTAAGCCCCTGACTGTTCCAAGATTCGCTTCATAACCGCGTGTCCGTCTTGGCGCGGGTATATATACAGCCCTACACTCCGAACTCCGTGGCCCGATCGGATATAGTGGCCTATTATTAGCCACGGGTGTATATCGGGAACTGGAGAAACTGTAAGGAGACATCCATATTCAGTACATCTAAATGGTTGAGGGCTTTATATCAGGATTGTGTCATAGTCTGTTCATTATGTGTAGTACGCAATGAATATCAATAGATTGGAAAGTCCTCGATTCCACTAATAATTTCACAAAAGGAACCCACTTTTTTACTATAGACTATTATTCTCACAGCAGGAAGTTGTTGATTAGAGATGAAGAGCAAAGACATGTTCAAATGTTGTTCCTGATCGACATCAGGTTTCTGCAGCCCCATAAAATCCGATCGGGCCGTCTATAATTATTCGGTATAAGCATATTCTATACCAGGCAGAGCAATAGACCAGCAGATCTCGGGTATAGATACTCCCCAAGAAATAGATATAAGTAGGCCCCGCTGTTGAACTGATACATCGCAACAGACAAGTCTCTTCCAACAATCTTCAATCCTCATTCAACAGTCCTCAACCTCCAAAACCTTTACTATCATGCGTTTCACCATCCTCACTGCTCTCGCCTTTGTTGGCCTTTCCATGGCTACCTCGGTACCAACCCTTTCATACCTATCATATCCCGTTCAACTCTAATTGGATAATAGATCCCCTCCGGAGGAAAGTGCAAGCAGGATGGAAGCTTGGGTAACTGTGAATCAAACCTCTGCGTGGTATGGCCCTGATTATAACACTTTGCGAAAGCCAGAAGATGCTAATTCCATTCTACAACAGCAACTGGCTGACCAGCCATATGGAAAGTGCAAATAAGCTTGCACATGGAGAAAAGTACCTTTACAGTGTACAGAATCAACTAGGTTGATTACAGATCATGCGGGGCCACTTTCCTTCATATCATACCGCTAGCTTATAGAAACACCGTTTGTTTCCACAATCAACTGATGTAGAACATGTGCTAGTAGGCTGTGGCGAGGGGAAGCTCTGTTTGGGAGTTCGAGGAAGACTGTTGGGATGAAACAAGGCCTGTGCTAAGATCTGTAAAAAGGCACCATTATGTCAAATCTAGTATAAAACACTGATTTATTCACTAAAACCCTAATCCTAATCGCGACAGCGCTGACAGGCAAGAAACATTGAAAAGAAAAAACTTTTGGAGGGGTATTCACAAATGCGACAATTGTCTTGCATCACGAAAAAAAACACAAGATGGTGTACATGAAGTCGTTTCTAGGGGTCATTGGTCATCGAGAGGGGAAAGGATTGGGTTATTTCTCGTTAGAGGGAGAGGTGGTGTAAGATAAGGAGAGAATGGATGGAAGTGAGAGGAGAGGGTGTAGATATGGGCAGTAAAAGGAGAAGAGGATAGACATGGAGGTCATCTCGCCCAGAATTGTCATCGGCAAGACTCAGCAAGAAAGACGGATCAGCGGGCCCAGCGTGAGAAATCCAAATTCCGGAGAATGTTGGTGTCTGCCGCTGCATTCCATTCCGCAGCGAAATCGGTCTGTACTTGAGGCGCACGAGAGGGTAGTTCCTCCGAGAAGATATTGGGTTTGGTATTCCGCCGCAGACCTGGATAAGTCCCTTCGGCGGCCTCAGAGCCTTGGCTTTGGGCTTTGAGAGCCCGCTCGCGGACTTTCTTGATTTCTCGCAGACGGGTGGTCCAGGACGACGTATGTTCACCACCCTTGTTGCTCCAGACAAGCGAGAAGACAGACGCATTGAGGGCAAGAATGCGAACAAAGGCTGCCAAGTTCTTGCCGGAGATGACCTTTGGTGTCGCAGCAGGTGAGACGTCTGGCAAGCCGGGTTTGCTTATGACCTGCACGCTGTAGTAGAGCTTCTGCGGATCTGTCTCACCACTGACATTGCCACTTTCGTCGTAGGCAATCCGAGATGATGGCGTGATGACAATGTTGATAGAGTTGAACTCGGACGGAATTGTGTCAAAGTTGAAGGGCAGGTTGGATCGGTTGAACACAATGGTGACGTGGTTATTGCCAAGGTTTCGTTTCTTGTTGACGCAGGCCGGGTCACGGTCAAAGTCCGTAGGCATCATTGTTGCAACATGATACACAATTTCAGTCACACGATCCCGCCAAGCGTAGGTGTATTCTCCATCAGTATCGGCATACAATCCCTGCGGATTGAATTGGGGGTTCCGAAGGGACACTTTGGTTCCCAACCCCGACAGCAGATTTTCGTAATCCGCAGAACCACCAGTGTTGGCTAAAATATCCGCCTCCTTTGTCTGGCCATTATCAATGTATACAACGCCAATCCGGTGACCATCCACAATGTCGGTGCGATCAAAGTTACTAATCGCACGTCGAGTGATATCGTCTTCCGGAACCGGGATGGGTTGCATGACCGTAGGCGTAGGGAAGGCGGTGGCAGTCAATTGAAGCATAACATGACTCGGCAGGACTGCCGTGCGCATGGAGTCGGAACGCAAATGGGCATCTGGAGTTGGAGGAACTTGATGCGGCAGAACTGGGGCCGTCCGCTGTTGATAGACAGAGTATGTGGTACCCGATGCCTGGCGCTTCGTGATCTGAGACAATCCAGATAATCCGGCGCTCTCGACGGTGACGATACTCATGCCGACAATCCATGACTTCTTTGCAACTGGACCATCCTCAGGGGAAGGGGGGAAGCTTTCGAAGGGGATGGTCTCTCCAAGATCCGAATAAGCGACTCGCTGCATCAAATCGATGAATACTTGGCTTTGTTCTTCTACCACCTCTTTTCCATGTTCGTCGTGATATATGAGTCTGCTGGTGATCCAATTGACATGTTTGGGTCGATCCTGGAGTTTCAGAGACAAGAACCAGAAGACCATGACATGGTAGGTGAGGTTCGAGATATACTTCGACATTCCATCTTGGGAGGTCTCGACAGCTTCAGCTGCATGGGCGGCAATTTCCTTTGCCCCGGCACTGAGTCTAGACTGAGGAGGTTGAGCTGACAGAGAGGCCCTTGCAGCCAATTCAGAGGCTTTGTACCGATGCTCTCGAGAGGTCTGCAAAAATCGAATGCAGATGCCGAACACAGTGCGGATCTCCTCCTCGCGCAAGTTGACGTAGACATCGGGCAATCGGGCAAGCAGGGCCAGGAGCTCCAAAATGTGGACAGCAATGTTTGACATGGTGATCACCTTTGACATCCTATCAAGAATGCTGTTCAATGATTTCGTGACTGACATTGGGATTTCATAGCAACAGAGTGACAGTGCTTGAATGCACCCACGGGATGTGCCGCCCCATGATCCAATGATACCCTGCATGAAAGCTCGGACAAGATCATCCTCTTCACTCTTGGCAAAGTGTTCATGATAGCTGACAAGCATGCAAAGCGCATCGAAGATGCAGGCGGCCACATCGCTCTTCTTCAGTCCAGTGGTCTCAGGAGGCTCATGGAAGGTTCCATTCTTGACCTGATCACACAGAATGCTGCGAAGGAGCGTGATCTGAGGGATAGCATCTCTGAAAAAGTCTTTGTTACCAAGCTGAGGTCCTATATGAGTAAGAATGTAGCTGTAAACATCCCAGTCGACTTCTCGTTGCAACAAGGTGATCACAACTTCGAGCCACATCTTGACCTTCAACAGCCCCGTGGTTCTTGTTATTGTCGTTTCTGATTCGGCGGGGTTAGATTCCTCCGGGTGGGTGTAGGCAAATACGACAGGACTAGACTCTCCAGATGGTTGCTCCGGAAGCACTTGTGGCAGAGCATATGTCCATACTGGGGCCGTCAGCTTTGATCCACGGGCAGAGATAGAGCCACGTCCCTGGGCCGACTTCGACATTGGGGTTGGCGCAGACTCTCTCGCTGGAAGCTTTCCGGTTGGTGAGACTGGTGAGTTATCTTGCTGAGGAATCTCGCGGGTGGGGCTATCGCTAGGGGCCTGTAATTTAGAGCCACCATCGAGATTGCGACCCAGTACGTTCATCAAGAAGTCACTCTCCGATGTTGATATGACTGTGACTGACCCAGCCGAGTCACATCGCAGTCGGAAAAGTAGTTTTAAGACCGTCAAACGCGAGTCTACTGGTCGACTTGGAGATTGAGCAATGTCTAGAAGTGCCTCGAAAACCATCACAGCTTTGGTTGAGGAGAGGTGCAAGGCACGCAGCATCATCTTCACAAGGCCCACAGCACAGACGTTTGTCAAACTTAACTCCAAGACACTAGTGGTGGATGTACGGCGCTGAGATCCATGGCTCGGAGGATGCTCGCGCGGTTCGTCGCGATGGAGTTCCGCCTGCATCGGCGCTCCAATAGTGCTTATCAGCAACTTGAACATATCATCATCACTGTATTGTATAGCCGGGCCCGTTAACAAAGACACCAGGGACTCCAAAAAGAGAAGATCATGTTCTGCCGAGAAATCCTTCAATAGGAGCCCGAGAAGACCGTATTCGGGGGAGAAAAGCAAATCCTCATGGCCGGATAGAGCTTCTTTCAACGTGTCCAAAGCTAGGATGCGGATGTCCGAGCTTTGTTTTCGTGGTTGAACAAAACACTCGACCAGCTCACGGCAATGCTGAGCCCAGTCTGAATTGTTGGAAGGATGGCAGATTTTGTCTTCTCTCATCGAATGGATGATGAGCTCAGCCTGTGGAGGCTCAACGTGCTGGTGTATCTTCATGAGGAACCGGACCGCATGCTGTTTTTGCTCTCGGTTGAGTTGTTCCCACTGAGATTCAAGAGCAGAAGCAATGCGGATGAGATTTGCCAGAATGTAGGATTTGGTCTCGTCGTACGTAGGTTTGCCCTGAGGGCTAGTGGTAGAAGTGGGGGATGGCGCTGACTCGTCCACGAGCCGGCGAGAACAGAGTATGATAAGATTGACAAATGCGGTCCAATCCCGTTCCAATGCGACTCGAACATAGTCTCCTTCCAGAATGTTTAGACACAGATCCAACATGTCGGCATCCACTCTGCTGTCATCCTTTTGGGCAATGACTTGCAATGATTCCATCAGCTGATCAAAGGGAAGCTGGGGCATGCCATCTTGGCCATAAGCACGGACAAAATCAGAGAACACATAAAGTGTGCCACGGAGAACATTCAGATTCCGACTTTGTTCGACGGCGCACGAATCTCTCAAGAAGTCATGGAGTGTGTTTACCATCTCTGCCTGTCTTCGTGATTTGGCTAGACTGCGCACTGCTCGTGATGTGGGCCCAGAGAGGGGTTTGACTGATGCATGGATGCTGCAAAGGACTTCCAAGAGAGTTGGGAAGCTTATGTCAGGCACATCGGCATACATAATGACAGCGTCAAACACGGCCAAAGAGTTCTTTATATCCGCCGCGACACTGGTTCTCCTGCAAATTGTAAATATTTCCGTGAGGAGAGTTTCGATTTCCTCCTGGGTTGGCTGTTTTCGCTGCAAAGTGATCAGATCGACCGCGAATTGGAAGAGCTCTGCAAACACTGCTTCATCGTGACTAGGTCCATGTGGTTTAACCACTTTTCCCTTTTTCGCCTTCGCTCGCGCAGATGCGATTGTCTCATAAAACGGAACGATCCACGAGGAGATGATATGGAGAATTGAGGAGCTCGCGAAATCCAATTTCCTGCCATGATCTGATAGGGAGATCAACGACTGTACGCGCGCAGCAATCACTTCTGGCTCGGTTGGAGAAGCTATCGATTCAAAGATCAGCCGCCTAGCTGACGGAGACAAATCTTGACGGGCTGCAATCGCTTCTAATAATCTGGCACCACTTTGCTGAGCATCCGGCGAGCTTTCATGACGCAAAAGGTACTCGGCAGCCTCCCACAGCACCACGGACTGGTCGGAGCTGAACCATGAGAGACCCTTTGATAAACCGTCCGCCTCCTCGATCGCCTGTGCTAGATTTTGCCTTTGGGACAGATTGTGGAGTGACGTCTCGAAATTCAGGCCACTGGGAGTGTCCGAGGAACTCGACACAACACTGCCACGATGCATTGATTCGGATCCGTGCGCACGCCGATTTGTTCCGCGACTATCCATGTGAGACAGCGAGTCGCTGCTGCTTTCCTGTAATGAGACCGGGGAATGCGATTTGGGTCGACCAACACCTAGAGTTTTGAAGACATCTGCGAAGCTAGTTGACGAGGGTTTGTGCTGGGAGGACTGTGGAACATCATCGGAAGACATCCGCTGCAGTGGCCGAGGGAGAGAGTCAGGCGGACGTGGTTTGTGAACTATTTGACAGCCAAGTTAGTCCAGGTATTGCATCATCCACGACAGACAACATAGAAGGGCAGATAGGGAATTTTTACCCTTTAAAAGTTGGCAAATAAGAGCTACTAACTACATAGGAAGTTCCTATGACCAGAAAATGCACATGCAGGGACTCAAATGATGTCTAGCAAGCTGCGACAATGGGCATTTGGTGATCAATATCGGCGCGCCAAACGAGCCTGATCGGCAGCGGATAGGGAATTGGACCGGGATAACAAGGTCAGATGATGAATATCAATAGAACTAGTACCCCGCCAGATCGATGACACAACAAGCAAGTGATGTGATGTGGATTGAGGGGGGTTATCAATCACGCATCGGAGATGAAGATATTCCAGCCCAATCACCTGATGTACTTAGTACTGATGTCACACACCGCCCGGAATGTGTGGCAGAAAGGGCGGTGAGGGTGAGGCTAAGTTCAGACTTGTGACTCCATACATGTACTTTTGCTAGTGCTGAGCGTGAAAGATTTGAGGCTATACATACAGGTATCCATGAACTCTTTATATGTAGATTTTTGGAGGGGCTCCCTTCTACAGAGTGCATGCTATTGAAGACCATTTTTGATTAGTTCAAATCACATGACTCACAGTTATCGGGAAGGCAGAAAAGTCAATCAAAGTGGGGGGGCGGTGACCACGGAAAGGCGGTTTTTTTACAGCATCAAAAATTATTTGATTCTTTCTTCCCCCTTGGCAGAAGCCAGGAACGGCACCCTACATTTCTTTTCTTTTTCGAGGGTCTTTGGTTATACTGGTCGTTCTTTTTAAATTCAATATCAAATCTCACTTATCTTGTCTCAGTCGGGTCTTTCATCCCCACCATCACCAGGATGAAGTACGTCGTGGTTTCTGGAGGTATTTATTCCGAGTCAATCTCCTAGGAACAAGCAGTAACTGACTCATGTATAACAGGTGTCATCAGTGGCATCGGGAAGGGCGTAATTGGTACACCTCTATGAATCGAACTAGAAAAAAGCCGCTCGGTCTAACATTCTCCAGCCTCGAGTACCGGATTGCTGCTGAAGACTCAGGGTGCCCGAGTCACCTCGATCAAGATCGATCCCTATATGAACGTCGATGCGGGAACTATGGCCCCTACCGAGTACGTGGTTGCTCTCAATTTCCATTTCTGAACGCTGTTCCTGATATAAATTTCTTAGGCACGGAGAGGTGTTCGTGTTGAACGACGGTGGCGAAGCGGATCTTGATCTCGGAAACTATGAGCGGTAGGTTTTTCTCTTCGTGGGTCAACCAACCCGAGACTAATTGATATTCTGCGGTCTAGCTACCTTGGCGTTACCCTTGGAAGGGATAACAACATCACAACCGGGAAGGTCTACAAGCATGTGATCGAGAAGGAGCGCCGCGGCGATTATCTTGGACGTACGGTGCAGATTGTGCCGCACTTGACAGACGCTATCCAGGAATGGATCGAGCGTGTGGCTAGAACACCCGCTGACGACACCAACGAGGAGCCGGATGTTTGTGTTATCGAGCTTGGTGGCACACTTGGTGACATTGAGAGCGCTCCTTTCGTTGAGGCACTGCGCCAGCTGCGTCGTCGGGCTGGCAAGGACAATTTCGTCCAGATCGTATGTTTAATAACTGACGGACCATTCGACTCCAACTCTGACTCTTTTCTAGCACGTTTCCCTGGTTCCCGTCATCCACGATGAATTGAAGACCAAGCCTACCCAGCAGGCTATCCGGGATGCTCGCTCAGCTGGCTTGAGCCCAGATCTTATTGCATGCCGTTGTGAGAGACCCCTAGACAAGGCCACCACTGACAAGATCGCCATGTTCTGCCAGGTTGAGCCAGAGCAGGTGATTGGCGTGCACAATGTCAGCTCTACCTACCACGTCCCTCTGCTTCTCGAGGAGCAAGGCTTCCTTGGTGTTCTGAGTGACCTTCTCAGCATCAAGAAGGTCGACATCTCTCAGACTCAGCTTCTCAAGGGTCAGTCCACTTGGAAACAGTGGAAGACCCTTACAACTGCGCAGGAGCACACTTTCGAAACTGTCAACATTGCTCTCGTTGGCAAGTATGTCACTCTCCACGACTCTTACTTGTCCGTCATCAAGTCCCTGGAGCACGCGGCTATGGCTTCCCGCCGAAAGCTCAACATCATTTGGGTTGATGCCTCGCACCTTGAAACCGAATGGGAGGAGACCAACTCCAAGGAATACCACAAGGCCTGGTATGATGTCCACACTGCCCATGGAATCTTGGTCCCAGGCGGCTTCGGTACCCGAGGCACCAATGGTATGATGCGCGCTGCCCACCACGCCCGTACCAAGAACAAGCCTTACCTTGGTATCTGCCTGGGTATGCAGATTGCAGTGATTGAATACGCCCGTAACGTCTGTGGGCTCGAGGGTGCCAACTCGGTTGAACTTGATGAGCGTACCACCCATCCGATCGTGGTGTACATGCCCGAAATCGACCAGGTGAACCTCGGCGGTACTATGCGTCTTGGTTCCCGTCCTACCCTCTTCCAGGAGAATTCCGAATGGTCTAAGCTCCGTTCTCTCTACGGATTGGACCGCACTTCTGTCGATGAGCGCCACCGCCACCGCTATGAAGTTAACCCCGAGTATATTGATCAGCTCCAGGCTGCCGGTCTCCACTTCATTGGCAAGGATGACCGGGGTGAGCGCATGGAAATTGTCGAGCTGAAGGACCACCCTTGGTTCGTGGGTGTTCAGTTCCACCCCGAGTATATTTCTCGTGTGTTGGCACCCAGCAAGCCATTCCTCGGATTCCTTTCCGCCGCGGCCGGCTGTTTTGACCAGGTCAAGGCTTTGTCTCAGGCGAAGGAGATGGATTTGGTTAATGGGGTCAGCAACATTGTTGTCTAAGCATTAATGGTTCCAAATAATGGTTCCATAGGAGTTTGTAATTTTCACGAAAAAGCATTATGAATATAGAGAATTAAATAAAAATATCTACCACTTAATACTACTCTCCAATTGTACATCTCCCGATTTTAATACTCCATACAGAGCGCAGAGTCACTGCGCAGAGTATCAAGCCTCATGCCTGAGGCAGAGAGAGGCTCAAGCATGTGACGTTCTAACCACATTGGGACTAGCGTACTTCCAGTGTTTATGTGGGCTGTTACAATTTATTGAGCGCTCGCATTATTATCTTTGAGCTTTGGATCTTTTATCTTTTTCCATCTGTGGTAATCAGCACTTCTGCTCACCTTTGAATCTTCTGAATACTTAATTCCTACCTGTTCACATCTATCTTTTTTCCGTTTTCCTTTCCTCATCTATCCCGTCTCACTTGTATTCATACCCCACGTAACAAGATGGCGGAGGGTCTTGGAGCTCTGTTAGAGGCAAGCTTGGACCCCAGACAAAACAAGGCGGGTGAGTGATAAGAGTTGACCCCCGGGTACTTGAAACAGTGTTGACTGATGTGATTCTTTTTTTCTTTCAGCCGAGATTACTCTTCGTCAGGAAGAACAGAAGCCCGGTTTCTCGCTACAGCTTCTTCAAATCACCGCATCGGAGACCACACCTTACAACACACGTCTTGCTAGTGCTCTATGCTTTAAGAACTTTATCAAGCGCAACTGGACGGATGAAGATGGAAATTACAAGCTGCAGCTGGATGAAGTTACGACTCTCAAGCGCGAGCTGATCTCCTTGATGATTTCGGTTCCACCGGGAATTCAGAGCCAGTTGGGCGAGGCCGTTAGTGTGATCGCCGACAGTGACTTTTGGGAGCGATGGGATACTCTGGTTGATGTAAGTTGGTACTCAACAAAGCATTGTAATGCTATTTCTGACAATTTGTTTTTCTCTAGGACCTCGTGTCGAAGCTGTCACCGGGCAACCCCACTGTCAACATTGGTGTGCTGCAAGTTGCACACTCCATTTTCAAGAGATGGAGACCTTTGTTCCAGTCCGATGCGCTCTACACGGAGATCAACCACGTTCTCGGCAAGTTCGGTACTCCGTTCCTGGCCCTGTTTGAGGTATGTTCAATTTTCTACCCAGTTTTACTTCCGTGGGCCGAATGTTAACACATCCCAGGCACTGGACAACTACCTTGAGCAAAACAAGACCAACAAAGAGAACTTAACCCAAGGGTTCACTCAGCTCAACCTGATGGTCAAGCTGTTTTACGACCTTTCCTCCCACGATCTCCCTCCTATGTTCGAAGACAACATCTCCGGAATCGCAACCATCTTCCTCAAATACTTGACCTACGATAATCAATTACTCCACACCGATGATGAGACGGAGGCTGGTCTGTTAGAATATGTTCGCGCTGGTATCTTTGAAGCCTTGACTCTCTACGTACAGAAGTACATGGATGTGTTCCAGCCTCACGTTGGACAGTTCATTGGGAGCTCATGGAGTTTCCTCACAACCATCGGTCAGGAGACCAAGTATGATATTTTGGTCAGCCGAGCACTGCATTTCTTGACATCTGTCGCAGGCATGCCCGAGCATGCCGCTGCTTTCCAAGCCGAGGAAACCTTGGGCCAGATAGTTGAAAAGGTCATTTTGCCGAACGTTAGCCTGCGCGAGTCCGATGAAGAACTCTTTGAGGATGAGCCGATTGAGTTCATTCGACGGGACTTGGAAGGATCTGATAGCGAGACCAGACGCCGGGCTGCCACTGATTTCCTCCGCAAGCTGGCAGAAAAATTCGAAGAGCCAGTGACCCAGGTCGTCCTCAAGTATACCCAACACTATCTGGCCGAGTATGCCAAGGATTCATCCAACTGGAAGGCCAAGGACACAGCGACTTACCTTTACTCCGCTATCGCGGCCAAGGGCACTGCGACCGCCTCGCACGGCGTGACTGCCACTAACCAGTTGGTCAGCATCACGGATTACTTCCAGCAGAACCTCGCCGCGGATCTTATCAACGAGGGTGGTGTTCACCCTATCCTGAAGGTCGACGCAATCAAGTATCTGTACACTTTCCGCAGCATCATTACCAAGGAACAGTGGCTGCAGGTTCTACCTGTGCTGGTGAAGCATTTGGCGTCGTCGAACTTCGTCGTCTACACCTACGCTGCCATTGCCCTGGAGCGAGTACTTTTCCTCACCGACAGCCAAGGACAGGCAGTCATTCCACCTACTGAAATTACACCGCTTGCCAAGGATCTTCTTGAGCACATTTTCCAGCTGATCCAGAGTAATCCGGCTCCTGAGAAGGTGCAGGAGAATGAGTTCTTGATGCGTTGCGTGATGCGGGTTTTGGTTGTTATCAAGGAGGGCGTGGTGCCTTTCACCGATCTCGTCCTCCAGCGCTTCATTAATATTACCAGTATCATCAGCGCGAACCCAAGTAACCCCCGATTCTACTACTTCCACTTCGAAGCTATGGGCGCCTTCATCCGGTACGTTCCTAAACATTTTTTGTTTCTAAGTGCTAAACGCTAACATGATGATAGATTTGCTGCTCCTGCCAATCCTGACAAGCTCGAGCAGGCTCTTTACGCGCCCTTCGCAGCTATCCTCCAAAATGATGTGCAGGGTGAGTCAAACCAGTCGATATCTTTGTCAGAACGAACCCTTACTGACAAATTTCAGAATTCATGCCCTACGTTTTCCAGCTCTTCGCGGCGCTGCTTGAGGCCAACCCATCCGGCACCCTTCCCACCTACTACCAGGAACTTATTGGCCCTATCCTGATGCCCGTTATGTGGGACTCGAAGGGAAATATTCCTGCCTTGGTCCGGCTGCTTGCCTCGATCATCCCGCGTGGTTCGCAGTTCATCATTGAACACAAACAGATCGAGCCCATCCTTGGTATCTTCCAGAAGCTAGTTTCAACCAAGGCCAATGAGAGCTTTGGCTTTGATCTCTTGGAGACAGTTGTTGCTAACTTCCCACCGTACGTATCACATCTTCCAAGCGCCCAATTGCCAGTTATCTAACTCCGCTTTCCCTAGAACTGCCCTTGAGAACTACTTTGTCATGATCATGCAGATCATTCTTCAACGTCTGCAGAACTCCAAGACAGAGAACCTGACTATGCGCTTTATTCGCTTCTTCCACTTCATCTCGGCACAGGACAACAAGGGCTACAGCGCAGACTTTGTCATCCAGGTCACCGACAAGGTGCAAGAGGGGTATGTATCCCCACTCTGTTTAAATTGTTCAAATGCTAATATATGCTTAGACTATTCACCCCCATCTATGTCAACGTCATCCTGCCTGAAACTCAGAAGCTTGCCCGGCCTTTGGATCGCAAGACGGCTATCGTCTCCTTCACTAAGACCCTTGCCAACTCAGAGGCTTTTGCCACTCGGTACAGCCAGAAGGGGTGGGGCTTCACCTGCACCGCCTTGCTCAAGCTTCTCGAGCTTCCGCCGCTGCCCGCAAGCAGAGATGATCTCATTACCGATGCAGACATCGAAGACATGTCCTTCGGTGTTGGGTTCACTCCTCTGAACACCATCCGTGCCCAGCAGAAGGACCCGTGGCCCGAGACTGGTGCCGACCTCAAGGCTTGGGTGGGCTCATACCTGAAGGAGGCCGATAAGAAGCAGAATGGCCGTATTTCACAATTCGCCCAGGAACGTCTTGACGATCAGTCAAAGACTGTGCTGGCAAGTTACATTTCTCAATAGTGGCTTTGCTATGGTCCCATTCCGTTTCAAGAAACTAAAAAAGTTCAACTTACGCGTGTTTGCTTTCTCCTTCAGAGTAATGCAATCCTTTTCCCAATTCCCCCTACTACACCAAATGCATGTTGCGATGAGACACTAGATCCATGAAATAAATGTTTGTTTGATTTTCCATTACAAGCACATCTATGAGAATGTAAATCTCTCAAAAATAAACGCTCAAACACCAATGCAGTAGACCTACTATACAAAATGCTCATGTAACAACCTTGGAAGATAAAGCTCACATCATACACCCTTTCCAGGCACTTCAGATGTAGCCTCTCCCCCGCCCCCAGTTTCCGATCCAGTCTCCTTAGTTTCTCCCTCCTTTACATCATCGTCCCATATGATCTCGATCTCATCCTCTTCCTCTTCAATTTCCCCCTCTTTCGCCCCCTCCCCAAGCTCTCGATACTTCCTCCGCGTCTTCTTCATCTTACTAGCCTTCTTCTTCTTCGCCGCCGCAGCCTTGATCGCAACCCGGCTATTATCCCCATTCTCTAGCGCCTCGATTTTATCAGCGAGTAGCGAGCGCGCAATCTTCGCGTTCTGCGACTGTGAACGCGTCGCTTGGCATTTGACCACCACCCCGCTGGGCTTGTGGATGATTTGTACGGCTGAGTTGGTTTTGTTCTAGGTTTTGTTAGTTTTGGTCTGTGACTGGGATGGCGATGGTCTATGGGAAGAGATAGAAGAGGGCTATGGTCTGGGAATGGCGATTGGGACTTGAAACATACAATCTTCTGTCCGCCGGGCCCGGTGCCTTTTAGGTAGGATATTGATATGTCGGCATCGTTGATCTTGAGTCGTGGGGGGAGGGGTTTGGCGGGGACGATGGGGGTTTGGCTGAAGAGTCGGGCTGGGGCTGCTAATGTTCGGGACGATATCCACCAGTGTAGGCGAGAGAGCATTGCTTTGGTGCTGGCGCTGTGGTTTGTTGAAGGTTGAGGTTATTGCCGCCGAGGTTTGCGATAAGATAAGCTTGAAGTATGATTTTTGCCTCCTTTGGGTGGTTTTCTGGTTGAATTAAAGACGATAAGCTTGGTATTAGATCAATGGAAGTTCTAGGCAATTGGATATGTATCTGTTTTGTTGGTTAGAAGTGGTGTCTATATTTAGTCCTGTAAGCTTTCCTCACTGCAACTAGATGAGAGGACTTCCGAGGTGATCATGAATAGCAACCATGGAGAGCACTTATTCAAGGATCATGAAACGGATATTGGGTCTCGTAGACCTGGGCTAATCAATTTGACCAGCGAAAGGACATTTGTACTATATCTATACTCAATATTGTTGCCTACATACTACATATATACCGAGTTATATGACACAAGTACGGAGTACAATTGAGACCAATGTTTAAAATAGGTAATGTACTGATAGAGGAGATACGAAGGACAGGTTATGCGTACAGTATATGTAGAATCATACTATCCAACGTCGTGACATTTTAAATTGTACATACTACGAAACACTAAGTATAAAGTACCTGAGACTCAGCCGTGCAATGGCGGCGAACATAAGTACTGGGTACAAACTCTTGCGGCAAACACGGAAAGGGGAAGGGTTTTGCAGTTCCCCCAGCTTCGTGTACTCTTATCCGCCCTCTCTTCCTTTCCCGTATCATCAATCCACGCCGGCGACTCCTGTCAATACGCTCTTCCTAATTGTAACGAACATCCTCCAATTGCCCACGTTCCCGCGATATCCGGACCTCACGCCTACACTTCCCACAGCCGTGTTGATTTGGAACACCATCGCTCATTTTTTCCCTTGACAACACCGCACTCCAGCCGGGTATACACATAGTGCCCGTGTCTGATACGACTGTCCCCGGGATCTGTTTCCCCTGTCTCGTCATTGGCGGTGCTTGCCCAGGTGGTAGAAAGGGGGAAAAAAATCAAACGAACGGCACCACAAGCCGCCAGAAGCAACGAAAGACCGGAACATCCCACAATCCTCTGAATACCCCGCAACAATGGATTTCATTATCTGGACCGTGTCTAGCCTCTTCCGCTGGATGCGATTGAAGATCTACCAGTATGAGGTGACATTCTCCCTCTACATGCTTACCCCGATCGAGAAGTTCATCTTCAGTACGTTGTGCCTGCCACCCTGTCCGGAGTACTCTTGGTACACCATGGCTAATGTTCAATTCTTTATTCAGACACACTGCTCCTTGGCCTCATCGCCATGATCGCTATGGGCACATACATTTACCTTCCCGATCACCTCCGCGCCATCTACGGCCGCCTCTACTACTACTGGGCCGGTGAGCGCCTGTTCAGCTCCGGTCGGTTGTCGATCAGCTCGGTCTTTGGCGAAAATGGCGTGGCCACACAAATTGGGGACATGATGTACGAGACGGCGAAGAATGCTGCTGCCACCTCGACTGAGCGCATGGCTGAGCTGTGAATAAAAGCCCGACACGCATAATGGTTGCATTTGCATTCTCTATTACCAAGAGTGTGAAACCGCCTAATTCCCTTGAATTTCATACCCAAGGGCACCTCGTATCCACTCTTCCTGTCGGCCGGCGCTTGTTTGGAGTTGTGTTCTGGGAACTTGCGGCATCCCTATGACTTGCATTGTCGCAGTGCGGCGGATTATATTATTATTAATTCTTGTCTTTTCTTTTTCTTGGGTCATTCACACCACACTGTATATAGATAAGCCTCGGCAGAGTTGTGTGGTCGATTGATACCAGTTTTGTGTTATCATTGGAACGTGATCATGATTGAATTTGATATTTACACAATTTTCAGAACGATGTACAGGAAATATAGATAGTACATCCATCGTAGATGGTAGAAAAAAGCAATATGATGTTGAATAATGCAACATAGAATGAAACCCCAGAACGCCCTCGATGCCCAGAGCAGAGTGTTGTACAAGTAAACCCATCATCAGCACATATGTAACTCCCCAGCGCAATGCCAACCTTGTCCTCGGCAATTATGAATCCGCCCAAACGGAGAGGGAAGAGCCTTCTTTCCCAAGGCCCTTTCCCCAGAGACTTATACAATGAGCACATGTCGTGCTCCAGACCACGCTGGCAGCTCCCCCCGATAATACCCACTATTCGCAGTCTCATTGCTGGCTCTGCGTTGCCTGGATCTCTGCCTGTGCTTGCGCTTGCGCTTGAGCCTGTGCTTCCGCCGCCTGTCTCTGCTCCCGCTTTAGGGCATCCACCATGCGCATACGTGCCAATTCCTTGTCAATCTCCTCCTTATCCAGCGGGATCTTGTGTGATTGCTCAGCAGTAGGCCAGAAGCCCTTTGTGGAGAAGCGGTCGTCGAGGTTGGTACCGAAATAGTACATCCAGCCGATGGGGAAGAGGACGTACATCCCAAACTACATGGACACCGTTAGTCCTAAGAACAGGCGATGGAAGGCCGGAGCTGGCAGTGCCTGCCCAAGAGACCTGCTTGTCAGCTACGCACCTTGAAGACTTCGAGGTTGCCTCCCTGCAACTTGCGGAAGATTTGCGACATTGTATGGGTTTGATGCGTCGCTTTTTTTCTCTCAGGGAAGTTTCGGTTTCAGGTATTGCTAGTAGTGCGGATTGAGGATCGATGTTATTGTCAGGATATGCTCAATTGGAAATATCGCCTGGTTCCAGCAGATAGAGAGCAGCGATAATGTGTAGGTTGATCTTTAATCGCCGAATGGTGCCATGGCCTGTGGACCAGTCACGGGCGTGATTACTCGGTTTCCGGCAAACAAAACACACAAGACAAACAAGACAAACATATTTCTGCTTTTGCCTCAGGCCCCAATCGGCAGCTTCGCCGCGGGCCTCGGCTCCCCGCAAACTCGCATTGTACCCGGACAATTTCGTAGAACTAGGGAGGATTGATAAACCATTGCAGACCCAGTTTAATTTCGTATTCAATTGAGCAGTTTTCTTCTACAATATACATACAGTAACAATGTCGAACGACAATCTCATTACCGTTACCTACCAGGATCGCGTAGCGATCGTGACGCTCAATCGCCCTGACAAGCTAAATGCTCTCAATGCCGACCTATACTACCTCCTAGGCGAGCGTCTACGCGAGATTGACTCACGAGAGGATATCTTCATTACCGTCCTGACTGGAAAAGGTCGTTTCTTCTCTGCGTATGTCATCCACAGCCCAGCCCTAGATATACCCCAACTATATCCCAAAAAGGAAACTTGACAAGATCTACCATGTCTAACACCCATGTCTTCTCCACAGCGGAGCCGACGTAACAAGCGTACGTCCTGGCGGCGACGATACCAACCCAAACGTCCGCCGCGAGCTAGTCAAGGGCTTTGTCGCAAACAACGTCGACGTCACCCGCACCTTCTACAACCACTCCAAGATCCTCGTTGTCGCACTGAACGGGCCCGCTGTCGGTCTTTCAGCAGCACTAGTCGCCCACGCTGACTTCATCTACGCTGCCCCGCACACCTTCCTACTTACTCCCTTCTCCTCACTCGGTCTCGTCGCTGAAGGCGGCGCTAGTCGCGCCTTCGTCGAGCGTCTTGGCGTCGCTAAGGCGAATGAAGCGCTCATCATGAGCAAGCGGATTTCCTGTGAAGAGCTTGTTTCGACTGGATTTGTGAATAAGGTTATTACGCCGGAGTCTGGAAAGAAGGAGGATTCTGATGGGTTCTTGAAGAAGGTGCTTGAGGAGGTTGATGATCGTCTTGGTACACACTTGAACCAGAGTAGTCTGTTGAAGATTAAGGAGCTAGTAAGACGGCCTGAGAGGGAGCTTTTGGATCGCCAGAATGGTCTTGAGGCGTTTATGGGGCTTGAGCGCTTTATGAAGGGAACCCCAAAGGAAGAGTTCCGGAGGTTGGCGTCTGGTGAGAAGAGGCATAAACTTTAGTTGCTCCATGGTAACTTTGTATATAGCTATTCTAGTAGAGGGTGCGGCTGAGGGCCTGAGTTGATGCATATTTTGATCTTCAAGACCAAAGATTGAAGCAATGAACACAACACACATATTGACAGAGGTCTGCCTAGGTAGGTAATTGTGCCTACTGGAGATAGAGAGCGACAATTATATATCTATTTATTCATTGAAAATGTGCGGATTGATCTATAGCCCACAATGCAACCTTGCAATCCCCAGAAAGCCATTGCCTGCTATTGTTAAACGCCACTAGACCAAAAAACCATGCTTTTATCCAACCCAGCGTCTTGAGACGAGATCTTTTTATTCAGAGTCACTGTCAGCAGCTCGATCCTCTTGCTCCTGCTTCTTCAAGATATCCTGCCACTGTCCCATGAATTCACTCATGCCACCAGGTCCTTCAAGCGAAGCATCGACCAGCTCCCTGGGCACCTTGTGAGCCGAATATTGGGTGGAGCTGAATGCGTATGCCTCAGGGTCATCCTTTTTGATGAGACGGAATTCCGGGAGGAAGGGAGCCTGTTCGTCATCTCCTTCGGCGACCTCATGTTCTTCTTCCGAGTCGGAACTCAAATCATATTCTTTTTCGAGTTCTTCTGCCGTGCCCGAAGGCATTACCTTACCATCCTGGAGTGAGATTCTCACAAACTCTTCCGCTCCAACATCTTCTTCCTCTTGCACACCAATCGGATCCTTCATTTGGAGAATCTCCAACCAACTGTACAGCAACGGGTCGGTACGCTGCGCCCACGGATTGATATCAATCAACCAGACACGCTGGTGTGGCGCGGGAATGTACACATCGAATACAAAGTTGGATTCGGGGAAGGTGTTCTTGAGTTTCTCATCGAAGAATGACTGGATCCGAGACCGGAGCATATCACGCATGGGAAAGAGGAATTCGAAATGGTTCTGATCGCGCTGGGTGATGCACAACAGTACGCGGTTACGCACAAAGCAACGGAACTCGAGTGAAGGGTTGAAGTTGACGTATTTGCGGAGAACCAGAGAATACGGGACATCCGGCAGCGGTGAGTCAACCGGGGACGGCATGGATTCATCGGTGCTTGTATCCGGCACACAGTCGTCGAAGGGATGATCCAAATCATGGGTGATGAAGTCGCTGCTTTTCAGGAGGAGATAGATATCATTCGGAGAACGGCATTGGGTGTCGTTTGTGGCGGCCATGAATGTTGCATCTTTGGGAGCACTCCAGTTTAATTTCGGTGTGACAATGCCACCAAATTCAGAAATAGTATTCTTGATCTGGGTGTGGATCTCCTGCCACTCCGTAGATGGATCGGGCTCCTCCTCGCCTGAATCGGAGAATGTGTCTAGGTTATCATCGTCGGTTGGGGCGGCTGCCTCCGGTGGAAGAACAATGCCGTCGGCACGGAGGTATTCGACGAAAGGAGCAGTCAAAGGAATGACGCGCGACTTGGGAGCAAGTTTGCGGTACCTAGAACTTCGGTCAGATATGTTTGGTGTTGAGTCATATATGGATAGAAGCTTACCGCGGATGCCAGTCATGATAGGAGCAATGCAAGATATGGGAGTAGGTGGTTGGCGGAAAAGGGAGGCGATCTGGGAGATTGTTGGATGATGCCTCTGGCATAGCGGCGTCTGATTCAATCAACGGCATATTGAATATAGTTTGCGTAAAGTATAAGATCATTCCGACGACCAGAGTCCCCCTCGGTGGCGGGGGGACTTTTTCTGCCATCACGTGCCGATAACGATAAGACCGAGGATCTAGGGGTCTAAGGCCCTCAGGCATCCGTGTCGCATGGATTACTTGTTCTCTATAAACGAACCGTCTCACCACGTATCCCGCCAGCATGGCTCCTGAGGCGCCTGATCCTTCAAGCTTGAAGTCATGGCAAGATGCCTTTCAATACCCGATTCCAACGGTTCGCCGTGTGGAACAGGAGCTGCGCCGGGACATCGCGAGCAATAAGGAGAAGCTCCGAGCTCTCGTGGGGTAGGTGATTCATTTGCCAGAGTAGCTGTTCCTTCACTAATATTGATATAATTTGACAATAGAACGCGATATCGTGACTTAGTTGGAACTGCCGAGACGATTGTGGCTATGAACCGAGACATTCAAGACGTGGAATCCATTCTGGCCGATGTTGGACGCCGGTGCAACCCCCGACTTATAGAAAGGAAGCATGTTCATGTCCGGCAAATAAAGACTGGTGATGCTGAAAAAGGTAGGAAATCAGCCCTGGAACAAATCAGGAATTATTAGCTGACCCTGTGAATATAGATGCAGAGAAGCACGCATTCGGAGCGCAGCTTTCTCTCCTTCACCGCTGTACAACCTCTATCAGCCGGCTTTTGCGACGTCGCGGCTCGCTCCTGTTGGTTGCGAAGATTCTAGCTGTTTCCCGATCACTGCACAATAAATTATCGAAACACGAATCACTCCCCCCATTTCTTGATGATCTCTGGAATCAGCTAGCGTCCCTGCGGCAAACACTTCTCAAACGTATTAACAAACGTCTTGCCTCTACGAGCGCCACAGAAGACACTATCATTGAATCATTGGCCGCCCATTGCCTTGTAACGAGCTCTTCTTCCGATGATGCGATCCATCATTTTCACCGAGTCCGCCTGGACATTATTGTTAGCCAGTTGGATGTGTCTCGTGAGAACATTCCTAGAGCCCTCCAGCTGTTTGTTCGGACACTCCAGGCCTCGAAGGTCTTGCGATCCCATCGATTCTCAGATGTGCTCTTGAAACTTAAAGCTCGACCCATCCTCGCTGACCCAGAGATTGAGAGTCTAGATGGACTGGAGGTTGAAGTTCTTGGCCGCTGGTTAGCTCCAGATGTTAAAAATTTCACCCCCTGGATCAAACTCAGCGAACTAAACAGAACTCAGGGGGTGGAATCCATCAAGGAATGGTCGCTTCAGGCTTTCAATAAATTCTCTGAAGGCTGCCAAAAGAGCCTGACCCACAGCACCGATTTCTCAGAGCTCCTCTCGCTCCGTACAGAGACTGTGGAATTGTGGCTATCATCCTGGGGCTCAACCATCATCCACGGCTCGGTGGATGTCCTCGAAAGTCTTCGATATATATTCAATGACCAGCTTGCCAGAATCCTGAATGTGCAAGCACAAAGCCTAGGCGAAGTCGGTACTCAGGTCTCGTCTATAATATCAGACTGGGAGAACACCGACCACAACTCCGTCGGATCTCTGTGGGATGCCGACCTCATTACCGCAGAATACACGAACGGCGCACAGGCATTCAAACAAACCGTCACAGACAGATTATTGGGCTGTGACGAAGACGTCTCTACCGTCCTTCAGAGGTATCAAGCATGGCTGGCCTCAATCCAAGAAGCTAATGAATCCATTGATTCTCTACGCCGCACGCGTTGGAGCGATATTCTCGTCGGAGGCGAAGTCGAAGATGAAGATATCGACATCACACCTCGACTCAACGACGACGATCCCGGCCACCTATCCGATTCTCTCCACTCTGCCGTTCGCGAGGCATTCACCAGTCTCCAGACATCCTTCAGCAGCGCGTTCAAGTCATTCAACTCCTCACATTTAAGCGAAAAAGCCACTTTCCTACTGAGGCTTATACGACTCATCCGGCGAGATATCCCTGCCGGCTTTGTATCTGGAGACTTTATCTTCTCGAGCGAAATCGTCCCTGAGTTACAGAAGTTGCTTGCAACGGAAGTAGTCGCCAAGGCTGGCTCGCTGAGCTTGATCCCGTCCTCGAAGATCAACCCCCAAACAGGCAAGATTAAGACCGTGCCCGGCCGATCACTCTGGGAAGGCGAGCCCGCCCTCCCAGTTCAGCCCTCAGCTTTGAGCTTCAAGCTCCTGCGCCGTCTCACTTCTTCCATGGACACTTGCGGGTTGGACCTGTGGGATCCGTCCACGGTGCAGGCGTTGAAACAGGAATTGAAAACCAAACTCGAGGCGGCTATCTCATCTGCTTTGGATGATCTTGACAGCGAAGATGTTCCTAGTAAGGCTGAGACTAAGCATGGCCAACCTACTGCCAACGGAGACAAGGAAACGGAAGATGAGACCGCAGAGAGACCAGAGACCCAAAACCCGGACCCGGAGCAAGTCGAGGGTCTACGTGACTGGAAGGTTCAGCTCTTCTTCGACTCTCTGTATCTGTCCCAGATGCTCGGGGAGCGAAATCAGCTTGATGGTGTCGTCGAGCGTGCCCAGAAGAGCGCTGGCTCCAGTCCTGAGGCTGTTACGACTATCAAGAAGCTTGCAGCTGAGTATTGGACTCGGACGGAGCTGCTGTTTGGTCTCTTGTCATCACCCTGAGTTGTTCTTTAGGAGGATGCTGCATCTTGCCAAATGCCGATCTATGCTTTACATTATCCTTTCAAGAAGTAGTGGATACATACATACTTTACTTGAATTTATTTTCGAACAGAAAATACGTTGATTACATGGTACGCAGAGAAGAATCCATTACATAGCATCTAGACAAGATATCATACATTTCACTTCATACAATCGTATCTCGTTCAGCCATAGTAAAATGATCAGAAGCCAGATATTAGCAAATTTTCCTCATTCCACACAGATCATCACCGGTTACCCTTTTTTTGTTGATTTTTTCGTTTTCAAACTTTTTTAAGGTTTTTGTTGTCGATGGATGCTCGATAGATGAGAAAAGCACCCCTTACCGGTCAGGGCTCTTTTCAATGATTTCAACCTGAGATCGAATGATTTCAATCTCGCGCTGAACAGCCCAGAGGGCGCGCTGGGCTTCACGGGCTGATACACCGAGGTCCTCAGCTGGAACGGTCATCATACCCTCTTCGATGCCCTTAGGAGACCAGTGCTCAACAATGTACTCAAGCTGACCATCGATCGGCAGAATGTGTCCGCGAATGACAGAGAGCTCCTCTAGCTTTGCAGTGGACCAATTGTTGTCGAATTGGATCCTCCATCGGTCCTTGACTTGTCGGAGGCTCTCAAGAACACCGAGAAGAGACGTGGCGATCTTCAAACCGTCGGTAAATATTACCTTGCGCATGTGTATTTTGTCCCGAGTTGACCAAGCGGACGCAGGTAGAACACTCATCCGTCTCGTGCACACCTCGTGGAAGTATTGGATGAGTTTTCCCTCGCGGGTTTGTGCCCTACGGCGATTGTTCTCGAGGACCTTCATCACCTGTCGCCAGCGCCGCTGGAGATTTGTGATCATGTCGAGCTCGTAGCCGCTGTATTCGTCGATTTGCCAGTCTTCTTCCAAACCCATGGATAGAGGGTTCTCAGCAATGCGCGACATCCGTAAGATATCACTTAGCTGGGCGAACTTCGCGTTGCCTTGTGTGAAGGACCGCAAGAAGAGAGGGGCAGACTTCCTATCATCAAGCGCAACGACGCACAGTTCGTCCTTGTGGTTGTGGGCTGCATACTCGCGGATGCAACTTTGCCGGAACCTATCACTGCTGGAAAATTCCAATGTCATTCCTGGTGGAATAATGGTCGATCGAAGCGCCTAGGTTTTATTAGTATAATTAGTTAAACTTATTTATGAAATATTGCATAAGCAAATTCACATACCTTGTTAACTACCTTCTCCATCTCCTTAAAACCGACTGGCGGCTTGGGCCAATGATTCAGGTTGAGATTCACGGTCGTCAAAAGCTCCGTGCAGCGCCGTTTGACAATAGGGACCGGAAGATTACTGCGTCCCAGTCCTTGGAATCTTAAAATGCCGTTAGTGAGGGCATTTTCGACCTGTTCCATGAGGTTGCAGAAGCTGATGACAACGTTCATCAAGTCGGTTGTGTGCATTCGGATTTCTCTGTCCTTGAATCCATAGTCTTTAGCGGGAGATTGCATAATTGTCGAAAGATGCTGCAAGGCCCAGGACCAGGGAATCACGATACCCCTTCCTGGATTGGCGATACAAAGCTACACAATGTTAGTAACCTGTTGTATATTCGACAATATTGGGAAACACACAATGTACGTAGCTGAAAATTCGAGCACAGAAAGAACAGCATGGAGCGATCCAAGGGAGGATTTGGATGTTTTCTCGAGACATTGGACAAAGGCGCTGATGCCCTTGTGCTATGCAACGGTTAGTATAGCTCGATAAATAATGTAGCATAATAATAATGTCTCACAAAGTCTTGAGCGTTGCGTCTGGCAACCGCTGACCGAATCCTCTCAGCAGCATTCAACGTCGTCAAAGGCAACGCGAGGGGATGACCAGATCGCTTCTGGCGTGGTGGCATGCTACGCTCCATATTCAGAACGAGTGCTCGCTGGAAACGCATGGCTGGTTGAGGGCCTGCAAATTTGGATTCATTATTAGGGCCATTTTTTGATATTTCAGGAAAAGAAGTTCATCATACCGAGAATTTGAGCTTCTTGGACCTTCTCTAGAGAAGAGCTCAGACTGCTCATCGACCCCCATTCCTTGTTCATGCGATAGAACAACAACTCTTCGAGGCAGTATGCGGTTGCAGCAAACTCTGGATTGCTTTGCAGGTTGGAGCGAAGATTTGCAATTGCAGTACAGGATTGCTCCAGTGAACTGACAATAACTAGCTCCTCTTGGATATGCTGGATCCAAGTTCTCCCTATAGTATGTCAGATCTGGAACGTACGACGAGATTGGACCGATCACTTACTACGACCCAGAAACGGTTTACTGAAAGCTTCACCCATGACTCTTTGATAATAAACCGGCGTAAGGCGCGCAAAAACCTCTGCGACGGTGAGAAGGCACTGCGGAAGTTCCCTGTTAGTAGTTGATCTCTTATCACTTCTCATTGTTTTACTCACATTCAACTTCGCAATAGCGAATTCTGCAGTAGGCTTTTCATGACCCCAGAAGCATTCATTGGCCTTCAGCTTTGAACAATATCCTGATTGAAGTTGTTAGGTATTTTGAAACGAAGGCGTCAACAGATGAAGCTTACCTTTGTAAAGCTGTTGAAAACAGGTCGGCGGAAAATCCTTCTTCACGAGATTGCCCGCATTTTCATGGAACTGAGTAAGTGCTGCGGCAAACTTCTCTTGAAGAAAGTCTTTTGCAATTTCAAGCAAGTCCTCGAATGCAGACCCATCAAGAGGAGAGGTCGTGAAAGTCCTCAACGGAGACCAATGCAGCAAGATCGTCTGGGTCTCTTGCTTTGGGTTCGTGAAAATGCCACAAACCGTAGCTAAACAAGTAAGAGAATGCTGATTCTGGGCATAAAAGTCTTGCAGCAGCTTTCCAACTCGGATGGCGATATCCATTGGAAGGTGTTCGATCTTATGCTTGGTGAACACTGACGGCTCGAAAGCGATAACCTGAAAATAATTAGCTCAATACCCACAAATGGTGGTAAGATTGAAAACAAACAAAAAGACAGAAAATATCCTTTAAGAGGCCTTTATCCAGGTGTTTAACTGAAGCAGGTGACTCCATATCCTCAAAATCATCGATCAACTGCAATAGCGTTCTCCACTGAGCCCCAAGTTTTTCAAGGTAAGTTAATTTGACTGATTTCAGCAGCCCATCTCGCTCAGGTTTGGCCGGAATTAAGTCTCTGTGGGCGTATAAGACTTCGACCATGGAGTAATTGAACAGCTTCTCGACAACTGGCTTGTCAACCACTGGCATCAATTTGTGAACCAGCAAGGTGCCTATGGCCGCAGGTATGTCACCGACAGCGACTGATAGATCGTAATACTCAAACCATCTGGACTTTGATGAATAGAGTGCACGCAGCTGGTCCCACATTTCGAACTCTTTGAAAAACGCAATCTTGGACACATCTGATCCAAGCATATTGATAGTTATCGCCCTCAGGCTGGCAGAGACACGTCCTTGCCTGAGCAAGATATTGCAGAGTCTCGAGTATCGAAGCAAGGTGGGCTCGCTGAGGTACGCGCGGTTCCTATACAGAGTCAATATCGTGTAATTAATGTAGAGAAGAATCGGTGTAAAAACCTGTTGGCATAGGTAATGAGTTCATCGAACTGATCCCCGCGGCGCAAGACCTCGATTGCCGCCTCGTACTGACCACAAGAATGGTAACACTCCGAAGCTTCTGCGAAAAGTTTGCCTTTCTCGTAGAAAGACGCAGCCTTTTCGTATTGTTCGCGAGCTTTCCAGATTTCTAGAAGAGTGGTTAGTATTGCTCAGGCTCGACGCGATTGAAAAACAAACCTGCAACTTTGCCGAACTGCCCAAGCCCTTCGTAACACATCGCAGCTTCTGCAATGAGGCCGATCTCAAGGAAAAGAACGATAGCCTTTTCGTAGCACGCGGTGAATTCTTCGATATCTCCAGCTGCTCGGTGGGATCTTCCTTCTTGCTCATGCAGACACGCCTGTGAGTGTGTCATTCCTCGAGGATCATTGGCCTTCTTGTAGCAAAACAATGCCTGTTAAACATTTATTAACACAAATATTTCCTCCGGCTGGTGAATAGTATGTTACCTCTGCAAAGCTCTTCCGATGGAGAAGATGTGCTGCTCTCTTGAGCCATCTCTCTGGGTCCACTGAGCCGCCAGCCCGCAGAACTGCTACCTTTGCCGCAACCTAAAGTAGATGAGTATGCGAATCATTTAGGTTGGAGGGTTACTCACATCAGGGTCTTTCTGCTTCACAACTTCAGCGAGCTCGAGGCTGTTACTCTGCGACAACGTTTGAAGAATGGGATCAACGCTGTTCTCTTGAGTTTCCATGAACCAAAGTTGCTTCCGAGCACGAGTAACGGCAACATAAAGCGACTGTATATCATGGTTAGTAAGAAAGATCGTTAGCAAAGGAATAGACATACCTTGAGTTCGGAACACAAAGCCTAATTGGACATGTTAGTAACCATAATGGGCTAGTATCTCACGGAATACTCACCGCATGTTTCTGAGCGTCAAACTGGGCTCGTGATGCTTGAACAAGCATGTGAAGGCACCGGTAGCTACTACCAAGACCACTGCTGCCGAAAAAGTCATACACCAACACATCGTCAAACTCCATACCCTTGCTTTCTAAGATTGTCAAGACAAGGGCAATCTCGCCGATTTGGGTTTGCAACTTGCCCTTGGATGCATCATCTCGGACAAGGATCACTTGCTCAGCGCCAAAATCGGCGACCTTGTCGTTGAGCTTGACTAGGCCAATCATCTTGGCAGAAAGAATCGAGGAGTCAAATCCCGCTATGTGACGAAGTTAGTGATTGAATGCCAATGCAACGATGCGACATACCAAAGATAATCGGTTTTGGTCCTCCGATATAGCCAATCTCTGGGTCCAACTTGTCCACTGTTTCCGGGAATCCTGTTGATGAAAAGTTAGAAAAAAGCCAGGTTCGAGCCTTGCAACGCCTCATACCATGCCAGAGTAGCTGCATCACCCATGATGCAAAACTCAGAATACCCTGATGCGAGCGGTAGTTCTTCGCCAGAGAGAATTGAACAGGCCTGGCAAATGTCGGCCGATTCTGTTCATTGGCAATCACTTCGTAGTGATCGTAGAACAATGCCTTTATCTCAGGGAATCGGAAAACCGAGTCCTTTGATATGCACTGGGCAGTATCGCCAGCTATGCTTTGTTAGTTGGTTAAAGCAGAGATCAATCTTGGGAGAGCTTACCAAGGTGAATGCCACGAGCGTCACTGAGGCAGCCTAAAAGTAGGACAATGTCCAGACAACGCAAGTCTTGAATTTCTAAACACGTAGTTAGTACTTTGCTGTCAAATATTGAAAAGCAGACCCACCATCAACATAAATCTCCTCGAAACAGCGCTGAATTTGATCTGCTAAAGCTTTATTGTCTCTCAGGGATTTCAGCAGGGCACTGACACGGTCCAGCTCGTCAATCTCCTTGCGAAGCTTCTTTTGCTTTTCGTAGCGCTCGAAGGCTCCGAATACTTTCTCACGCTCTGCCTCGGAGGTAAAGGCGGGAGAAGCTTTCGCGTTCTTCTTAACATATTCTGCACGGTATAACGGCCTCAGGCTTTTTGCCGTGACGCTAGAGCCTTTAATGACGCCCATTATCTCTGCGAAGAGGAGCTCTGGAGAGCAAGATGGTGGAGCTAATCCACTCAGAGAGCCCCAATATTCTGTTTTGAAAATGCTGAAGTCAATTACTCGTGGCTTGCCTCCCACCTGTGGGTCCAGGCCCTTTGCCTTGTTGGGATTGATGTCTCTTAGGAAGTCTTTTCGATCAGCCATTCTATTCCAAATTAGCAAGAGAACATTGACAGGTTGACGTTGTAGATATTCAAACCTGATTGTATTTTCCAGAAGCTCAAGAAATTCGTCGTAAGTGCAGACAACTGGAAAATGGCAATTCTTTAGGGCGAAGAACGAAGTCGGTTTCAGATCCGAGTCTACATCTTCTTCAGTCGGGGGAGCCTTGGACTGAGCGTCAATCAGGCTTTTGGCATATGTTTGAAGCTTTGAAGCCAGATAGGAGGAACGAGTCAAGAGAAGCTATTCATGTCAATTTCCCATCCGGGCAATGTGAGAACGGAGAGACATACCTGTCGAGCTTGCTGCTCATCTGAAGCTGACTGCCTTGCTTTATGCTTGGCAAGCATCTTAAACAAGAGGCAGGTGGTTTTTCCTGTACCACTTCGACCTAGAATCAAGCTTGCTGTGCTGAAGTGCTTGACAATTTCTAACTCCTCGGGAGAGAGGTCAAACGGAAACTCCTCTGTGCCATTTTCATCAATGATCGACCTCATAAACGGCTCAGTGAGATTGTAGAATTTGTCTTGAGACTCATGGTTAGTTTACAACCAACAGGGCCTGGGATATCATTGACGGGAATAAATGCGTACTTGACATCTCAATCAAAGCTGGGCTTGCTTTGGAAGAAGCAATGGATTTCATTTGATGAGACCCAGTCTCTTTCACGTTCCCGAACCGCTGTGGCGTCCAAGTTCCATCTGATTGCTGAACAGGACGTTGCAAACAGAGTTGAACAAGTTCTGAGGTGTAGGATTCCTGGATCAGAAGTATCTGCTCAATGGCAGTTTCCAACTGTAAAACCAAGTCAGCAGACTTCTCATATTGTTTGATTTGGAAACATACCTCCTCTTCCGATGTCACGATTTGCCATACTGCCAAAGTCAGCATAGCTCCACGAGTCTCAATAACTTGGTTTGAAGATACTTACCTTTTACAATCTGCTGCTGCACCCAGGGCAGCTCGTCGTAAAAGCCGACATCGACTTGCCACAAGATTGACACAGTTGCAGAAGCGCTCACTTCCAAAATAGGAACTTGCATTCTTTTCTTTTGTTGCTTGGACCCCACGCGGTGAGATAGTTCTTTGCCTTTCCACTCGCCACTCGCCAAGTCCCTGAGCTTTTGTTCCACGCCGCCGAAGTCACCTAGATACAGTTAGAAACGACCAAATTGCACATGATGGAGGCAACAGATGATAGACCAGACTTACCTCCGCGGACCAGTTTCTTTGCATTCTTAAAAGCAATGTCAGACAGTAAAACCTTCCAAAGACCGAACTTTTCTCCGAAAATATCTTGGGCACTGCCAGGTACTGTAGTTCGATCCGAAGGCAGGTCTGTCGAGCTGGCCAGAGTGGCTGTAAGACTCCCGGTAGTGAGCCTATCCAAACATATTCTGCATGGGAAGCTTTCAAGGGCAGAGCGCATGAGTGCTGGGATTATCTCGTTTTGAAGATGCTCCGATGCATGAGTGAGGCCTCGAGCGGACAACGGCGGTGGGAGGTTGAAGTGGTTCATCTGCTGAAGGATCTCGTCCGAGACCTTGAATTCCTTTTTCAGGTCCTTTTTGGGACCTTGTTGAGCTGGGGTCAGTTTTTTATCGTCCCGACTGAGTACTTTCATGGATTCTAGAGGAGGCAGATTCTCCATTTTTGCCCGTTTCAATTCTTCTTCGTAAGATGTGTCAATGAGCAGCTTGATGGACTCGATCAGTTTCTGAGCAATACCCCAACTCTCCACAGTAACGTCCGTTCCATGATCGGCGGAACAGGCATTGCACATGGTGACCAGCCTGTCTCCAATCTGCTTAGAGAGAGCAAGGGGAAGATGGTTTCTTTTCGACAACAACCATTCCTTCAAGACCACCGTGTACCTTTCATTTGCTACCAGGTGGTCAAACAAGCCTTGTGATGACAGGAGGGTGTTGGTGATGTCCCGCAGAAACTGAGAATGTTGTCTGGTGATAAGAGGTAGCGCAGATCCAACGAGTTGGATCATCTGTGGCGGAGAGAAAATGTTGTCGTGAATAAACGGAAGGACCATGGTCTTGAAAATCTCCTCGGCAACCGGACCTGGTAGTTGTTTGACTCGCAAGATATCGAAGGACCTCAGCAGCCGTGAGTGTGTTTGGTCCGGGTTGAGAACTAGCTGATCATGGATAGATGAATCTTGCATAGCTCTCTGCAAATGGGTGTAGTATTTTTCGACATTTGATAATGCATGATTGTATTCATGCAGACCAGGCTTCTCCTGCAGAAGAATCAAGGTCCACGGGGTCTGGACAGGCGCCATTGTGGAGCAATAAGACCCGATGCTTGTTGCTTGAGAAGTTGGTTGACACAGATGAGGATCGATGGACGCGTCTGGCGCCTGGCGAAGGATGTTTTCCTTTTTATTTTGCGATTTGTTTTTGCGATTTTGTCTTTTTTTGTTTTCTTTTTTTGGGGGGAATTTTATGATAATCAGAGCTAGGACAGGAAATGGTATGGTTTGGAAAGCCGGGCCAAGACAAGATGATGAGTTCGTTGATGTCTCGTCAATTAGTAGCTTGAGGTGACAGGGATCGATGCGTATCGAAGAGGTAAACAAGTCGATGGAGAGAAGAGAGGAGAGAAGTGAGAGAGAGGTTGGGGTTCATATGTGCAGACGCGTGCCTTCCAAACCAGAGATGTCCCTTCCTTAAACGTCCTCTAGTCGCTCTTTCCCAAAAAGCTCTTTGTCCCAAACAAACACAAACATCGATGGATCCTTGGATCTATTTCCTTCTAACCTTGGAAACATTCAACCTAGGTATGTATTGCCAGCAGATTATCTAGGTAGATGTCTGAGATCTGAACCGGTCAACTTGTTCTGAACATGTTATTTATACCTCTAGAGGGCTCTAACATATACCTACTTGTATATTTCCTTATTACCCATGACTCAAATACGAGCTGGTGCTTCGGAATTAAAGAGTCCTCCGCATTATAGTTCATAAAAGTCTCCCCCGATCCTATCTCTAGTGAGAAACCTCCCGGGCTGTAAATATCATACCGCGTGATATAATCCTCAGAGTCAGGCTTGCGCCTATGTAGCTAAAATGCTAGTAGAGCCATCTCCCCCATGTTGAATTTCATTTCCGTGCAGTCCTGGGTTCGGCGGTCTTGAAGCTGTCGAACCTGATCAAGAATGCTGTGCTGGATAATGGCGCATCTTTCATTACTTATATGTATTGTCTTCAGGTGTATATGCTTATGTGCCAGACCGATTGTATGCATGAGGCTGACTTTGTCGGACCCTTGACAGCTTCAACTGGTCCTATAGAGAGGCGTGAGGCCGCTTAATGAACTTGGAAGGCTGCAAGTTTTCATGAACATAGATAGTAATCAGAAGACAAAAGGGAAAGGGGTTGTTCCTCACCCAATAGTTTTTAATAGGTTTTCACTTGTATGCAGCATTCATTAAGCTGAGAATGGGCATTTCAAAATGTGGAGTATCTTTAGTCCATATGGTGCCGTATGTGATATTCTTCCGAATGCTAACATGTCTAATAGTATCGAAAGCATAATTTTACCTACTACAAACATAGACACGCTAGAAATCATCGCAGTAGGGTAATATTGAGATTTATTAGAAAGCTCGAATGTATATTTTACAATTTGAGATAGTAGGCAGAAGCACGCAGGAGTATTCAGCAACACATGCCCTCATACATGTGGGCAGCAAGCACCCGTAGTACGAACCCGAGGATCTCTCAGAACAAACTAAAGAGCGTCAGAAGTATCTGTTTGCTTAGGACTATGTATTCCACACAAATGGAATCCCTGAGGTCTAATATTGTCCTCTTCATAAAATTATGACCTAGCAACAATATCAAGCTATTCAATGAAAGCTCCTCTTGCTGCTTGTTCTTGTTCCACACTTCCAGTCGATATCTCGCTATTCTCGGTATAAGCCTGTGCTCGGCTCGAACTTTGGTTGGCCAAATTATTGGCCTGACTTTGCGTTACTGGCATTCTGACAGTTGGTGCATGTGACACGAGAAACAAACGTCTGGAAGTCTGAACATGCGTTTTCTTAGGGCTGCCCAGGTGCTTTGCCCAGGATTATCAACCAATCAGATCCTCCCGAGGTCGGATAGCTCAGCTAGGTAGAGAAGCTTGGAATCCGGGTGCACCTGGACCATGTCTGGATCTTTATGAAGGACTTTGATTCAATTATATGTCGTCTAGCTGTAGAAAACAAACCCTCAACCTCTATGTACATGCAAAGAAAATAAACTACAAGTCAAATGAAAGCTTCCTAAAAATCACATGCCCGATGGGCACGTGCAGAGCTGACTAACCATCTATAGCCGCAGACGGGTGACGTTGACGATTCCCCGCGGGAAACAAAGTTAGCTTCTTCATACGCTGGTTACCACCATGGCCACACCGAGGCTCCCTTTCCTGTATCCAAATTTGATGCGCGCGGTGCGATCATGCGAACCGAGGACATACCGCTCACTTAGAATCCCATACCGGCCCAATCAACGTTTCCATACGAGCCAGCAACGGGAGCGCGATTCCTACCAGCGGCGTTATGGTCCAGCTGTCGAACCGAATACCGGCCCCTCGTTACGTCCGAAGAAGGACTCAAATGATCAGGTCAAGGAGGCGCCAGATGATTCATCGGCTGAAAATGAGGCTCTAAATGCCTCCGGACAGGAGGGAGCTTCGGCGGAAGAGTCACAGTCGGAACTACCACCACCGGAAGCCGGGCAAGACACTGCGAATGTCGCTTCTTCAGAAACTCCGGCCCTGGATCAACAAAATGAAGCTAAAACCAAGGGAGACAATCCCCCGACGGACCGGGAACCACACGAGGAGCAGGCAAAGGATATAGACGGTGATGAACACGAACAGGCTTCGGCCCCTTCGTCCACTCCCTCCGAACGCATGTCGGAAGAAAGTACAGATACCTCTTCGTTCACGGCCCAAACTCCGTTCGATGATGTCCTGCACATGCCCTCACCGTCTGTTTACCTAGCCCCAACTGGGGAACCCTCCTCTGACAAACGCCCGCCACATTTGTCCCCAGGACCGTATGTGCACCCTTTCGACACATATTCGTTGGTGCAGGATCTCTCCAAAGGAGGATACAGCCACGAGCAGTCTACTACAATCATGAAGGCTGTGCGGGCTATCCTACAGAACAACCTCTCCCTGGCCAGGGAGAGCCTGACTTCCAAATCTGACGTCGAGAATGAGGAGTACCTGTTCAAAGCAGCCTGCTCTGAGCTTCAGTCGTCGCTCCAGACAGCTCGTAACTCGGAAATACAGCACCAGCGCTCATCGCGTACGCAATTGCAGCATGAAACGGATATCATCTCGCAGCGTCTCAGCCAGGAACTTGCAGGTATGAAAGACGACATCAAGGGCATGTTCAATGATCACAAGATGACCACGCGAGAGCAGCAGCGGAGCATCGATACCTCAGTTCAGGAATTGAACTACAAGATCACCGTGTCGTTGAACAGCGATGGAAAGAGTGAGATTGAAGGTCTTCGGTGGATTTTGACCAGACGTGCCGCTCTGACGATTGCCATCTGTGCTTGTAAGTTTCCCATTATCTCTATTTGGCTCTTTCGTGTAGCTGACTCGACTATAAGTCATGATCATCGTCTTCTTGAAGTATGCTTCCACGCGCAAGGTGCCTGAGCCCAAGCAAGCCAAGCGAGAAGAGAAGCCGGCCGTCACCAAAGAAACCGTCACCGAAACTCGAGTCGTCCAAGATGGTGGCATTGAGAAAGTCGTTCCGTCTGCTGAAGCACATCTCGGCGAATCCCTTGGTTAAGATGCTGAACATAAGTCCTGGCGTAACACGCCTCCTTTCGTTATCCACTTGATACTTTCCACTCCCCATGTCTTATATCTATCAGTCGCATATTCCTTTCTTTCCTTTGTCTCAGGTCCCCTGTACATATCCATCCACTCGACCAGGCTCTGTACACTTCTTGTATCACCACCCATTAGACGAAAGCCGATATAATTTTCTTTTACAGAACATGGCAAGCCTACCTAACCAACCAGACATGTACAACATACCCAAATCACGAAAACCAGATTTTCATTTTACGCATCAAAACTATTCCCTAAACCAAGGCACCTCCTCGGGGCGATATTTGTAAGCCCTAAAAACGGCATTGCTAAGATAATCAAACCCAATGGCCTCCATCTCATCCAACTCCTCTTTCTTCATAACCTCCTTATAATCCGCCAGCTGCGACACAACAAACTCCCAAACAACCTCACCTCCTTCAGTAACCTCCAGAACCCGCCCACTAGCAGCCTCACAAACCAAAACATTCCCACCAACCAACTTCTGCGCAGACCCCATAAAAGGCGTAAAGAAACCCAACCCACCAGTCGAGAAATCCTTATACTCCCACTTAACAACCCCATCCTTAGAAACAACAATCGCCCTCGAAAACGGCACCGAAATCCCAGGCCTGAAAACACCATTATCAAGAATCAACATATCCCCCACCTCATTAATCTCATGGGCACAATGCTGCTGGCTAACAACCGGCGCAGCAAGCCTCCACTTCACCGCACCGGTCTCACGACTAATAACAAACACGCTAGACGCATTCCTCGACGAAGCAATAATATCTCCTGCCGAATCAAACGAAACACTATTGATAAGCGGCCAATGCTCGCGCGTATAATGCGGATGCGCAGCAAAGACAGCAGGGTCGAGATGGTCGATTGCGCGCCACGACCAGAGGAGCTTGGCGCCGGTTTTACCGCCGCTGCCGTCGAAGTCTGCCGAGGAGGATGTGGTGCTTGTTGACCATGGCCGGACGAGTTTGATGCAGTCGCCGTAGATGAGGCCATTTGGGGCTTCGGTGGATGGGATCCCACCTTGCACGCGCGCTGCTTCGGCGCTGGTGAGTGGCTCAAGCGTTGTGTACAGTATTGTGCCGTCGTCTAGGTGGTTCTGGTCGTGATGTGCCAGTGGGTCGCTGTATTGCCGCAGGATCTTGCCGTCTGGGCTCACTTGCATCATTACGCCGCCCCGATATTTCGCCCACATTGGGAAGAGGTTGGGGGCGTCTGGGTGTGCGCCGTTGTAGGCAAGATTGCCGTCTGCAAGGATGCGGGCGTGTCGGCCTGCGCGGTGGGGTAGTGTCCAGCGGTGCACTTCTTTGCCTGCTGTTGAGACTAGGTGTGCTGTGTTTGAGGTGAGAGGTGCGTATAGAACGTAACCTGGGGAGACGCGCTGAGAGTCGACTCCGCGGAGACCGAGGCCTCGGCGGCGGAATGTGTGCTGCTCCATTGAAGACGGGTCAATTTATTGAGGAATATTGAAGAAAATAAAAGGAACACATGTGCAGGTGCAAGGGATTTTATGTTTGGCGAAATTGGGGGAAGTGGATTATACCCATTGTTCTTAGGGCATCCCGGTCCGGCATGCCGCGGTATCCCGCGGTAGATAAGTATTAGCCAAGTGATATTCAAGATGGCGCGAGATAAGTCCAATCATGCATGTTAGTAGGTATACTTCAGTGTGCAATGTGTTATCGATGAATGCAAGATGCGTAGGAAGAGGGGATATTGTGGAAATATAGAAAGGAGAGGGCTTCCCCGGCATATAGTTGCAACTTGACCAGTTCACTTCATTCCCCTCGACTACTTCGGGCTACTCATCGAAATGAATAAATATAATGAATCTATCCAGAAACCACAGTCTGAAACAGACACAGTGAAGCCCCATCGCCCATTCTTCCATGGAAGGTTATCTATTGAAGAAGGTGGCATCGAACGGGTCACCGATGAAGAGCGACAACAGAATACAACTAAATTCTGGCATGCTGCTACATTCTGGTAAGGCTAATATTTGAGTGAACATAGATCACCACTAACATATCCCTATATATTTACAGGTTCAGTGCAAACATGGCCGTGGCCACCCTCAACATCGGCTCGCTAGGAGGTTCTCTCGGTCTTCCGTTCTGGGACTGCTTCATAGTCATTCTCATAGTCAACATCACAAGCAACTTGTTACCAGCCTGGACATCTGTATTTGGGTTAACCGGGCTACGCATGACGACGTTCTCGTGAGTAATATATTTCCATGTAGCTCTCTGCACCGAATATCCCACTGACGCCCGAATCCTCCTAGGCGATACTCATTCGGCTACTGGGGCAACATGCTTGTCGTCATATTTTCCATGATTGCTACAACAGGGTGGAACGCAATTAACTCCATCTCTGGTGCAGCCGTGCTGCACGCCGTCTCAGATGGTCGTTTCCCCATCTGGGCCGGCGTCATCGTGATCTGTCTCGCTGTCTGGGTCATCTGCGTATTAGGTATCAACTGGATCCATCGCATCGACACATTTATCTGGATCCCGCCTCTTGTTGTATGGTGTGTGGCAGCTGGGACGGGTGTTTCTCAGCTCACAAGTGAGGACCATGTGCGTCTTCAGGGCTCAGATAAAGCTGCTGCGATTCTTACCTTCATGGCTTTGATCTTCTCCTTCTCTATTTCCTGGGTGAATTGCGCGGCGGATTATAATGTACGCATGCCAAAGGATACGCCGCGCTGGAAGATCTTCGGCGCTACCTATGTGGGTATCTTCTTTCCTACTGTCCTTGTTCAGACTCTTGGTGCGGCCTTATATACAGGTACTATGACCAATGCAGCGTGGAAAGAGGCACATACGTCTTCTTCTATTGGGGGGTTGCTCAAGATGGCATTGGAGCCAGCAGGAGGGTTTGGCAAGTTCTTAATGGTTCTTGCGGCATTGAGCTCAATCCCGGTGAGTTAATGAGTCCGGCAGTTGATGGTTATTTCGCATGCTAATTTTTGGAAAAGAATAATATCCCAAACAACTACTCCTTCGCACTACACGCACAGAATCTAGGACCGTGGGCTATGCGTATTCCCCGTGTGGTTATGGTCACCTTTGGATTCATCGCGGCGATGATAATCGGCTGTTGCGCAGCCAGGTATTTCTCGGATACTCTACAGACATTGCTCAGTGTAATTGGGTACTGGACCGTGATCCACATCACTCTAGTGATGGAAGAGCATTTCATTTTCCGGCGTGGATGGAATGGGTATGATTTCGACGCCTGGAATAGCATTGCTAATTTGCCATTTGGATGGGCTGCCATCGGGGCTTTCGGCTTCGGGTTTCTGGGTGCGGCTCTTGGTATGAAAACCGCGTGGTATTCAGGTCCTATTGCCTCCTTGATTGGCAAGCAAGGTGCAAATATAGGTCATGAGTTGACATTTGCGTTCTCCGGCGCCATATTCCCTCTGTTCCGGTGGATTGAAAAGCATTATGGGGGCTGGTGAAGAGTCGTTGCTAGGTCGCATAATTTGTTTCACACTCGTTTTAAGACGCTTATGTCTCAGTCAGGTCTCCCTGGAATAGATGGGCTTTCTGGAAAGAGACCCATATTTGACAGAAGATCCCAATCCCCATTAGCCGAAATCCCCAATCCAAGAAATTCTGGGAAATAATAATTGTTAAGTTCGCCAAGTAGCTCTTCTGGTTGCGGGTTTGCTGGCGGTAGCTCGACATGCGGTCGTAATTTTTGATGCACCTTGGTGATGATATTTCCCAAGGTATGCGCCGCATGGCATGGTAATCCAATGCAGTACAGCCACTGCACTAGGTCAGGTACGAGCAATTCAAGCTCGTCAATGTTGTGAGTCGAGGCAACCTTTTCCGGGTAGGCATTTAGTAGGCGACAGAGGACAATCGCTGCAAAGGTAATCATATGGTAGATATGATCGGTCAAATGTCGGGTGCGCTCATCGACTGTATCCATAGCCAATTTCACAATTGCCTTGGAATGCCGAATCATTTCCGGCACGACTGATTCCCGAGCTCGGGAAGAGTTGGCTTTCAGAGCATACTCGTATAGAAGCAGATAGGAGAAGTGGAAGCCCATTGAGAGAAACTGCGATCTCGGTTGTTCTAAAAACACAATTTATTAGCAGGATCGGGGTACTATAAGTCAAATATAACGTACCAATGACAAATTCCCATTTTCGTCGCCAGTCCTGCAAAGCTGCCACTGACTTCAGCAAATCAACCGACTCCTGGATAAGGTGTTCATATACAGTCCAGTAAAGATAAATCTCGGCCACCATGCGCACTTCAAAGTTATTGGCATGATCTGAAACAATAATAGCACGGCATCGTTCGATTTGCCATGGTTGTAGCATGGATCGGCGGCTGGTACCAACACAATAATGCATATGAGCAAGGCAGAGATGATTCCACAGATAGCAATTACGCATAGTTTCCTCGTCCAGTCTATTTGGAGGGAAGGACTGATTCATGACAGCAGTAAACAGCGGGCTCGAATGGGAGTGCTGTAAAGCAAACCCGCTCAGAAGCCAGCTATCGATACTCAAAGGCACCTGTCCGACAGTCGTCGACCACATAGACAGGATCAGGGTAGCCTGAAAGAACTCAATGGGCTGTGGGGCAACTAGAAGAGTGGTAGAAGCAAGCGAGCGGACATACTCATACAATTTCGGAGCAAGGCTTGCAGCCAATTCCTCGGAAGTGTGCCGCACGGCGATCAGAGAACAAGCGCAGAATAGCAAGCTGGATTTTTTCACTCGACGGAGAAGCTCGCTTGGCTCGCATTCGGGATCGAAGAGAACCCACCGACCGTAATATTCCAGGAAACTAAGAAAGGATCAGTGAAAATTCGTCATGATAAAGCGATTCATGTGAAGGGCAGCATACATTGTGATAAGCGTAAGTGCAAGATCAGGCGAAATAAGTTCATCTAATACCGCCCCTAGAGATCTGGCATCGGACATTGGTTTGATGCCGCTGTCTGTTGCTAGATCGCGGATGACCATGATCGGAGCCGCGGAGGATTCCGACTCCCCGTATGCACCGCCAGACCCCGGGCTCGTCTGCGCGGGGGTAGGCCTACTCGACCCATGGCCTGGAGTTTTTGCTGGGCCTTCTCCAAGTCGATCGAGCAGAGTCGCCACGGTCTTTTCTAGACGTTCCAAGCTATGGAAACCTGTCAGTTTGAGAGTAAACATCAGCTGCGATATTCATACCGCGCATCTGTGCCTGTTGCGGGGGCTACGGATTCCTCATCTGAGGCAACGGTTTGCACAAGCGAACAAGTCTGGTGAAGTCGATCGCATCGCATACATGCTCGTCCAGGAATTCCGGGCTCATAGCATCTGGTCTTTTGTTTTCTGCATGAGGTGCATGCCCGGGAAGCACGGCCGCGATCCGGCGGCATTTCGACCTCACAGGCGGAGACTGGCTCTCAAAGATAGAAATTCGACCATACAATGATCCCAAATTGAAGTCTTGGGAGACAAGAAACTACAATTGAGATGGGATTTGGAAGGTCACCTGATACGTCGGGTAGGGATAAAATAAGCTCCGGTGGTCGATATTTGAACTCTACGAGGGTCTACTTGGGTATATATAACCGGTTGCAATTGGAAATTTGTCTACATCTTCCGAGATTGGACATGAAAAAGGATTTGGCATTTAGCTATATCATAAAGTGTTTTTGTCTGATTTTTGTACCGTATAAAGTTTCTAGAAATCCATGCGCAATGCTATACTCGGCGCAGCCTGGGGAGCATTGTCTGCCGCATCAGCACCAGTCTTCGAAGCAACAGCACCGACTCCGGCACTGCGAAGAACTTCCTCTAGAAGTGATTTCTGGTCTGCATTCATAGTAGCGACCAGGCTCCGGAAAGTAAGCTGGTCGGCCTTGGCAAGCTCGAGAAGATGGCCCGCGGACTCCTGGTGCACGGACTCGCCTTCACGTTTGGCGCGTGCCAATAGTGCCGACATGATGAGGGATGTAGCAGCAGGCAATTGAGAAGTGGAGAAAGTGGCGTTGGAGATGCACGACACGAGTGTGCGAGCGACCACTGTGCGGGAGTTTTCAGGGTCGCTGGGGATATCTCCATTGTCCAGAGGGCAAGCAACCATGAAGGCGATCAGTCGCGGGATGAGGTGTCGGCCGATCACTTCATCGGTGGTGGAACGAGAGCCTGGCTTAACGAGGATCGAACGGAGGCAGCTAGCTGCGACGGTGGCAAGACCGACGTCCTGAAGACAGTCAAGGAACTCATCTAGAACTCGGATCAGGACTGGTTCTTGGGGCGGGATGACGTGTGCGCCAGCAGTCAGGAGGAAAGTGATGGCGAGGAGCGTGTTCTTAGCACAGGGGATGGAGATATCCGATTCTCGTCGCTGGGCGATAGTGAGAATGGTCAGGAAGCGCGTGAGACATCCTCGAAGCTGGAATGAGACGACCTCAAGGTCTTCGGGAGATTCTGCTGTGTGGGTAATGCTGTGAACGAACTGCCTGAAGATGGGCAGAGCTTGGGGAACCACGCCCTCTTGGCAGACTCCAGTTGCGAGGATAGTTGCGAAAATATGGAGAATACAGGCATGGAGATCGTTGCGAATGATAGATGGGAATACAGATGCAACATCGACGAGAGAGCGAAGGGCCAAACGAATGAGAGTCAAAGACTCATCCGAACTGACGTTGAACCGCGCAAGTGGTGTCGATTCCCGGAGATTGGGAAGCATTCCAGCGAGAACAAGAATAATGCTTCTTGTGAGCTCGAAGAGTTGTTCAATGTCATCGGAAAGATGATCACTGCGTTCCAAGTCGCCCTTTGCTGCGGGGTGATCTAATGACAGGTTTTGGGCAATCTCGACAATGACAGTCTGAATGGGGGTAGCTTCTGTCAACACAAGACGGTCGAAGCTGTCCATTGTCTCTGTGAAGATTGCATCTTGGTAGATGGCATTTCCAGAGATGACCGGCCTCAGAATTCGCTTCAGAGCCTGAAGAATCTCCAATCGTTGCGATGCCGAAGTTCCTTGATCAACCAAAGATTCGAAAGCCAGTCCGAACAAAACGAAGAAGAATGCAACAGGCTCTTCGCGGTAGTTAATATCATGACCTTTCCCTTCTTCCTTTTTGGTGGCTTTTTCTTCTTTCTCCTCGCCCTCAGCGCCACTAGGCTCCTGAGGTGGCTGCAACTTGCCATCCAAAGCATCGAAAACAAAGTCGATATCTTTCTCTACGAGCCCGGCGATTGCATCAACCAAGTATAACCATGTGTCTTGGTAAAACTGAAGATACTATTAGCGTCCACTGGGTACAACACGTAGATTGGGGCTTACCTTCAACAAAGTCTCACGATTCAAAGCCGCATACACCTCATCCAGGTCACCGCTCGAGATTGTCCCCAAGCTACCAGAGATGTCTGGCTCAAAGCGTAATCGAGCATATTCTTGAAGAGAGGAAAGCCACAAAGGTGTGAGTTTCGCAATATAAGGCTGGACCACCGGGGTCAAGTAATCATGGTCGATGCTTGCAATCTGGAGCCGGGCCCAGGCCGAGAACAGAGCAAGTTTTACCATGACTCGAGCATTTGAGTTTAACCCCTTAAGATCACCGATTTCAGTAGTCTCCGGGTTCTTCGAGAAGTTCTCCAGGCCAAGCACCAAAAGCTTCAAGATTCTCCCCATGCGGTCGACATTTGTTACGATTCCCGTAGCAATGAAAGTCGCCGACACATTAATGGCCTCTGAGGCCAGCTCCGCGGACGAATCAGCAGCAAAGGCAGGGGTAAGCGCAGACCCAATCTGAGCTTGATATTGCTCAAGAAGCGAGGCTTCAGCAAAGTCGGGATCCGGCGTCTTACCGAACATGGTGAGGACCTGGTCGATGATCTTTAATCCCCATACGCGCAACTCAATGACATTGGCTGTAGATGCGGAAAAGGCCATTCTCACGATATCTCCTACGTTTTTCTGGAGAGCCAATTCCGCTGGGATAGCAGAGTCTGGCAGGATCGCCTCTTGCACAGTAGCCAGAAGTTCGGAGAGACAGCTCATGGCAAAGTTGCGGGTCTGCCACTTCAACATTTCTTGACCGGCGATGCTTTCATTCGCAGTGTCACCTTGACCTTCCCCGGCAGCCGAGGCAAACCCGGCAACCTCGTCATCGGGAATATCAGCAGCTGCAGTTTGAACAGCTGGGGTGGGCGCATATTCCACCTTGTGGCGTGTCTTCGTCATGATATTCTGACAACGTTGGATCCACATCTCGGTTTCTGTCAAAGCAGTCTGCTGGAGCCAGTCCTGGATCATTGACTTGAGTGACTTATTGTCCGGCGCTTCATCAAATGCGAGCCAGATATCATCTTCCAAAGACTGACCCACCGTCTGCATCACAGACGATGCGTCTCGCTTCATAAGGTTGTTGAGTCCACGGACTGCCACATCTCGCATGATGAAGTTGCTAGCTCGAAGCTCCGTCTGCAGTCGCTTCACGTATGCCGCAATGTCGACATAACTGGAGGCATACATGGAGAAATGGTCCAAACATTTGGAACTTTCCGTCACCAATGCTGGGTTTTCCTCCAACTGGAATTGGCGAAGCAGGGTCAAAATTAGATTTCGCGTCTTCGCAATGTCTTGCAAGTCCGGTCCGAGAACATTGATGAGAGAGTCCACGCATCGACTGATCACGACGGGTGTCAAGAATGACATTTCAATGTTGGAAGTCGCCAGCGCGGCTGCCTCCTCGTTATGGGTATCAGCGTTGTAGAGTTGAGCAAGCATGCCCAAAGACCCGGAGACAAAAGGCGAGAATGTCAAACCAGCGGAGTTGGCAACTCTCTCCAAGCCCCCGAGAGCCCAGAAATGGACAACCGGGTGAGGATCATTACACAAAGACATCAAAACGCCAACAATCGTTTTGAGGTGCAGGCCTGCTGCCATTCCGCCAATCTGAGCATGGATACATCCTAAGGCAGCAGCACAGCCAGCTCTGGCGTTAGGCTCTCTGTTCTCGACAATGGTGTCAACAAGCCAATTAACCTGTGTATTAGTACACGTGTTTCCAGCACTGTCGCAAAGTCGTCCAAGTGCTTCAGCGCCGATTGTGCGAACAACGGGGTCAGCATCTATGACGAACTTTTGGAGAAGCTCTTGCAAAATTTTATCAGTGGACGGATTTAGCTTGCCAGGTACGAAGTCCGTCTCCTTAACAGCAACTTTCAGAGTATGTAAAAGGGCAACCGAGATGTTGACGACCAATGCTGCTTTCCTGCCGGGGTTTCTTTGTAGGCCGGGAGAGGAGAGGAATGTAGCGATCTGCTCGACACTGCTTTCCTGGATTTTTGGAGAATGAAGAGCGAGAGCCACAGAGAACAAATCGATCGCCGAATTGACAACTCCGGTTGTTGGGGGATCAACAGCAAGCTTATCCCCATCTCGCAAACTGTATAGAAGAATCGCGTCATGCTCGCTAGCTTGAGAAATAGGGAAGGTCAAGGTGTCGTCCACAACTTGGTCCACGGAATCAAGCGCAGACCAGGCAGGACTCTTGTCATCTTCCTGAGTGCCAGACAGTGTAGCACGAATATATTCTCGGGAGAGTCCAGTGACCCCAAATCCATAATTATCACATAGATCCCATAGACCATCGAATTGTCCGGCGGAGCCGGAAATAGAGCCTTCTAGTTGCTTGTACTGGGCATCTGGGTCTGCAAATGACGAAATAGCCAGGCTGAGAAGACTGGACTGAGAAATAATGTCCCCATGACTAAGTGGATGGACATGCACAAGCTTGGTGAAACACTGCAACACACGTCGACGCACCATTGTCGAATAATCTTGCAATTGCAGGGACGGTTGCAGCCTTTGTGAAAGATCTTCCATAGCCTTTGGCTTAGGCAAGTTATCTAAGAATTCGACGGTATTTTGCAACATCGCACCTATTCTCTTTGCGCCATCCGAGGTGATCAATTTGCTGTTGAACTCCATGAACACCAGCAGCGAGCCAAGTGCACACTCCCGCACATGAGTCAGGAAGCTGATCTCGAGGGTACCTGGCTGGGCAGCGTTCTCCTTGCCGAGGTGTTTGGGGAGTGCGTTCTTCCACAGAAGCATCAATTGAGACAGATGGGTCTTGACGAAGCTGGGTCCCAGGGGCATCAGACCTCCGATCAGAATCCATGCTACCTGAATTTGAATGCTGGCAACCCGAAGCTCGGAAGTGCTGCTCGTCTTGAGAAGATCGGTTGCCTGGGTAAAGACACGTGCAAACACATCCACTGCTCCATAAAGTGGTTGTAAACGAGAAGTGCTGAGCATTGCAGATAATCCATTGGCATAACCAACACACCGGCGAGGCGATTGGCGCGGTGTACCCAACTGTCCGATTTCCCTGTTCAAGCTGTTCATGCAGATTGTCACACATGACAGCAGCTGATGGGGAGAGGCTAGGACGAAGTTTCGCAGACAATGCGCAACGTGAACTTGAACAGTGTAGCTAGGGTGAGGAAGGACTTGAAGCAGAGCATCTCGGCAACTATCAGCCTGAATGCTGAAGGCGGAACCAAGTGATGAAATCAACGACGACAGAGCGCTGACCGCACTCGTCAGTGTGTACTTGCTGGGCTCACGGCGTTCCTGGATAACCTGGGGGTAGTCCTTGAGGATATCGTTGATTAGCCATTTTGCTGCATTGAGTTGACTGTTCTCACGCAGCAATTCCTGGCCAATGGTATCTTCAAGGATACTCTTGATGAACCTCCTGGTCATGAGTACGCGGAAGCGGTTGTATGTGACGGTCGGGTGATTCAACAACTCGACAAGCAAGTTTGTCGCGATCTGACCATAGCGCTCCTCGACAATCTTGTCCCCTAGATTACGCACAACATATTTGTAGCATATACAGATCCCAGCGCGTGAGCGGTTCGAAGTGGTACTCTTCAGATATTGGGACGAAAGCTGCCTCAACAAGTCCGGAAGAAGGAAGTATAGGCGCGAGTCGGTTTTCTTAGGGGCAGACGACTCTGACATCTCAGCTTCTTCCTCATCTTCAAGCCCCACGCCCGGTTTCTTCGACATGCGCTTTGATTTCTTCGATTTCGGTTTCGGGACGGCCGTGACGTGCGCATTCGTAGCATGTAGATTAATGAGTGCCCGACCGAGAACCGCAGCTACGGCGTGCCGCACCGGCGCAGCGGGGCTGTCGAGAACCTTCCATACCAGGGTTTTGAGCTGTTCGAAGTCATGTGTGTTATCGAAGAATGGTGTAGTGGCAACCAACTGCTCCAGGCAGCGGCATGCATTGACTTGGACGAAAGTGGACTTGTCGCTGAGAGCAGCGTTTCGGGCCTGCTTCCAGATGTCGCGGGCGGTTCCTTCATCGATCGGGACCCTAATACCAACAACAACCTTGCGCATCACTGCAAAGATAACTCCCCTAAGACCGGTATGGTTGCTTGCTGATTTCAGCAGCTTGAGTGCGCCCAAAGTCGCAACATTGGACTGCATGAACGCACTGTCGCCGGCTGTCGCAAAGACCTCCCCAAGACAATGCATCGCAGCGAATTTGGTCTTCAATTCGGCTTCACTCTTGCCAGCATTCAAAATTGCGAGCAGGTCGGTGATCGTTTCGAAGAGGATCCCGCGATCCCCTTTGCCGAGTATTGCGCCAAAACATCGCCCTAGATTGTTGCGGAGGACTCTAGTGATAGTCGGTGAAGGGAGGTTCAATATCTTGAACAATTCCTTTTTGAGATCCTTTTGTTGCGATGTAACCTCCGCAGCTTCCAATCCAGATATGTATTGTACGAGGTCGGAGGTGAACGTGAGCATGTACAGTTCCTGTTGTTCGGAGGGGAGAGCGTGTAGTTTAGGGATGTCGAGCTCAGGGACCCCATTTCGTGGGGAGGAGGGTGCTGGGACTGTATCGGAGGAAGACATGAAATAGTTTCAGGGCAAGCATAGCCCCATAAGCAAGAAAGAAAAATGAAAAAAGAAATTGAAATATTTAGGTCATAGTAGTTGCGTCAACCCCATGTTCAGGTCTCTCCTTATCGTGTGGCCTCTCTGTCCGCGGAGATCGGATAAACAGCCGCCCGAGGGTATCTCAATGGAGATCGGATCTTCATCTACAATATATACAGAGAAAGAAAAATATTATGGCCCTCAGGCTTAGCAGGCTGCTGCGGCAGCCCCGGTGGATTGATTCTGCCTACCATGAGTGTCGCTACTTCAGCACTTCGTCGGTCATCCTCTCAGGTCACAACAAATGGTCTACGATTAAGCATGACAAGGCCCGAAACGACAAGGCTAAGAGCAGGGAACGCCAAATAGTGGGAAAAGAAATCGCCAGTGCTACACAGAGTATGTATGGTCATTCAATTGTGCATATCTCAGGTCCTAATACTTTTTTCTAGTGTGGGGACCCGACACGAAGTACAATCCTCGTCTAGCCCTCGCGCTGTCCAATGCGAAACGAGCCTCCGTCCCGAAAATCATTATCGAAGCAGCAATTGCTCGCGGACAAGGACTTAGTGTGTCGGGTCAAGCACTAGAATCTGTGACAATTGAGGCCATGCTGCCTGGTTCGGTGGCTGCCGTTGTGGAGTGTCAAACGGATCAGAAAGCGCGCGTGCTACAAGACGTTCGCTATATGATTAAAGATAACGGAGGAATCGTCACCCCGACTACATTCCTCTTTGAGAGAAAGGGGAGGGTCGTTATGGAGAAGAAAGACGGTGCGAATGTAGACGACTACTTGGACCAGGCTATCGAAGCAGGAGCAGCGGATATCACCACCGATGACAAAGGTCGCCTCGTGATCTTGACCGATCCGTCAGAGACAAAAACTGTGGGCGAGACATTCGCCAAATTGTCAGGTCTCAGCATTCATGAATTGGAGATTTTCTGGGATCCCAACAGGGATAGCATGGTCGAGGTCAAGGACGAGGAACAGGTGAAGGATCTTGAGGACCTCTTGAGTGCTCTGCGAGAAGATCCCAGTGTTCAAGATATATATCTGAACTCGACAGAGAAGTTTTGATATCTTCCACGCTATGCTCTGAACCCGAGACTGTCTCATATCCAGGGCCGAGCATGTACAATATGTATTATACCGATACCAAGCATTTGAATGGCGTTATGGAAACTTTCATTTCTAGAACTGGTATAAAGCCTCACCCTATTAGTATTACTCTTTGCGCAAAGCCTTCATTGTGCTTCTCATCAGAATGCCAGTACCCCGGCACCCAATCGCATCCAACCAGTCCAGCATATGTACACGGTACTCCTGCCATGTAATCTTAGCACCGCCATCCTTCTCCAGTGCCTGTAGCACTTTCTGAGTGACCGGCTTTCTCAATCTCGGGCGGTGATCCGCAATCTGCTGGTCCTCCTCCAGGTCCGCAAAGCAAGCAGCAGACAGGTTGCAGAATGCAGCGTGGTGGCTGAGAGAGAATATCGAGGTAAGAGTAATATGGAATGCGCTTTCGCGGTCGTAATGTCGGGCTGCTTGGGACAAGTCCTTGATATAGTTCGCCAGAGCAGTGGCGGTCGGCACTGGGACAAGACAGCCTAGCGCATTTGGATCTTCAGTGTTGAGTGCACGATTCCGCCATAGCACGTTACACATGTCCATGACATACCCGTTGAAGCGACCGACGAGGTCTGTTCCATAAGCCGGGGAGTTTTGTGCTTGGAGAACTTGCGAACTCAGAGAGGCCTCGAATGCAGATTTGTAGACGGCCAAGATGGAGTTGAGGCTCGAGATCACAGCGACACTGGGTGTGAAGGCAAGTGTGTATACGGTCTGTGCGTGCGGGAGTGTGAGGCGGAATCGGGCGTCTTGGGGTGCGTGAGAAAAGAGTTCCGAAAGGGTTCTGTAGAAGTCGAGCACAGATATTGTAGCTGGCTTGGACTTCTTATCCTCGTCCTCTACCGAGAACTCCAGTATAGAAAATGCTAGGAGCTCGGCGTGCACGATGATTTGACTCAGGTGGACTGACTCTTCTGTTGTATCTGACTGTGATCGAAGTTTGACACCCCATTGGCTGATTAACGCCGAGTAAAACCCCAGCAATGCTGTTCTGGAACGAAGACTCTCGTCTAACACTGCTGACTCCAATGGTGACAATAATTCACTTCGAAGAGACTCGAAAGACTCGATTGGGATGTACTGGAGGAGTCGGAAGACGTGGTCAAGATTGTCCTTGCCATTCCATGTTTTCATATAAGACTTCAAAAAAGAACGTATTGAGGATGGGAGGTCCTAATGATTTGTCAGTGTCTGAGTTGACAGTGGTTTATCCGAATAACTCACTTTGGTATAGGACGCATATCCAACAACAAATTCCATCACATATGATAATGTGTCTGGATCGTCATCTTCATCCTCACGTAGCGTCTCCAACTTATCCTCCAGGAAGCTTCTCAGCCATTCATTTAGACGATGATTGGCAAGTTCAGATTGGACGAGATGAAGATACTTCTGAGCCATTGCATCGCCCAAAGTTGAGATAATCTGATTTGGTAACTCAATTTTGTCAAGCTTGTCGATGAAATGGCCCACGTCACGAAGCTCTTCTAGCGATGTGTGCTTATGAGATACCCGTGAAGTTTGCAGAGTTGGAATAACAACTTCAATCCTACTTCTTTTCACAGTCCCCCGATGGACGACTTGGAAACTCGACCCCTGACCAGCCTGTACTCTTTCCATATTCTGATCTTGAAGCACCTTCACATGGCTTGACCACTCAGGATCTGGATGTTTGAAGAAAAGAGCATTCCTTCTAGATCCTCCAAACTCACCGAGAATAATCTCGGGGTAGTAATTCTTGAAGATCCTCAGAAGGCTGATAAGCTCTTTGTCCTCGCCACTGGCAGTCTGGATCAACTCCATCAAGGCTTGAATACGGAATGGCTTGACGTGTTTTCGTCTTGTGATAAGCGAGAGAAGGTGACATAGTGGTTTCCGCAGACTGATCATGTCCAAATAGTTGAAAAGAACAGCATAAAGTTTGGCGAGATGCGTCCTATCTTCGAAAATATCATACGCAAGAATCAACCAGCGCAATAACAGAGCCTGTGTGGCGGGGCTCGGTTTGTTCTTGCTGGGCCCAAGACAGCACACCACTTGAGTGACATTCTTGGACGCAATTCTCTCCTGCGGGTACAGATTTTTAATCAGCGTTGTAACTGTACCCTGATCCAGGTTATTTTTCGTGGTCAGAATCTTCAGGAGGCGGGCCAGCACGGGTTGCGGAATGCCGCTCTCGTACGCGTTTGAAGCGATTGTTTTGGCTAGTAGACTGGCATCTGTGTATCTCTGCTTGGGAGGGACAAATGCAACTACTCGATCGCATTAGTAACATGTTTTGCTGTGTCAAGAAGCTTTTTGGCCATACCGGCTTCCAAGTGCTCAACTGCATCAAGCAGGCCGCTTGGTTGGTTGGTACCTGAAGAATTGTTAGCATTACTCAATTGGAAGAATATAAAAACAACTTACCTATCTCAGTATCCATCTACACAAATTTTGTTACAAAATTTCCCACGATTGGTATGTCGTCGAGAATGATAGAATGTAGTTTGCTTTGGGATGGTGGTATTGGCGCGTGGTTGCGCAATGCCGCGCTTCGTCTTCAATTGCGCGCGTCGAAAAAGTAACTAAAAAGTTCCCGTCGAATGTAAGTCCTTGCGATGATTCTAAAACTAAAGGAACCAAAGGAATGAATGTTGTTTGGTGCAGAGCCAACGACAGTTGCATAGAAGAACGAGTGGGCGCGAATATGCGGAAATGGCGTTAAACTTAATCGGGTAACCATCAACAACGGCTTCTACATACAGAACATCTACAATCATTACTGGTCTCATACTAATTACTTGCCTCATCTACTTTCATGGTGCTGGATAAGTGAAGCTCAGAGCTCTAAAGTAATTTTCTTAAGGAATCCTAATTAACAGAATCGGAATTAAACATTGCTCGCTACAACATTGTAATAATTATGTTCCGATGCTCAACAGCATCATGCCAATATTAGTGGAATCGACAGATTCACTGCGTATGCTTATTCCAGGTCCCATCAGCTCATTGGCCAACAGCACCTGCATCTAAACCGTAGTTCATTTCCTCTTGCGAGTAGATGACTTCGAAGTAGCCTTGGAAGAGGATTGGGTAGCCACTTCCTTCTTCTCGCCCTCGACAGCAGGAGTAGGCTCCTCCTCCTCATCACTGTCACCTCCCTGACCGAACTCGTTGACGCGCGTGTAATCAACCTTGTACTTCCAACCCTGGTAGAGCCACACGAAGAAGATGACGTCGTCACGAAGAGTTGCCAGGCGGTGGAGCCAGGGCATCTTGACGGTGAAGGCGAAGAGATCGTCGATGAAGGTGTTCAAGAACTTGTAGGTCAACGCCTTGCCAGGCATGTGGGCAACAGACTTCAACCGGTAGTTGATGTAGAGACTGGGGACCATCATGAGGAAGCCGTACGCGTAGACACTGCCCACCAGGGTCTGGATAATGTAAGAGTACCATGACTTGTGGGTGTTGTAGACCAGGCTGTACGCGGCGTATGCAAGCAGAAGGGGAACAGCCAAGATGTACAAGTAGCGGAAGGCAATTTCATCATACTCCTTGGTCTTTTCCTCGGTCTCGCTAAGCTTGTGCTTGTCCTCGAAGACAATCACATAGGGCAAGAACGACAACCAAGAGCTGGCTGGTGGCGGGCGCAAGCGAACGTCGACAGTCTTGGTGATCTTCCAGAATTCGAGAAGGATACCGAATCCTTGACTGGCCAGGATCATCCAAGAGGTGTTGTCGCTGTTGTCCATGAGGTAGAGGAAGATAACAGCCTGCATGAAGACGTTTGCCAGAATTGTCCGAACTGAAGTACCAACAACGTCCTTCTTCTTACGCCAGTGGGCCTAAAAGTGGAAATGTTAGCGATGTTAGACACAACACCTTTAATATTGATGTATCACTTACAATATCGTTCTTGAAGGCCAAAGTCTCAAACAACATATGCAAGATAGTGACCACACCTGTGGTACCGAGGAGCCAGATGTTAGTATCCAAGAGAATCTCCTTCACCATCTCCCACTCGGTTCCATCTCCACCTCCGGGGACAGGCTGGCCATAAGCGGCCTGGCGCGCACTTTGCTTGGAACCTTCGTCAACGCTGCTAAGGATGTTGAACTTCCAGTTCGCCATGTTGTTGAGAGTAATATGCAACGGCACGGTCTCGACGGTAGAGTTCAACTCAGTCATGTGGGACTTCAGTTGCCAAAAAGTGTTGACGAAAGCGATCGGGTAGTACCATCCATTCTTTCCACTGGCATCGCGGGCACCAGTCCGCTCCAGCTGCACATACTGGCGAACCGCGGGGTTTATCTGAGCGAATTTCTGAATTCCGGAGTCTGGGATCAGGGACAGGGTGAAGTTGGGGTGGTAGTATGACATAGTTGAAACATCCGGGGTGTTATCTTCCTCCTGGTCATGTTCATCCTCAGCGTCCGACAGGAGATTCTTCAGCTTCTTGACCTTCTTCTTGGGAAGGTACTGGTTCAGAGGTCGAAGGAAGTGGACTGCATCAGCGGTGTCATAGTCTTTAGCGGTGGGGTCTAACTGGTATCCTGTGCGAGCCAAAAAGAAGTGAGCCCAGAGAGTTCCATTCTGTTGGACCTGCTTTGGGACCTTGATGGTGGTGTCAATTTCGCGAGTGTCGCTGTAGTTTCCAATTGTGAAGTTCTTCTCGTCCACCACAAGAACACTGTCCGGTGACTTGAAGTCGGGCACAATGATAGACGGAGATACATAAATGTTAAGGTCGATAGCGCTGTCGGAGGGCCAGATTGGGGCGATGACCTCGGGGAGAGCACTGCGTTCGGCGACTTCGCTAGGATCGGGGCGATCGGCGAAAGCGGGGATTCCAGCAGAATTCACGCCGGGGGAGTCTGCCTTGTCCTTATTTCCCATGTACTGGTTGATGGCAAATTGGGCCAACAAGAAGATTCCAAGACCCTGAAGGGCACCCTTGAAGCCCGACTAAAGGTGGTCAGTAAATTCAACCACAACAACAACATTGAGTCTGCGACACATACGTTGGACTCCTCCTGTCTGCGTGGCCTCTGTTCCGACATGATGGATGAGGAAAAGAAGAGAAGCCAAAAGGCCAGCTATGGGCGATTAGCAGATTAGATCGAGGGCCCGGGAACTTGCGCGGTCTTGGCATTTGTCTTCCGACCCTCCGGACATCCTCCATTCTTATACTTGTTTGCTATTAAGCAGCTTTGAAATTGCAATCGCGTGATGGATAACGCCTTTGGCTGTTGGCGTTGACCCTCATGGACAATCACCCCTCTTTTGATGCCCGCGCGCAATTCCCGTCGCATAATGAGCCTCGAGTATGGCTGATCACCGCGGGGGATTCACCTATTGGCCTCTCAGTCGCACGGCAGGTCCTTGCGCATGGAGATTATGCATTTCTTGGACTGGCACATTCAGCTTTGGAACGCGATGAACGTCGCCGTGATGAATTTGACGCTTTTCTCGCTGAGGTGGAGCAGCACGGTGATGGCTGGGCAAAGCGTATGAAGACAGTCCCGCTAGATATCCGGTGCGCTACATCAAGGCAGCCAGGTCAATTATGGATTCTGATATTAATTACTGACCGTTTCCTAACACAGAATGATGGGAGGGTGCCAAGCTGTCGTGGCAGATGCAGTCGCGACATTTGGAAGAGTAGACATACTTCTATGCTGCACAAGTCAAGGTGACCCTCCATTCCTGAAGGTACCCTTGCAAAATATACTGACCTCCTCCTTAGCCCTTATTGGAACAGTTGAAGAACTTTCTGCTTCAACCGAAACCATGAATCTCGTACGCGATCAATTCGAGATTAACTATTTTGGCCCCCTCAATATCATCAAGGCTACGCTGCCCCATATGAGGAAAGAGCGCGCCGGACATATGATGATAATATCAGGGATCAGTAAGATACAAATCTGACCCAGTGCTTGGATGTTCGTCTGACGATATACAGCGGCGCATATCGGTACACCCGGACTAGGAATGTACTGCGCAGCAGGCTGGGCGCTTGAAGGATTCTGTGATGTCAGTCTCTCTATGCGCATTTGCATAAATGATCTCCATTGCAGAAACTAACCAGCTTTACAGAGCCTGGCTTACGAAATTGCCCCATTCAATGTCAAACTCACCATCTTCCAATGCAGCATTGAAATTGGCATCCTCACCAACCTAGTGACCAGTGTTCCTCCAATCTTCCCGGCCTATTCACCGGCCAATAACCAAGCACCTCTCTTCCGCGGGATCCTAAACCACCTTGTCCCCCAACTCCCCGATGCTTCTGTCTCGTCTGACAGTCCAGTCACACCCAGTCGAGCGAACGACGAAAACGCCCGAGTCAGCTCCATTGAAAATGGCCCATTCTCCGCCCCTGAAGTTGTCTCCATGCACCCACCATTAAGCCCCGCACATCTTGAAGTGCTGGTCTCTGAAACAGTCTATGCTATTACATCAATTGGTGGCCATGAAAACCCTCCTTCGCGACATATTGTTGGGCAAGAAGGTGTTGCGAGTGTCAAGGAGAAGCTCAAGACTGTGAGTGAAGAGCTCGAAGACTTTATACAGGCCAGCTTTGCCGTTGATGTTGCTGCGGACTCGGATCCTATGCCCACTATATCTGGAGCGAACGACGGGCCTTAGTAGATAATGTCAGCCTGCAATTATATTTCTCTTTTATTAAATAACGAGCCTGGTTTTGATAGGCTATGTAATTTTCGTTTTATATTGCTGTCAACCTATACTACGCTAAAAATCAACAGTACCTAGGTACATATGTATACTCTGCCTAAAATGCTCACTAACCCTACCATGTTATCCTCTGGATCACACAATGAAAGCGAGAAGAAATCCCGCTTAAGTGGGAAGAGTCAGCACAGGTCGTTAGGGATACAGTTGGGCCGTCTAGCTAGACCTCTATTCCGTAAACGGGCATCATGACCGAGGTAATTCCTACTTAGGTATTCTATGGAGCCCAGGTGGATGTGATTGACGGACCCGAGGCCTTCACCCGGGTGCCTATTCTAAATTAATTTACACAACCCCCGCCACAAACCTAGTACTTCTTACCGGCTATGGGTAGAGGCACACCCGATCAGCCACTCGCATTTGGCTTGAGCTTCACCACCGCATGCGATACGGAGGATCGTGCCAAATATGGGTAGACGAGGACATATGAATACGAGATCGGGTTGCAAACAACGAGAGAGCGGGGTTTAATACGAGTTTCTCGGCACAAACATAAAAGGAGAAGCCGCAAGAAGAGTCCCAAGGCCATTTTGGGTACGGAATAGACTGGATGTATAAGACTGGGGTCAATCTCCTGGGATTCAGGTCAGATCAAATCTACTACATCCTACATAATTATCTTTCATTGCCCGGATCGGTCTCATAGTGCCCAGTTCCTTTATCTCAAGCAAACCAAAATCACAAATCCTCCTGCTATGCACGCCTGGCAGACTATCTTAGCCGTAGCCCTAGGCTGCCAGCTGGCAAGCGCCGCCGAATGGAGGATACAAGCAGCCCCGATCATCACTGGAGCTCTCATCCCTCGACAGCAGCAAACATGCCCCGAAGCAACAGAAACAATGTGCAGAGATGGGTCAGGGGGATGCTGCCCATCTGGCTTGGCTTGCACATTCATCTCAGGCAAACCTAGGTGCGAAGGTGGCTGTAATGGCGGTCCTACTTGTCTCGATGGAGGTTGCTGTGATATTGGATATGACTGCCCTACACTCGGCGGCAGCTTTTGTCGCCAAGCAACCGACTTCGTTGTTTCTGCGCCTACTGCAACTTTCGCAATCACTTCTTCCTTTGATTCGGCTCCAACTGAGACTACGGAATCTCGCACTACTGGGAGTTCTTCGGAGCCTACGAGTACTTCTCGCTCTACAAGTGTCTCTGGGTTTTCTAGTACTCCAGAGCCTTCCAGCACGCCGGAGCCGACTGCTACGACCACCTCGAGCTCTAGCAGTGTGGCTTCATCGTCTAGCCCGGGAGGAGATACATCAGATACTGCGTCTGCATCATATGAACCGTCTAAATCCTCTCTCTCTCCATCCACGACCGAGTCATCCACAGGCAACGAGACTAACGTCGCAGGAACACCGGAACCGGCCCCCGGTATGGCTGGGTCGTTGTCGGTCAGTTGGGACTCATGGATGGCGCTGGCTGTTATGGTGCCTTTCATTTTGTAAAGCATCATGTTATGAATTATGGACAGGATATAATCTGTCACTAGGGTCTTGGTTGAGAGTCGCAGAAACAATCGATGCGTGTTTCGATACAAGGCCTACATATATGATCTAATTTACCTTGCCTGGGCGATTTTTACAAAACATGAATATAGCACCTGGGCAGACATGTGTAGCAAAATCAATGCTTTAGGATGGCACTTCTTTTTCCCAGTAACAATCACACGGACTTTTGCCAGTACGGACCCTTGCAAAATACGGACTGCGAAGCATACATAGGTTGCTAGAAAAAACGAGACCATAGATGTGATGACTCCGAGCCCTTTGCAGGGCTAACATGAATAGGATTCCTTTACACCCATGCTAGACTTCTATTTGTTGCTTTATCTGTAAGACACTACTTGACCTTGGGATTCATTTGTTCATTGTAGGCTAGCTACCTTGGTCATGCATGGACCATTTGCTATCATAATCTTCAGATGACATCAAGGGTAGTGTAGGCGAAAACCAAAAGGTCTGGTGTATCGCTATTTCCATGCTAGAAATGGAAGGCAGCTACTTGTGTCGTCCATGTTGAAGGAACCAAGCCTCTCGCACATCAAAGAGGCTGCCCATGTCCTGGTTGTTTCGGTAGCACCGAATTTCCTTCCAGGCATTCGCTGTACGGCCATTCGGCATGCGGCCGTCGATTTGTAGAATCTTCATGACAAGAGCTTGTGGAGAGGAGAGATTGGGGACAATGATCTCGTCCGGATCACTGGTACTGGTTTGAGATGGGGTTGGGATTGTATCTTTCTGTTCTTCGGTACTTAGGGGTTTATTGATTTCGTCTTGCTCAGCCTCGACGGGTGTCTCAGCGGGTACCTCAGTAGGGGCTTCAACGGGAGCCTCGATTGGTCCCACGCTGCTGCCCATAGGTGTATCTGATTGAGCCATGGATGATTCCAATAATTCCACTTTGCCGTCATTACGGTTGGTATCGGCAATGGATGGCCCATCTACTGACGTAGATAACTCTGGAGCTGGGGGCTCAGGGGTAGAAGAAAGCACCAACAAAGGGAATTGTGGCTGTGAAGACTTTGGTTGATGGGATTCTGCTGCAGCTCTGCAGTTTTCGTTTTCTTCAATTTTTGCAGCCACGATTTCCATGAAAGAAAGAGGGCCATCTGTATTCTGTTCCTCGCCTTGGGACACTTCTATTTCCTGAGGAACCTCCGGTTCCTTAGCCGGCTCCGGTTCCGGTTGCTTTGGAGGGTTTTTACGTGGGCGTCCTCGCTTGCGTTTCACTGGGGGTTGAGGTTCGGGCTCAGGGATTGTACGCTTGGATTTTTGATTTCGTGTACCACCGGGGCTGAAAATAACAACGCTGAATGGGGTTTCTTGTTGGCTCTCTTCATCATTTGCATGTGAAATGACTGGCAGTGTGGCGGTATCGGTGTCGATATTCATGTCGTCAGTGGAAGATGTAGGGATCTTATGTGGCGTTCGTCCATTGTCGAGCTTGATTTCCTCGTCGTTGGAAGAAGCAGGGGTCTCGTGTGGTGCTTGGTCGGTGTCAAGTTTGACCTCCTCGCCATTAGAGGTTTGGTTGGGGACCTGTGATTCAGGTTCCTCGTGTTTCAACTGTTTATCATTACAAGATGATATCACTGGCTGTGGTTGTGTGTCGAGGTCGGCTGTCAAATCTCCCTTTCCCTTCTCTGGTGTCGAAAATAGCTCTGATTTGTCGAAATTGCTGCGGAGGAAGACCCGTTCGCCAGGTGGAATCGCAAAAGTCAATTTCACCCCATCGCGGTCAACGATCTGTGGCAGTCAGCAAATGGCAAAGCTGTATGCGGATCGGATAGGTCTATACATACCCTAACTTCCTTTTCGATGACAATCCTTCCGGGGCCTCTACCGTAAACATAGTAAAATTTCCAGATGTCGCCCAGCTGGATGACACCTTCATCGATAAGAGTTCCCATCTTCACACGCGCACTTTCTCCAGCAGGTGCATTCCAGATGACTTTCTGCTTCTGTCCCCAGAACTGTTCATATTCGCGCTCTTTGAAGTCGTCAAAGTCACCGTTTTCCCGTTGCTGTCTGGCTTCCTGCGCCTGACGTAGCCATTCGGGATCGTAGCGGCCGTTTTGGAGGTCGATCTGGAACTGACGAATGCCGTCGCGCCAGTTGTTTGAATAGCGGATAAAAGAGTCGGGTATTGGTTGTATCTTTGCGTCTGGGTCATCTAGCGTAGCTTGTGCCTCCGGGTGGACATCCGGGGGGAGTAGAGCGAGGATGTCGCGCTTATCACTTTCCTCAAGGCAATTCCATGCTTCCGGTCGTGCCAGCAGTTTCTAGACGTTTTGAGGCTATCGTTAGCTTGGATTATCTGGCATTGCATTTGTGAAGAATCAAGTCATACCACTAGATCAAGGTCAATGAGGACAGACTTGTCGCTCGTCAATAGCTGCTCCTCGCTCCATTTCCCTCTAGCGGCAGGCCTTCTTGGGGTCCTAGCTCGTGAGCTCGCTTCAGAATTTGGGGTCGACATGGCGAGACCCGACTGTTCTACTACATCGGCAGAACTAGCAGCAGCACGACTAGGGCATTATTATAAAACGTCAGTAAAAAAGAGCGCAAAAAGCAAATGCGGAGCTTACCCCGAACGTCGTGGTTCTGCCGCACGGGTCCTTGCCACCGCCTTCGTGTCTCTCTTCCTCGGAGGCATTCTGACGGCAAAACAAAGGAGAAAGTGCTGTCCTTCTGAACGAAAAAGCTACGTTTTCAGGATGGTTAGGTCAACGCAGATTGCAAGGCTCGATGGTGAGGAACACTCTGGGAGGTTGAGAATGGCAGAGTGCTGATGTCAATGTGAAATAGGCCTTATGCTGGCAGCTTCGGTCGACGACGAGCAGGTACGTGACAACGATTATTAAACTGACCATGAGCTTACGATATCTGTAGGCTGAGTCGGAGCTCTCTGAGATTAAGGGTCAGGCTAAAATGATATTTCGACGCTTGAATCGCAGCTCCGCACCCCAGGCTAGCATTGAGTCTGGCCAATACAATCTACAGTGAGTCGCACCCATCAATCAACAAACATTATCAATGGACAATTTCTCACATGGCTTGCAGCTACACAATCCAGGATGACATCTGCTTTCTATGCATTTGCGACAAGTCCTACCCCCGCAAACTCGCATTCACCTACCTCGCTGATCTGGCCTCCGAATTCACGACGACCTATTCCTCCTCACAATATCTTTCACCCACCCTCCGCCCATATGCTTTTGTCGAGTTTGATACATTTATTCAGCGCACAAAGAAACTGTACCAAGACAGTCGTGCATCTCAGAACCTCGACAAGCTGAACGATGAGCTCCGTGATGTCACCAAGGTGATGACGAAGAACATCGAGGACCTCTTGTATCGCGGCGATAGCTTAGAGCGGATGGGCGAACTATCGGGGCGACTGCGTGAGGACAGCAAGAAGTACAGAAAGGCGGCTGTACGCATCAACTGGGAATTGTTGGTGAAGCAGGTAGGTCCATACTTTGCGCCAAATTTCCCCTGAGCGAGTGGCTAACCATCCCACAGTACGGACCTTTCGCTGGCGTCGGGCTTGTCATTTGCATTCTTCTTTTCTGGCGATTCTTCTGATTCCTTGCTCTCCGTGGCCATGCTCTTAGGCCTCGCTGTATGAATGTACGCATAGTTAATACCTCGGTGATTGCGGGTTACAATCCGCCGATATTCTAGAATACGGAGAATTGCGTGTGAATATGTATCGTATTTGACGATGTCTAAATCTCATCCTCTTCTTCGTCGAAATCGTCTTCTTCTCCCATGTCGTAAAGAATCCGGCCTCCTTCGCCTGGGCCATCGTTGTGCTGTGCGTCGAAGTATGGCAACACAACACCTTCTCTTTCACGCCTTTGTCGGTCGGTGAGACCCAACTCGAAGGTCGATGTCGGTTCCTCGTCGCCAGCGACTAGATCTCGCTCCATGGGAGGGTTGTACAAAACATTATCGTCAAGCAACGTCACAATCTCTTTCAGATGCTGTGGCGAATACCGCGACGCAGGCGGGAGAAGGTACCATTCCAGTACACCACGACCACTCTTCCGTCTGTGCTCCAACTCAATCACAATTCCCTCGGCTTTGCCAGTACCGACCAGTCTGTCCAATCGGCCAAGGAGAACGCCTTCTTGCTCTTCCTCAAGCCCGAAGACTGGAGGAGCCAGGCTGCGGTCGCGAGCAGCCTTCTGTGCTAGAACGTGTGAGAACGAATGGAGTGTGATAATGCTCGTAGCAAGATATGTCAGCTCAGAGATAGGTGTTGGCGAGTAGGGACTTTGCTGTGGAAGCTCGGGGATATCTTGATGATATGTCACCACAAGTGACGCATCAACCTTGGCCGATGGCAACGTAGGAGCAATAAACGAGCCAAGGAAGGAGGGTAAGTGGAACCCAGTGTCAACTCTTTTTGAGTTCAGAAGAGGATTAATTGAATCAATGAGGATGAGACGCCCTAACAGGCAGTAAGTATGAGTCCACTAGCACGGTAAATGCAGAATGCTTACTGCGTGAGGGGTTGGAAGCTGCAACGGGCTGATAAACTGCGCTCACTTCTTTAACTATGTCGGCGGGGCTCTTGCGGCGCGTTGATACAAAGGCATCGACTCCATCGGGTTGCTTCAGGGTTTCAAACGCGATGAGCGTGACATGGACTTTGGACAGCTGTCGAACTAGTTAGCATGGCCGTCCACTCCCGTATCTCGCGACAAAGGTGTCGCTTATGGCAGCATCATAAGTCCATATACCTTTGCACGCCTTATGTATTCTTTCAGGAGTGGCGTAGCCGGTTGCTCCAAAGAATCCAAGACAAGTGTGAGGGGCGAGGCAGTGTCACGCAAGCTCAAGAGTTTCGAGATCAAGAGTAAATTGTGCGTCCGCCTATGTGAAAGGTTGATAGGCGCCATCTTTTTTCGATATTAGATAGTGTTCTCGTCCAATTGCTTTCTGGAGACGCAGGTTGATGACCACACAGGAAGTGGGGTTACATTGCGAAAATTTCGCGGTGGGATTTAAAGTTGAGGCTCGACGGTTCGGCCCGCGGGCTGCAGCTCTTCACTGCCTTGAGGGGCCCTGCCGGGTTGTTAAGCCTGTCTGTGTGCAATTAAATACGGTAGACCTATTGACTTTATTCTTATTCTCGTTGATTATCAATCATCTAGAAGTTTTCTTATATAAATCCCCCAATAGAAGCGGAAGGCGTGAAATAATATGTTTATGATATATGTTGTACAACAGATGAATACTAGCAAATAACGAGTCAATTCAGTTGCACATCGGGGCGGTAGATCCCTATTAATCTTAGATACAAAATCTTCGGAGAAAACAGTTGTTACCGAAGGAAGCCGCTGCTCCGACTCTGTGGCTCTGTTTTGCCCCTTACGATAAAATCCAGATTATTGAGGTCGCATCTCAAGATCAGATCAAACCGATATTACTCGACTAAAATATACAAGCAAATACTCCCTGCTAGTCTCTGAGGAATACCTATCCGAGAACGGACAAGCAAAAGCGAATATTTCTAAAGAAAGGTGGATGAGATGAGGATTGAAAGGTGTTACCCAGGGGACTGGATATATCGGTGAAATATCAATCCTTATCCGCACGCGCCTCATGGACCTCCGTCGGCTCTCCCTCATACGGATCAACGACGGTGGTCGCGAATTTCCTAGCTGGTACTCCGCGCTCAAAGAGCAAATCCAATTCCTCATATGTGCGGCCCTTCGGCTCAGGAAGCCGGAAGAATGCCCAAACCAGGGAGGCTAGACAAGTACCAGCCCAGAAATAGGCACACCGAGCACCCCAGTTCCAGGCTGTGGAGTTGAGCTGGTAGTTGGTTAGGACGTTGACGACAATGTTGCTGATGTTGTATAGACACCGGGCAAGGACAATAGTCTTTGCTTTAAGACGAGTGGAGGATAGCTCCGAGACGAGGGAGTATGTGACAGGGCCGACGCTGATGTCATAGCAGAATGTGAAAATGATGAGCATCACGCCGATTGCCCATTTGGCTGCGTTATTATCACCCGGTGCAAAAGACAGAGACCCTGTGATGACCAGAAGGACAAAAAGACTGGCGAGACCGGAGATATGGATAGTTCGTCGGCCCGCGTAAGACATCAGGAACCACGATCCTATTGTACCCAAAACACCAAGACCGTATTGCCCCAGGGACAAATTGAAAGATTCAACGGTGGGCAGGCCCGCTTGGACACAGAAGTAGGCAAAATAACCCATCAAGTTCTGGCCACACAGGGTCTGCACTAACCAGACAATACAAACTACCTCAGTCCGGCGAAGATTTGTTCCTTTGAAGCAGTCCCAATATGTAGTCCCACTAGAAAGCGATTTCTCCAACTCGTTGGTGTGTTGAATCATAGCAATCGTCTCTTCGGGGTCAAAGTTGGGGTCGTTAGACGATGTCAACCGCTGCAACGCTCGTCGAGCTCCCTGTACATTTCCCTGACGCACATGCCACCAAGGGGATTCAGGTGCGAAAAGACAGCCGATCATAATCGGGATAGGCCATACCCATTGCACACCGAAAGGAATGCGCCAGGCCCATTGATCATCGCGAGAAATGGAGCCGCGGTTGACGCCAATCGCCACGAACTGCCCGAATACCCAGCACATGTTGATGAAAGTTGTTAGGTAAGGTCGCAGGACTACCGGACAAACCTCGGAGGCGTAAGAGGCTGGCAAGGTCTGGAAGATACCCCAAGGGACACCGGCGAGAATCTCGGCGGCTAGCAACATCTGAACATTGACCGCGAAGAAAAACAGAAAAATGACTGCTGTGATGGTGGCTAAGGCATAGATCATGGTCTTGCGATATCCCAGGCGTTCAGAGACCAAACCATTGATCAGAAGTCCAATGACTTCGCCGCAGCGGGCACCATTGGAGAGACCGGATTGCCAGGATGCCGGAACAGCCCATTTCCCCGAGGCAGTCTGTACTCCGAATTTTTGGTTGAACACAGGTGATGCGTACATTGAACTCAGCAATGCGAGGTCATACCCTTCCATGATCAGAGTAGATGAAAGGAGTACTGACCAGCCGACGGCTTTTGGGTATAACCGCAACGCCTGCCAGAGGGTCATGGACTGCTCCTTCCTGGCACCTTGTCTGCCTTCTGCAAGGACGGGGGAGACTTTGCCGTCCATCCTCGCGGATGCGTCATCCATCAAGACCATTGGAGAATCGTTATTTAGCAAGAAGTTTCGAACAAGAGGTTCCTTGTCAAGGCCTAATCAGAATAGAAGGCTGACAATATCCCAATACTTCGAGCATTATCAAGGCTGATAAACCACGGGGTGATGCTTGATTTATATGAAAGATCACAAAACAAAATACACGCATAGTTTAGTTCACGCGCATCGCGGATCCGGGGGAAATGCACATGGACTGTCACTCGCTTCTGAAGATTTGGAGAAAACTGGGGAAGCCGGAGTGTGGAGGTCTAACCGTGGCGAATCATCGTTGCGGAAAGGAGCCCATCGGCGGCGAGTCGGCCGCTAGTCGGAGACGCAGCATCCCACCGGAGGCTTGGCGGGTATGCAGAGGTCTCCTAAAGCTATCCCCGCATTCGCCCACGCCGAATTGGAGCCGAGTAATGATGAAAAGGTATAAGAGGGGTGTTGGGATGGAAAATGGAGGTGTCAAGCCACTATGTCACCACACGCGACACAGGATACAGCCGTTCCTACGGGGACCAATAACTGGTGGAAAGAAGCCACCGTCTACCAGGTTAGTTTGACACAACATTCAGGCATTTCCGGAGACTAAAATTAACCTTCTCTGCTCGAGTTTAAAGGTGTACCCAGCTTCCTTCTACGACTCCAACGGTGATGGCTGGGGCGATATCCCTGGTGTCGTCAAAAAGGTCGATTACCTCCAGTCGCTAGGGGTTGATGTCGTGTGGCTGTCGCCGATGTACGACTCACCCATGCATGATATGGGCTATGACGTCTCCGACTATGAAAACGTGCTTCCTGCTTATGGAACCGTACAAGACGTTGAGAATCTTGTGGAAGCTTGTCACTCGCGAGGCATGAAATTGATCCTAGACCTTGTTGTCAACCACTCCAGTGATCAGCATGCTTGGTTCCAAGAAAGCCGGAGTAGCAAGGACAATGACAAACGCGATTGGTACTTCTGGCGCCCTCCTCGGTATGATGAGGCAGGGAATCGGATGCCTCCGAGTAATTATCGGGGCTATTTTGCAGGAAGCACATGTGCGTTGAAATACTTGACAAATTCAATCTCTTTGGACTAACGAAGCTCTTGTGCAGGGACGTGGGACGAGAAAACGGAAGAGTACTACCTACACCTCTACGCCAAAGAACAACCCGATCTCAACTGGGATAACAAGGCCACACGTGAGGCTATCTACAACAGCGCGGTTCGGTTCTGGCTTGACAAAGGTGTGGACGGTTTCCGAGTGGACACAGTGAACAAGTACAGCAAACACACAAACTTCCCAGATGCCTCCATCACAGATCCAAAAAGTTACATCCAGCCCGCCATCGGAATGTGGTGCAACGGCCCCCGGATCCACGAGTTCCTACGTGAAATGTACGACGAGGCATTTGCTCCGTACGGGGATGTCATGACCGTAGGCGAACTGGCCAATACGCCCGATCCCAAGAACGTCCTCGAATACGTGGGAGCGTCAGCCAAGGAGCTGAGCATGGTGTTTCACTTGGACATTGGCCATATCGGCATGGGGCCCAGCCTAGAGGAGAAGTACATCTTTACGCCGTGGAAGTTGACAAAGATGAAATCCATCGTGGAGAAGTGGCAGTCTTTCATTGAGGGAACAGATGGCTGGACCACCGCTTTCTGTGAGAATCATGATAACGGACGCTCTGTCTCTCGGTTTGGATCGGACAAACCCGAATTCCGGGAAATCTCTGCCAAAATGCTGGCTCTGATGATGGTTACCATGACTGGGACTCTGTTCATCTATCAGGGACAGGAGATTGGTATGATCAATGCACCACGCGAGTGGCCTATTGAGGAATACAAGGACATTGAAGGATTAGGGTATTACCGAGAAGCAGAGCAACGCAGTGAGCATGGAGGCGATCCTACTCGCAAAGAGAACATCATGGATGGTCTCCGAATTCTGGCTCGCGATCATTCCAGGCTGCCGATGCAGTGGGACGACTCAGAACATGCTGGTTTTACTACTGGGAAGCCATGGATGCGAGCTCATGATCTTTATGGTGAGATCAATGTAAAGAGGCAGCAGGATGATGCGTCAAGTGTTTTGTCTTTCTGGAAAGATGTTCTGCGCCTGAGAAAAGAGTACCGGGAGTTGTTCATCCACGGTGCATTCCAAGTGCTTGACTACGAGAATCAAGAGACGTTTTGCTTTGTGAAGTCGAGAGATGAGGAACGCGCATTGGTCGTTCTAAACTTCACCGATAAATCTCAGCCTTTTACACAAACCGACAAAACTGCGGGCATGAAGTTGCTTGTGAGCAACTACTCGAATTCATCGCTGGAAACCTTGGAGCCCTTCGAAGGACGTGTTTATTTGTGAGATATATACCATAGAGATATATATTCCTACGAATTGTCTGAAATATATTACTTTTCGAGAACACTATTCTGCATAGCACCTCTTATAGCTGGCCATAATCTTCCCTGATGTCGGTAGCTTCTCAGCATCTTGTAGCCCATAGGGACGCCCGAAGGGGATTTGGCTAAGCCTCTAGAATTTCTTTTCGTCTATGAAAATATAAAGTCAGAAAAAAGATAATTTCCACCACAAATTGAATGATCACACTGGATTTAGGGAGACAAATTGGGGCCCTGCGTTGGATGTATAGGCCTGAAAAGCAAGGCCACAAAATCCATTTCTTCGCCCGGCTTCTCTCCGACTTCCCCCCGCAACCCCGGATTTTTGCGTTCTGTTAGCTCCTCTCGGTATAATTGTACCTGACTTCCCAGATGCCAGATCCACCAGTCAAGCAAGCATGTGACGCATGTCGCCGACGTAAGGTCAAATGCATTTTCCCAAAACCTTGTGAGCAGTGCCGGGCTGCCGGCCTAGTCTGTCGGACGACTTCGCAGCGACAGAAAAAGGGGCGACAGGGTCAAACAGCCAACATCCTCAATGAACTTAGAGCAAACCAAATTGAGCAGGCGCTGGTGCGGGATGCAAATATGTCCCCGCCATCAGCAGCTCTCACGCTTGGAGATAATATACCCACGCCCCAGTCACTGCGAGTCTCGGGAAGATGTCAGTTCTCCAAAACCCCGGGTCTTTTGAGCCGGGAGCTTGTCGATGCGTGCTCAGGATATTTCTTCTTGCGAATGAGAGGAACAGTGCCTGTTTTGCAACCTGGCAGTTTTCAGAAACAGGTGGACCTTGCCGATACAAGCCTTCATGCTTATTGTTTAGTCACTGCTTTCTGCGCTTTTGTGGTCACTCAAACCGGATTTGCCGTAGAGCATTCATCGTTAGGACTTTCTCAGGGCTTTTGTACTGAAGAGTTCCGAAGTTCTCTGATTGAGGAAGCCACTGAAGCTCGAAAGCATATCGATCCATTCACAGATCCTGTACGGCAAAGCATTATCATCTCTTTCCTCCTGTATGGATGTCATATTGGGCTCGGAAACCAACGGCATGCATATTATTTTCTTCGCGAATCCACGACGCTTTATACAGCCAGCGCACTGGAAAGTCAAGCATCATCGGCGCAGATGGATGGCGATGACCCTTCCTTGGCAGGAAAGTTGTTTTGGCTCTTGGTGGTATCAGAGAGGTATTTTCTTCGCCTATTCGTTAGTTATCTGCTAATACAGGGACAGAGCTCATGCGATCCGCCGACATAGACCAATTACGCTGCAGGTCACTCCGGAAAGCCCTCAATTAGAGGATGGTCCACTTCCAACTCAACTGGAAGATGGCCCACTTGCAAATGCGTCAGCCATCGGATTTCGGTGTCTGGTAAATCTCTACCGCCCATTTGATGAAGGTTTTCTGGGTCAGTGGAATGGAACGAATGCTACGTGCTCGATTGAATCGCTAGTTCACCTCGAGGAGCTCATCCAAAGTGCAGTTCCAGCGGACCTTGATTTGCCTGATATACTTATGGCGGACTTGCGTGTGTCCCAGCAGTGGCTGCGTATTATGATATGGCAGCTTTCTACCACTGCTGGGTTTCTTTCGACGAAACCTACTCATGAATGCATGGATTTCCGCTACCCCCTCTTAATTGCTCAAGATCTTTGCTTCGCGACATGGAAATTATCCAGGCAGAGTATGGAAACCCATGGAATTGGTCTTGTATGGTTTACAATTTGCCCCTATGAAAATACTAAGCATACTCTAACAGATCGTAGATCGAAAAAATATTTGAGGTGGCGTGCACTTTGATTGATGTTATGGCGTGCCTCTCGGCGGCTGGGCTCCGTTCTTCGGGCTTCAAGCTTGGCCCACAGGATTATCTCAAGCATTTCTTTACTCTGATCCACGATCTTCCCGGGGGACGTCGGAGATTTCTTCCACTGCTACTTACCAAGATAGGGCAAACTCTGCCATCCATGGTAGATCCTATTACCGTTCATCTCAAACTCCAACCCAGCACTCTTGTTCTGAGGTCTACCAGTGAGGAATCATCAATATCCGCCACTGCTGGAAATGAAAGCTCGAATGAACAGCCCTCCGATGAATTGATTTCCGAATCTGAGGACTGGATGAATGGCAACTTCAACTATGCGGAAATGAGCCGCATCGGTGAGAAAACACCAGAGATTGACGAGGCATTTCTCCAATACTCCAGTTACTTTCCCTAAGGCCGGAGAAATGGACTGCACTTACCAACATTATTTTTAGCCAAGAAAGCTACGCTACGTATGGTGAAGTGTATTGGAACAACAGGGTGATTTCTATCTTTCTTCCGAATTATCTGTCAAGAGCTGGACCTAGTGAACACATCAGGTTTGTCCAGCTGTCTCTGATGGGCCTCACCTTGCGGGAGATATCCAATATCCATCATATATCTCACGCTACTTTCCAGTGCGACAATCGTTTCTTTCTGGTCAAAATAGCAGTTCTGTGGGACATGGTCTTGATCAACCATGAACTGCCAGGTGTTATCCTCAAACCAATCCAAAACTGGCATGAATGGATGGTTGGAATCAGCTTCTTTCACGTCTTTCTTCAATAACTTCATCCATTCTTGGTGGCTCATTCTTCGAATTGGCATCTGCATCTGTCTGCTGATAGCGTCGCAGAATGTGGAAACGGTGACTCCATCCACGCAGTTGATTACTTCTGATGAATATTGCTCTGGGTATAAGAACACATCAGTGATTAGACTGGAAACTTGATCGACGCCTGCGACAGTGAGATATTGGAGATTCTGGCTAACGGCTTTCAGTCGAACAATGCTGAACGCCAGTCGCCACAGGAAGTCTTCCGTATGTGCGATGCCCTCTTTCCGGGTTCCGACGATAAACCCTGGTATCACGGTCCGCGCCTTTTCAGCCTTGGCGTTTGCTCGGTCCAAGTGGTTATTGTACTCGCTCAACAGCAATTGGGACATGAACTTCGTTTGGTCGTATCCTGATGCTTCCGAGAGCTTCCTGGCAATTTCAAGGTGACTCTCGGGCTCCATTGGCATGTATCCTCCGGAAACATAAATCAGTCGACAAGGAGACTCCATCTTCGAAAGCCCAGAGAGAATGTCGATGGTACTGTGGATGTTCACAAGCTCAAGATCTTCATAGCTATCCATCCAGTTCACTCGGGCTCCATTGTGGATAATGCCATCGATGCGCTTTGCATCGTCCGTTGAAAACAGGCGGTCCCATTTGGACTGTTCCAGTCCAAGCCGGGGTTTGCTCAAATCTCCAGTCCAAACTTCGATGCGATCTTGATACCCAGGCTGCCACCAATGGCCTAGTTCGCCGTGTTGCTGAACTTTCCGCCGGGCTTGCTCTTCATCTTTCGCCCGAACAAGGCCGATGACACACTTTATCTCCGGATGTTCCAATAGACACCTCAATACCTGGCTTCCGAGAAATCCACTGATCGACGTTAGAAAGACAGTTGCTTGTCGACTTTGAATGAAATCGAGCTTTGGCTTCAGTTTCGCGAGATCGGCCATCAGATTTCTGGCTTGTTTGGTTTTCTTCGTGGGTTCCTTTGTTCCGAGAAGACAGTCTTCGATATTGCAAACCGTCAAATCATTTTTGTGCAAATCTTCGATCTTGAGTTTCTTCTGGTATTTCTTCCTGATCAAGTTCACCAACGATGCCCGGTGCATAGAAGTGAGGCCGACACTGGCAAGGGAAAAATCTTTTCCTCGGAGAGATGCTGCAAAGTCTTTGTCCTTGCTCTCGAACATGTCTGCAATAATGTTGCTGATTTCGACCGCCAATGTTCTGGTGTTTGGTATCTCACAGCAGTCATTGACTGAACGGCCTTCCTTGCGGTATGCTTGAAGGTCTTTCTGGCTCATATCTGATAATCTGGCTCGAAGCTGCTGTCGGTCAATTTTCTTTGACATCGTGAGTGGCATGGACTCTATTAGCACAAACGCGGTCGGAATCATATATTCGGGAAGGAATTTGGACAGCTGGTCATGCATATTTTCGGCCAGTTGATCATCTTGGTAATCAGTTGTCTTGATGAAAGCAACAATCTCAACATCCTGACCCTCGTGTTCGGACAAGATGACTGCCGCGCGGCCGGATTTGAGGCATGATATAATCGCATTTTCAACCTCTCCCAGATCCACGCGCAGTCCACGGATCTTGACGTATCCGGTTTGACGACCCAAAAAGATCAAGTCGCCATTCTCATTGTACTTGGCCAGGTCACCCGTACGATATACTCGGGTTCCTTCAACCTGAGACATGAGAGGTCTCCATTCTAGGAACCAAGGGTCGAGCATGGTTTGCGCTTCACGGCCCGGGTCCTGCAAGTACCCGAGTGCGACGTAGGGACTCTGGATAAGTAGCTCTCCTTCGGCGCCAAAGGGCATCAGCCTATGCATGTTGGATGGGTCTGTGATCCAGCATGTGACACTACCAATGCCACGGCCAATATTCTTCGCATGGCCGCCTGGTTTCATTCCTATTTTCACTGTATCCCACACACCCGTCTCAGTTGTGCCATATAGGTTGTTCAGCTGGACACGCTCGCCCCATGTCGACACGAGCTCTGCATAAGCAGGCTCCCCTCCAACGCTGAGGCTGCGAAGACTTGGTAGGTTCTCTGGTTGAATTTGTGGGGCCATTGATGGGGTGAGCCATGCGTGTGATATTTTCATGCTCTCCATCACCGATTCCAGATCGCCATCTCGCTCTTCTTGTGATACCACGCAGAGACATCCGCCAGCAGCGAGTGGTGCGAAGACTTCTAGTATGCTAGCGTCAAAGGCCAAGCTTGCCAATTGCATGAATCGGGTAGAATCATTGATTGAAAGCTCTTCGATACATTCGAGAAGGCTAAGAGACACTGCTCCGTGGCCGTGGACAACACACTTCGGAAGGCCCGTACTGCCAGATGTAAACATCAAATACACAGGCTTTGATGTGTCGGTATTTGCTTCTTCAAACCAGTCTCTGGGGGACTGAGCATGTTCAAGCTGGTTCGGCGTAATCAAGGTCGCTTTGAGGTCCTGGAATTTGTCACGTAGTTTGTCTTCTGTGATCACATATTTTATTTCGGCTTTTTCCACGATCTGTGTGATTCTTCCTAGTGGAGAGGACGAATCCATTGGGGCATATGCAGCTCCAGCTCTCAAAACCCCAACCATAGTAATGATCGTCTGGACAGATCTGTCCATGCAGAGACCCACTGTGTCTCCAGCCCGGATACCCTTGCTCATCAGGAATTGAGATATGGCGGCTGAGCTTTTGCCCAGTTCTGCGTACATGATGCTTTGCGAGGACGATGCTAGTGCAATTTTCTCGGGGTTCCGAGAATAGTGCTCGCTGATGAGGACATGCAGGCACTCTGGGGGTCTTTTAGCTTGCGACTTGTTGCGATTTATTTGGCGTAGTCTCTCGACGTCCAGTAAAGACACAGTGCTTATCTCATTGATCTTCATGTCCGATTGGCAAACGAGGGCTCCGTAAATGTTTTTGAAGCTGTTCAATATACCACACGGTTTAAACTCTGGTCGCTTGGATCCGCTGGTGTATGCATTTAACATGAAACAGTTATCCGATTCTGTTATCACTAAAAGGATCTCGACCTGGAGATAAAAGCCTTTAGTCAGTTCTGCTCTTATCAAAATGGAGTAAGAGAGCCTTTTACCTCAAGCAATTCAAGCAATTGCGGCAGCCCATTAATCTGCTCTTTTAATGATACCAAAACAGCTGTTTTCTCTCTCGCAGTAGTGAGCCTAATCCAATCGCTGGTCTTCACAGCCTGAGTTACTACGCTCTTCAGCTGCTCATTAGTGGCACCGGTATCGGTTTGGACTGACAATCGTTGACCATGAAGAGCATCGGGAGACGTCTTCGCATGCTCGTTCGAGAAGTCATCATCCTGAAACCGGAGGTGCATAAAGGTGGGCAGATTCGGTGCATAGTAGTCTCGCAATAATACCACCCAAGCAGCCAGCAGGGCAGACTTTTGTTCCTCTAAGCCATTGTTGCTTCCGCAAAACGTGGCTGGATGACATGCAGAGAATATGTTTGGATTCTCATCATCTGCCGCACAGCGATGCTCAGTGATCGTCATGGTTGAGGTCTGGAATCGATAAATTGATATAAAGATGAAATCGAATTGGGAGTCCGGTGATTCTGTGTGATTTAATGGAGTTTGGCTCGTTTTCCTGCCTATATTACTTGCTTTATATACCTTAAACACGTAGCGAAAGACCTTCATATCGTGATTATTATTTGCCTCCTCGTCACACCATACTCTGCGGTGTGGAAAAGATCTCCGACCAAGTTGGGCAAGGCTTCGATATGCGGGCATGGGTAACACGACTTCCCTCGTAGAGCGTACCCGGTATCACTGGTTATACATGGAAACTTCGTTTTGCACATTCTACAGCACCCCCCTCAGGTATTCAGATCTTCAATTATTCTCCTCTCATATTCTTCTCTCCTATATATGTTATACGGCTTACGTTGTCTAAATAGCAATTCCCTACCCATATAGTAGGTAGCGCAGGCGCTTTTATGGTAGTCCGAAAGATCTTACATCTGACACTGGATCAACTAAATCAGATCGTCGTTAGACACAGGATATGTAAGCGGCTGAATATTCGTCCATATTATATACACAAAATCTGTTGCAGAAACAGGATCATATTATCAAACTATGTCGTCAATGGTAGAGGCTGCATAAGCAGCCGAGTATTCCAAGGTTCTTGTATAGTATCTTTTTAGATTGTTGTGGCTCTTTCCGGCAGACTTTCTCTATTTCGTAGATTTCCGAAATAGCTTTCGGTAAGGATGATTATCCTGACCTGCTACTAGGGATGTCATGCATGTACACGCTACATACGGTTATAAAGACAATATCATCCGCATTGTTCCTACTGTTTCATTGGTGCGTCTGAAACTATATAGCGCTGATCATCTAAGAACTCGACTCTTCTTTCAGTAATGGCAAAGTCAAATGATCATTTCTATCTGTGTGACAATCCTCTGCGTTTTGATTTGATCAAAGGAATCAAATCGGTATCTTAAGATTTAAGCACCATACTCTTTACAGAAAGAGGCGTGGTGTATCAGTTAACTTGCAGTCACGAAACTAATTTATGAAGTTCTGAAAAAATAAAAGCGGTTCCAGTACCAAAGACATTAATATCGCAGCTAGTAAAATACATAAGTAACAACGAGAACGGATTACTAGCTCTCATGCTCGTTCATATGAGCGTTAGCCTAGGTATGTATACAGTAATAGTGGAATAATGATTAACTTGGTTACTATAGCGAAATTAGTATTCTAGTCATATGCGTGGTATATATTGAGAAGTCCTCTGTACGGTTTATGATTTTTATCACGTTGGTATATTGCTATTATATATGCTAGTGACTATTATGACTAGAAAGACTCCATGATAAAGTCATGGAGAGTGAATGAGTAGAGGTACACAGGTAAATTATATCTGTTTACTGAAGTATTGGACGGCCTAGGGAAGTCCAGTAAGTATGGGCGCGCAAACAAGGTGCATCCATGGATATATACAATATGTAAGTACATATGTATACATGTTTTGGAAAGAAATTTCATTGTCTATTGAAAATTACAATGTTCGTTTGTTCGTTTGTTTGTTTTTTTGTTTTTTTGTTTTTTTGTATATTGCATCAAGTTATTACTGACACTTATCAAAGCAGTTATGAAAAATGTGTATAGAAGTTGTACAAGTCCATATTGTTTGTTAGGGCTGAAGACCGGTCATCTGCCATGTCACAAAATGCGCGACTGGTCGCTGCCCGCAGCCGGAATAAACTTCTCTTTGGTCCTCGGAGATTCAGGCCAACACCCATTGCGACAACTTGATACCCTCTACATTGCTATCCCTACGAGCGTTCGATTTCTGACTCCTTAGTCCTATTCTAATTGCTCAAGCTCTTCAAATTTGAGCAAGGCCATCTTTATCTGCCCCCAGCCGCAACAAACACCACCGCCGTACGGGGCAACGCCCAGACCAGACCTTATTCACAATGGCGGAGCCACCTGCAAAACGTGCTCGCCGAGTCGACAGTGCAACCATGTGGGATTCGAATGATAAACGACCTCATGCACCAGAGCAAGAGTCAGACCGCGACCGCAGACGTTCACCAGCTCCACGCGATGATCGGCGCGACGGCCGGTATCGCTCTCGCTCACGAGAACGCAAGGATGGACGGCGAGAAAGGAGCTGGTCTCGAGATCGCCGCGACCGGGACCGAAGAGACGGAGACAGAGATGCGCGTGGGGTTCAAGACCGAAAGAGGAGCACCAGTCGGGAGCGCAACCAGGATAGACGAGGTTGGTGGAAATATATAGCACATCAAAGTATTGGCCATGCTAACATATGAGTCTCAGGCAATGCACCCAAAAACGTCAAGTTCCGCGAACGTTCCCGCTCCCGATCTCCGCATCGCAATGGCACAAAGGCTCGGTCACCCCCTCGAGGCCCGAAGAGTGACCGCTATGACGACCGCAAAGATCCTCGATCGCGAGATGCTGGGCGGAAGGCAACTGGCGCACAACCAGGACCAGATCGCCACGAGGATGAGATGGATGTGGACTTCAACGAAGATGCGGACGAGGACGAAATAGAAGCACAAATGCGAAAGGCCATGGGTTTCAGCAGGTTCCGGAGTACAAAGAACACCAAAATCCCCGGAAACAACATCTATGGCGTGCGGAAGGAGAAGAAGATCGAGTACCGACAGTACATGAACCGCCAGGGCGGTTTCAACCGGCCTCTCAGTCCCTCGCGATGAATGCTTACATCCTGGCTATCTACGGTCTCATACTTTCTTTGTATTCAAAAACACTGGACATTTTTCTGCCTTTTTCGACACGATATGCATTTGCGGAGTATTGTTTTGTTGGCTTGGTGTTTTACCTTTCCATTCAATGGCCCAAGCCTTTGTGGATTTACTACCAATTGCATTAGTTCAAATATTAGTGAACAAAAAAATTTCGGAACGATTCATAGTCAAACGCGTAGAAAAACCGGTCAAGGTGGACTTGATTGTGGATGCGACATATAACTGGACATATTAGATCTCCAGTGACGTAGGCATCTCGGTATATGTATAAGCACACCTGCGGTCAACGGTTCAAACTTGTCAGTTACAACCCCCTACATAGTGGCTTCGTTACGATCATTAGCGCCCAAGTTAACGCCAAAATTCAATATGTCGGTGACAGGAGATCGGCGTGAGATTGTTATTGTTGGTAAGAATATATTCTTTGCGACTTTCATACCCCGCGCGCTATATCTGCAACTCGCTCACCATTATACTCACAGGTGGTGGCATCATTGGATGCTGCTCTGCATATTACCTTACTAGACACCCATCGTACGACCCTGCCCGCCACAAAATTACACTCATTGAGGCCTCTGAAATCGCCGGCGGGGCATCGGGAAAAGCTGGGGGTATGCTGGCGCAATGGGCTTTCCCCAGCAATCTGGTCGGTCTCAGCTACAAGCTGCATGCCGAACTTGCAAAGGAACACGATGGTATCAACCGATGGGGCTACAGAGAGGTCAATTGTGGTCAACTCGTCGTGAGAGGTCGTGCTCTCGCTGAGAATACTGCAGGGAAATCCGGGGGTGGAGATACGGAATCCCTCCAAAAACGCAGCGCAGCGGCTTTGTCTAAGCTGAGATCTGCCAGAATCCCCAAGGACTTGGATTGGATTGAGCCAGACCTTCTGCGCGCCTATGAAAGTATGAGTGGACCGGGCGAAACCGCTCAAGTGCACCCATACCTCTTTACTACATCCATTGCAAAGCTCGCCCAGGAGAAGGGCGCAAATATCATTCTCGGACAGGTTACAGATATCGCTCGGTCCAAGAGCTCCGTCGAATCAGTGACATACATCGATAATACATCGGCTGAAACACAAACCATCGCCGCTACCGATGTGCTCGTTGCTGCTGGTCCCTGGACTAAGACTATCCTCCCGGAGGTCCCGATCTCAGCCATGCGGGCCCACAGCGTGGTGATCCAGCCAAAGAGACCAGTCAGTGCATACTGCCTGTTTACAAACATAGAAATCCCGGCCGACTTCAACCCCGAAAAGAAGTCGCGCCCAACTGTGGCTGCGCCAGAGATCTACGCACGTCCAGATGACACTGTCTATGCATGTGGCGATGGAGATAGAACAGTTCCGCTACCAAAACTTTCTGCAGATGTCGAGGTTGACCAGACTCGCTGCCAGGAAATCATAGACCATGTGGGTAGTATTTCTGACGAGCTGCGGGACGGGGAGGTTCGCACTCGGCAGGCTTGCTATCTTCCAAACTGTGATTCTGGAGCTGGGCCATTAGTTGGCCTGACTGATGTGAAGGGACTGTATATCGCAGCCGGCCACACATGCTGGGGTATCCAGAATGCGCCAGGTACAGGGAAGCTCATGAGTGAGTTTGTATTTGACGGCAAGGCGAAGAGCGCGAAAATCGGATCGTTGGATCCACGCGAGTTCATGTGAATACGTACTTGATACCACAGTGTCTATAACAAGAAATATAGTACACCTCCCTTCTATAGATGACGAGGCATAGTACATATAGTTACTTGGAACCTTCCTGTGGACAAGGTGAGCACTAAAGCGGAAAAGGAAAGGCGGGTTGACGTTCGGGGACATTGTTTGGTACACATAATAAACTAGTCTCAATTAGGTAGGCGGTGAGACGAGGTACATACACCTATAGCTTAATGCCGCGGAGAGGACAGCAGTCAATTGACTGAGGCTACATAATGCGTCACCTCAGGATTTCAGTGTTATTTACGTCGCTGCTTTGTGCAACTGGAATTGTTGCAGGCGAAGACTCCAATGATGTGTCCGTTTTAGCTAGAGAGGCCGGACGCGCTAGCAACGAGTCACTGCTATGGGGTCCCTACAAGTCGAATCTCTATTTTGGGGTGCGTCCTCGCATTCCCAAGAGTCTCACGGCTGGATTGATCTGGGGAAAGGTTGACGATTATGCCGGTGCTCAACAAAGTATGTGATTCTTGATAGCCTGGTTGCATTGATGAACTATGAAGCTAACATCCACCGAAGACTTCAGACACACCTGCGAACAAAATGAAGGAATGGCTGGCTATGGCTGGGATGAGTACGATATCCGGACGGGTGGACGCGAAACCATTCATGACGCTGGGAACAGCTTGGACCTGACCATCGATTTCATCAAAGTTCCCGGTGGCCGGCACGGAGGTAGCTGGGGCTTCCGAGTCAAAGGCACGCCTAGAGAGGGCGCTGATCCCGACCAGCCCATTACGATGATCTTTTACTCTACTCTCGAGGGCTTAGGTCACTTGGGAGCCGATTCTTCATCCGCTGAATCCACTGGCGTGGAAGGCAATGTCAAGCTCGAAGGATACTCCACAGAACTTGGTGATTTCGCTATCGATGTCACCACTGGACCGGAAACCAACTCGCACCCCCGATATGATCATCCTAGTTCCACAGACAAGCCATTGGATCGCAGCCTTGTAGCTAGCGTGGCCTTCCCAGAGGAGCAACTTTGGCAAGCGAAGGGAATATTCTTCACTCAATTGAAGGCGGAGGTTGATGAAGCCCTCGAAGAGTATGGAAAAGAGAACATTCCGCCCCCGGCCCAGCTGTTTACTATCAAGCACAAACCTGGCCAAGGCAATGCTCATCTTGTTCAGAAGGTCTTCAGCGGTGCATTCGAGTTCGATGTCCTGTTCTCCTCCGGCTCCGCCCCCGAACCGTTGACCTCGGAAACCCTCACTAAGAAAATTGATGATGCTTCGGCTTCATTCTCTGAAACTTTTGAGCAGCTTCTCCCGCCACAGGCGCCATTTGACTCGCCGAAGTACTCGAGCTTCTCCAAGGCAATGTTGTCTAACCTCATTGGCGGCATTGGATTCTTCCACGGTGATGATCTCGTGGATCGATCCGCAAACCCTGCGTATGAAGAGGAGAATGAAGGCTTCTGGGAAGAGACCGCCGAGGCCAGGGCTGCCGCGCAGCCTTCTATCGAAGGCCCGAAGGAGCTTTTCACTTGTGTTCCCTCCCGGCCGTTCTTCCCTCGAGGATTCCTTTGGGATGAAGGTTTCCATTTGATGCCTGTGATTGAATACGATACTGATCTTGCGTACGTTTTCACCTAGTTTCGTTTCATTTACTGGTCTTGGCTGATTTACTGACCTGTACAGGCTCGAGATTATCAAGAGCTGGTTCCACTTGATGGACGAGGATGGGTGGATTGCCCGTGAACAAATTCTCGGCCAAGAAGCACGCAGCAAGGTTCCGCCGGAGTTTACGGTCCAATATCCTCATTACGCAAACCCGCCTACTCTGTTCATGGCCTTGGAAGCATTCATGGACAAGGTCAAGGCCAACAGCAACAAGAGCACGGAGTCCGGATCCCTGGACAACCAGGATGCGACCGCGAGCCTGCGCTCTGCCACTGTCCGACACCCGGAACTGTCTGAAGCATACCTTCGCTCATTCTACCCGCTCCTGAAGAAGCACTACAACTGGTACAGAAACACTCAGCGCGGCGACATCAAGTCGTATGACCGTGAAGCGTTCTCGACCAAGGAAGGTTACCGCTGGCGTGGACGTTCCGTGCAGCACATCCTCACCTCTGGCATTGACGACTACCCTAGAGCTCAGCCGCCGCACCCTGGTGAGCTCCATGTCGATCTGATCAGTTGGATGGGAATGATGACTCGCGCTATGCGTCGCATTGCTGAGAACCTCGGCGAGGAAGAAGATGCAGAGCAATTCGCTTACTACGAGACCGCTATCACCCGTAACATTGATGACTTGCATTGGAACGAGAAGGAGCAAACCTTCTGCGATGCCACTATCGATGAATATGAAGAGAGTGTCCACGTCTGCCACAAGGGTTACATCTCCATCTTCCCCTTCCTGACTGGTATGCTGGGTCCTGACAGCCCACGTCTCAAGGCTGTGTTGGACTTGATCCGCGATCCCCAGGAGCTGTGGAGTGACTATGGTATCCGCAGCTTGAGCAAGAAGGATATGTTCTACGACACCGATGAGAACTATTGGAGAAGCCCTATCTGGATTAACATCAACTACTTGGTGTTGAAGAATCTCTATGTAAGTGCTTTCCCATCTTTTGATTTACTTGCCCGCAGAATCTGACAGAACCCCCACAGGACACTGCAACCGTTTCCGGTCCCCACCAGGAACAGGCGCGGGCGATGTACTCCGACTTGCGGAAGAATTTAGTCGAGAATGTCTTCCGCGAGTGGAAGAGGACTGGATTCGCTTGGGAACAGTACAACCCTGACTCGGGCAATGGCCAGCGGACACAGCACTTTACCGGCTGGACCAGTATGGTGGTGAACATGATGTCCATGCCTGACTTGGCCGGTCCCGGAAAGACCACTCATGACGAGTTGTAAGCTATTGAACCTCGATGTGAAAAAGTTCGTCACGTAGATTAGATAGTGGTTATTCTGATAATGGTACGCAATTATCCGACATTTGAATCGATTCCTCCAACGCCAAGCTAATGTATTAATTCATATCCCTAGTTTGTAGCTCAGTGGCGGCGATCATAGTCATCTCGGTCTCGTCTGCGTTCGGGGTGTCGCCGACGCTCAGCCGGAGAGTAGCTGCGCTCCATCCGTCGTCGTTTCTGATGTTCCTCATCTTTACGACTGGGTCGACTTCTAGAGCGAGAATCTGAACGCCGTCTGTGGTGATCTCGACCGCGAGATCGTGAGCGGGATCTGTGACGATGGCTGCGATGATGGCGGTCTCGATCGTCATGATGTCTGCGGTGCCTCCGGTCCTTGTCACGTGCAGGATCGTCGCCCCGGTCATGTCGCCTTTCCCGTCGCGGGCTTCGGGTTCGCTCGCGTCTGTGGCGGTGACTCGAGCGGTGGTCTCTTTCCCTTGTTGTAGCATCTGGCATCTCTTCTTCTTTTGTCATAGTATCGGTATTACCGGGACCTCCTAAAGGAACCATGTTGGCGTTCTCTGATGCTTTAGGGGGCACCGGGAGGCCCAGAGCGATAGCCATTGCTTCCTCCTCTGCCTCCTTGACACGTTGAAGTTCCTCTCGCTCTTTGCGGGTTCGTTCTTCCTCGTCTGCGTCTCCCTTGGCATACCAGTTGAGATCACGATTTTGCTGCCATCTTCCAACTGGGGCCATCACCGAGTGCCCAAGGTAGTTCTCGCGGTGGACGGAAGTTTGGACGTCGGACCATTTGAACTCATTGCGGCCGCCGCTGGGACAAAGTTAGCGACCTTGCAACATATCGAGAATGAGGGTAACTAGTTAACCAACTTACCGGCTGCCTTCTTTTCGTACACCAGCAACCAAATCCATTATGCAAGAGAACGGTATTGAAGAAGCCTATGTTGTAGGAAGGAGACAGCCTAAGTCCTCGAAGAGCTCAGTCTGTACGTACTCAAGTGTGATCCGTGCGCAGGCGGTCAGTCATTCCATCATCGGATCATTGCACCTCCCCGCAGACATGGAGGTGTTTTCGACCAGCTTGATCATGATCTGTTTACCAATTCCTTACCCTTCAGTCTCTTGTGCCTTGGAATTTCCACTCTTGGCAATGACAAAACAAGCTTCTTCTTTTACTATTCACGACTTTCTCTGCTCAGACCCAAGAAAGGACTGTTCTCTGCGCCCCGCCATTGGAAATAAGCTCCCTTAGCCTATGGCAATGGCAATGTCTTTTCCTCCCATTGAGGAGACTGTCACTATAGACGCCGAAAGGGAAACTCAACGATATCGGCCCCAGGTACAAATCTTGAATGTCGAAACAGAAGAGGAACGGGTATGGTTGTCTTCAAATCACCTCACGTGAGAACTGTGAACTGACTTGTGCTAGTATCCTAGGTGGGTATTTACACTTGTCTCGCCTGAATTCACTGTGGCTGATTATCATTAAGCTATAGTGATGTTTCTAGGCCAACTGTATCTGCTTGGAGGTGTAACTTGGTGAGTGCCTGTTGATCTAGTCGCGATTTCGACTGTAGAATTTCTCCTCAGTTCTGACCTTGATTTTGAAAGGCGGCCCTCTCGCAACGTCGAAATTTACTTTTTACGGCTCACGTCGAAGACATTTACGTATGGATTCCCCGTGGACCTCACCAGCTCCTTGGCTCCCGACCTGAGATGATCATTCACCCTGTGATGAAGCAACCAAATGCGCCTGGATACATCGATCCTTCTAGGCCTCATACAATCAACCATATCCTTGTGGATGATTTGGGAGTCGATGAGGTTTTGCTGTTAGCGACAGACTCTGGCAATGTCACTGGGTACAATGTTGAGGCTATTTTCTCGGCAATTAATAGGAGCGCGCAATATGGAGGCGCGCGCCCATTTGATGCACACGAAGTAAAACCTTTCTTTGCTGAGAATGTTCACTTGAGTGCCTGGGGCTTGGCCACCCACAAATTTGCTCGGTTGATTGCTGTGAGTGCGAACACGGGTGTCATCACAGTCTTTGCCTTCGCATTGGTGGATCCTGTGTCTGAGCATGACGGTAGCAGTCCCAGTTCCCCTGAGACCCCAAACATGGGAGGCTCTGATGTATTGGAAAACACATGGGTATCAATCGACAGTGCACTGTCAATGGAGGAGCTGAAAAAGGACATACCCAATCATCGAACACGCAATCTGCGGCTCACCTATAAGGGTCATTTTGACAACATCCCATGCGTGTCGTTTGCCAACTTTGAATTGGACCCCAATGCTCTGTGGATGGTCAGCACCGATATCCTGAACCGAGTCTTTGTATGGAGAGTCTGGGACAGCTTAACTCCGGTCAAATCGACTAGTTACGATTGTGCAAGGGGTGGCCGAGAGCAAAGGGGCTGGTTTGTCTTGCCTCTACATCCTCGCAGGGTTCAGCAGCACCACTTCAAGTCTGATGCCTGTGGATGCGAACCAAAACCAAAGATGATGAATGGTCGGATGGTCTTTGATGTGACGGAAGCGGCTGATCATGTCGAAGCTAGATCCGACCTCGTTTCTCAGAAAGTCACTGCTGAGGAATATGTAACAATTTCGAGCCTTACTCTACCAGACGATATTTTCCCCCCTGACGGTTCTGTTCATACTGGATCCCAACCACAACCGTCGAGCTCAGAGCATGGTCATACGACTTCAGAAGCCTCCGAAACTGCTTCTCATCCCACCGCCAGTAACCCCATTCGTATCAGTACTGAAGTATCCTACTATGAGATGGCTCCATCCCGTCAATCGCTTCGCGTGAGACGTGGCATTACCAATTTGATTGAAGAAGAGAATGAGCAATGGGGCTTGGATCGTGCTGTCGACGCGGATCGCTTAAGAAACTTTGTTCGTTTCAGAGACTTTGTTCCTTTAAGAGACTTTGTTCTGCATCGTACGTGAGCTATGTGCTGCGGTGTATTGGACCAAAATGCTAACTGTTGCTCAGCGCGCAATCCTCGGTTTTTCCCTATTCTCCACTTTTCCGGAAACAACATCACTTTGGATCCTTATCCATTGGACGATGAACTACGGACGCTCTCTCGGTCCCCGCTTGAATCGCTGTTAGAAAATTCTATGTTCGCTTCCTGTGATCGCTTAAACTTGGTCCAGTACCTCCCTGAACTTGGGATTGTTATTGCCGCCTCCCAGGCCGGTGGGGTTGCCATCATCACTCTTACATGGCAGGAGGAAATTGGCCACACCTTTCGCCTAGACTGGCTTCTCCCTTTCCCCACCCAGGAGAGGGACGACAAATGTCCAACGCCACCTCTTATGGGTATTGCTGCAAGCCCCATGCCTGGATTTGAGATGCCGCCGGATGTCCCTTGCATTCCTCGGGATGTCAATCCCAAAGATCGGTTGCGGTTCAACCACCGTCTGCTCAACCCAGATAAAGATGAGCCTTGTCTCGCAACCCCGCCCGAATGCGGGGCATCCAGTCCCTCTGACCCGAATGTTAGCCCTGGGTCTGATTACCCGAACCTCACCATCCCTGAAACCCACGCCTATGCCTCGGACATCTACCAACCTCATGAGACTTGGCATGGCTACCACCCTTCTCGGCATTACAGGTTGCTTTTGCTATTCTGTGATCTCACAGTCATGAGTTATGAGTTCTGGCACGACTGGAGAGGTTGACCACAATCACCAAATCAGGTTACCGTTCTTGAATCAGGGGTGCAACAGGCCTATTCATTCAAACCAACAGATCTACCCGTGCTAGTATCTAATCGTAAAAGTGCATGTCAAATCAATTTAATTGACCAATCCAAAGTGTGTATACAAATACTCCATATCAAATTCAATAAACGTATTCGAGTAATAGTATGAAGAAATATCCATGGATGTCATCGTCCAACGTGATTCATTCGCACAGCGGTGACTTGAGGCTCTAACCGTGGTGAGCCTGATTGGCTCCCCACAAAATAAGCTTAAATGCGATGTTTAGTCACCTGAAACAAAGTTTCTCCAGCGATTTGTCCAAGGTCCGCTAGTATCCCCGACATCCACGACTATCAAAACATGACAGATGCGGACTCTGCCAGCATATGCGCGTGCTGGAAGGACAAGCTGGTTTTCCTTGTCAATGCTAATGAGTGGGACTTTTTCAATCAAGTCCACTTCACCCCACTCCCCGGTGCGGATAGTAACAACCTCTCCGGAGGTAAATGAGGAGGCATCACAATTGACGACATTGTTGCAAGTGCAATGACCGGATATAAAGACGCTGGCTATAAGAATGGTTAGAAGTCGCCCGGCATGGATGAGATTGAGAAGGATAGCAATGCCGACAAATATGGCAAGCGAGTGCGCTACCCTGGTTTCTTCAACATCCCTGTGTGTGAGGGGCTGGCGAGGACAAAAGGAGAAATCATGGCCAATCACCACGCAACCTCTCCATTCTGGCCTTGCGATGCGCCTGAGGGCTTGAACGTCAAAGGGACTACCATTGTACGTCCAACCTATCCTTGACTTCTCGAACGTGGTACCAGTTGCTAATTATCGGTGTAGCATGTGAACAACGGATGGATTACCGCCAATGGAAAGACACCTGTCTGCGACATGTTCAGTAAGTTGTTTTCCCTTCTTTCATTCCGATGAAGCAGGCTTACGACGTGATTCGTGGCGGTTGATGACCCAGGATATGGTGACACGCTCTCGGCAACCCTCTGTGGACGATTCGATGGAGAAAACACTTCTGAAGCTACCGTCAAGGCGAAGTGCAAGATTACTTTCTCCTGGCCGAAATGGTGGGGTGATATCTATTATGGAGCGGACGATTGCATGTACGACGGCGAATCCAAACCGATCCCGGATGCAGATAGCAACCCCGTGTGTTGCAAGCAAGACGATAATCTCACTGAACTAACCCATACGCGGTTGGAGGCGCGTGCAAGCGGCACTGATCTTCGATCCTTGAACTCCTTGCGCAATATGAACATGCTGAATGTGGGTTAAGCCGGGGATGAAGATGCTTTTGGGGGAGAGAGCCCCATTCGGTGTTCAGTTGTGATTTTCTTTAGGTCATCCTCAACATTCCAATCGTGCGAAGGGGCATAGCGGCCAAAGCCCAAATGCCTGGTTTTGCAGGGTTGGTGCCATAATTTATGCCTTCTTTTAACCCGCTTTTGACACCGCTCTATAGTTAGTACTATCTATGTATTATAAATTGAAGCTATTCGCACCACACAAATCTCCATATTTGAAATTGATGCTATTCCGACTATACAAAACCTCGTTTTCGTCCAATCCTAGGCGTTGAAGCCTTCCACCGTCTATGTTGTAATTCTCTAGGTTTTGAAGCCTTCGGATCGTTTGATTGTCCCGTTTTAAAGCTACTCCTACCATACAAATGCCTCTACGAATTGATCTTACCCCCTATAAAGATAAGATCATCGATCTTCTCTCTCAAAATACGTAGGCAGCTATTCGAACTATCCTATAAAGGAGATACAATATCATCACTAGCTGAACGGGGCTACGGAATTACCCTCAAAAATGGAGACTTATACGCTCGGAATAGCTTCATTTTCATCTAGTATAGAGATCTGCAAAGTAGAACTGGCCTTAACTCCTAGAATTGGATGAATCTAAGGATTTGTATACGTAGGAATAGATTCATTTTACCGGGTTGAAGGGCCGGGTACTTTACTTGTTAAGGGCACTGTCATAGTCATCCAGGTATTTTAATTTACTGCCAGTATAAATTCAGGCCGTATTAGGCAAAATCAGGCATTTGGGCTTTGGCCGCTCTGCCCCTTCGCACCAATCGTTTTGTCCTTTTTTCCCTCTTTTCGCTTGTTTCCCACTTCATGTGCCTTTTGGTTCTTCTAGTTTGGTGATAATCAATTTTACACAGCTTCTTATATTTTGGTTATTCCTGATAATAACCTATTGCTTGTTGGGTACTAAAAAATAGATGAGACGCACTCTGTACTCGTTCTGAAGGCGCAAATGGCGGGGTCCCAATGTAGTCAAGCCCTTTCCAACCTGAGTCAGGTGAGAAATTCCTACAATTAAATGCCCCAGTCTCTCCGCAGTGCAACTCCTACGACTGGAAATAGAAGCTCCAATTTTAAAAAAAGCATCACAGACTACAGAGATGCACATCCAACTCCCAGCCCAGGCCAGGGCTCTCGCGATCCCCGAGATCGTAATATCAATCCTCCACGAAATGGACATGCAAACCCTAATGGCCGCCCAACACGTCTGTCACGCCTGGGCAGCCCAAATCCGCAGATCACGCTCACTACAAAAAGCCCTATTCTTCCTCCCAGCCAGCGAGAAAAGCGGGGCAGAAACACGAGTCTACAACCCCATGCTAGCACGAGCATTCCCCTCTGCATTTCCATCAGAAGACCTGCGAGATGCTAGCAATGCAAGTGATAGAATAGAGGGCGTCTCACTCAGTGATTTCGATCTCGCAAAAAGCCCGGCTAAGAGAGAGATGTATCTCCGGCCCGAAGCGAGCTGGCGGCGCATGCTGACGCAACAACCGCCAGACTTCACGGTCGGGCTGTTTAACATGGGTGCAGGGCCAATGGGTCTTTCTTGGCACCAAGATAAGGCAACACGGCAAGATGAGGGATTGCGTATGGGGGCTTTATTTGAATGGCTTGTTCATTTGGGACGTCATGAGTGGAATTCCGCGACGATTGCGATTTGTCTGGGCGGATCTGAGCCTGTTAATATGCCGCTTGAGATTACGCGTCCGTGTAAGTCGGTCTTTACGGATGGGATTAATGGGGATTGGAGGGGTATTGCTGCGGACTTTGATCTTGTGCTTATGACGAGCTCTGCGGGCACATGTGTTGATCCAGAGGGGCCGGATGATCCTGATTGGGTGAAGAGTAGCGATGATATTGCTTGGGAGGAGATTTGTGAGACTTATTCCGAGTTGGGGTTGACCGTGGGGGAGTTGAAGATGGAGACCTATAATGAGGGAGGCGCATGGTGGAATTAGAGCATGCATTATTAGCATGCGGGACTGCAGTTTTGTATGAAGACCGTGTTTATTAAAGGATACCATACAAGGAGTTTGCTGCTAATATCCACACTGAAATAACGCGAAGTATACAAGTGATATACATGTGGGTTGAATACCGGAGCTTCCGTGTACAAGGGATATACCTATAGAGATAATTGTAAAGCCTAATCTCTTGATGGCTGAGTATGATCTGAAGGTTTACTCTCAAGAATATCTATTATATGCATTATATACATAAACATACACAAAGAGGCAGTTCTACCCCGTCTGGATCTGTTCCAAGGCTCGACTTTGTGTAAAGCGGAAGATGACTTTATTTCTTGCCCGCCACGGAACCCTTGACCGATGAAGACAGGGCTCCTTGTCCATCTTTGCCATCCAATACTATATATACTTACTTGCTTCACAGATTCACTGATATATTTCACCTAGCATTCCTTCTTATTTCACTACCACTAGCTCAAAATGGCAGGTGTCTCACTAACTAAAAATACATCTATATTGTTAACAATTTTATAACAGGTCATTAAACTGAACGATGAATGCATCGCAAGATATCAGGAGCTCAATCTCAACAAGAAGTTCTCATACATCATGTACACTCTAAGTGAGGACAATTCCGAGATTGTCGTGGACAAAACCTCAGAGAACCGGAACTACGACGACTTTGTCCACGATTTACCTTCGACGGAATGCCGATGGGTGGTTTACGACTTCCAAGATGAGAGAGCCGGTGTTAATAGGAACAAAATCGTATTTATATCTTGGTAGGTTCTCTTGTTCCCGCCAACCTTTCAGTATAAATTCCGGAGATTAAGTGATTATACCGTGCTCAGGTCGCCAGATGCAGCGAATATAAACAAGAAGATGCTTTTTTCTTCGTCAAAAGAAGCCCTCAGAAGAAATTTCACCAGTGTTTCAGTTGAGATAAGCGCAACGGACCTGGGAGACGTCTCTCGAGAGACCGGTATGTTAATACAGTTCCAGTTCCATACGTGGCTAACCCCATTATGAAGTCTCGGCCCGGTGCGGATTTTAGTGGGACAAGATAGATAGCCTTAGCTGCTTTAACTTCCTTCTCTTCTCCCGCATAATCCATGATTCGCTTGCCATACTCCCCAACTAGTGATGTACAGTCAGTCTGGATGCGGCCTCCGTGTTTAGGCTCATTGTTCTCGCCATTGTTGGTCTCTTTAGGGTTTCTTCAGGGTCTCTTAGGGATAATGCGGGGCCGACGGGAGGCGCTATCTTCCCCGGGTACGACTGTAACTCTCCTCCGGTGGGTTAGTCCATCCTTCCCAGGCTCGAGGCTATTGGGTACTGCTCCGGCGGGGGGTATCATCAAGCATGTTTTTACTTCATGCACACCCAAAACGCAAACGACATGAAATCGGATATATGCCGCCCAGAATAATGTGATCGCCGGTGAATTGCCCCGGGAGAAGGGAAGGGTGATGTCCCACTCAAACCTTCCCCAACCAGCTCTTCCACACACAATAGCCATATCATCCTTTTTAGGCATGATATAGTGGGCATGCATTCAGATATGTGACCCAGGTCCCATCAGTAAAACACAGGAGCCTTGGCTTTCCCCGTCTTATTGACGCTGAATGATGAACACGCTTCGGTATTGGTAGAGAAATGGACGTGCCTCCGAACTTTCCTGAAACTATGGTGGCTAGCTGCCTCCCCCGGACTCTGTCACAGATTAGACAAGGAGTAGTATCCGAGATCTCTAATAGAGGTTTGCCACGAGTGTATTGCCAGCGCTAGTCACGCACGATAATAAACTAACGCCTAGGGAGTCCAGAAAGGTTGCATCCAACTTTATCCCGATAGTGTTCTTAAACCCCGCACCACACTTGGCCATCTTCGTTCTAGCCTAAATGCAGTGGGTAAATGGAGGTTAAATTCATCGGTCCTAGTTCGGGTCGTTCTGGGTATGGAGATATGTAGTGTTAGTCAGTGTGGCTCCCTATACGCTCCGAATGGTGCGTCTACGAGGTTGAGCCGTAGACCATAGGCCTTTCCCCAACAACCCGGGTCTCCGATGAGGGGATATGTGGGAAAAGACTTAAAAGGACTGTAGTGTAGCCTGAATGACTCCTATCGCAATCATTTGGTTCTCCCTAGGACCATAGACCAGAATCCAAAATCCTAGCTCATCGCCATAATGAAACTCCCTACTTTTGCCTTCCTCACTGGCCTTGTAGCTAGTACAGGTGCACAGCAGGTCAAAGTCAGTTAGTAACCACCTCCAGGCAGGATCTCACGTTCGCGGCAGTAGGTTGACCTCGGGATGGAAATTAAAATAGTGCTTCTCGGTGACTCCATTACTGAGATTACCTGCTGGAGAACCCTAGTGTGGGACCAAATCACATCAGCCGGGTTAGCAGACAGTGTCGACCTCGTCGGCACCATGGACACCCTCCAATCCAAGTGCTCAAGGCCACAAGCTTTCGATCCGAACCATGAGGGCCACTCGGGCTGGCAGGCGTATGATATTGCCAGGAACAACATCGCGGGCTGGGTTCAGAGCGCCAAGCCCGATATCGTTCAATTCATGCTCGGCACCAACGATGTCAACCTCGGCAAGCGGGACGTCAAGAGCATCGTCGGCTCGTACACGATGATGCTCGACGCCATGCGTGCCGCGAACCCCAGGGTCAAGGTAATTGTAAGTTATGCCTCGCTTATCATATGATTCTTCTTCATCTTCCTGGTTAAACGCTGACGCACATCTTCCTAGGTCGATAAGGTGCTCCCGACCAGCTGGAACGACCCGACTATTGAGGCTCTCAACAACGCCATTCCAGGCTGGGTGCAGCAGCAAACAACAGCGGAGTCGCCCGTTGTCATTGCTGACTGCTCAAGAGCTGCCGGGTTCACCAACGCTATGCTGGATGACGGTGTCCATCCTAACAGCCAGGGTGATGAGTTCATCGCAGGGCAGATTGGCCCCAAGCTGATAGAGCTCATCAACGACGTTCGAGGTGGCACCAAATAACCGCGACAGCAAAACTTGAGGACAGTTAAGATGTCTTGGAGGCGGACCGCAGCCTTTCTAGTAGATATGGAATAAGATCCTAACAAGTCCCGGGAGAGGCGAGATCAGCGAGTGATACAATCATGGTCGGAATGTCGGGAGCGGGGTTTCAGAAAGGAAACGGGGAGGATTCCATTTTGGAGGGCACACTTGCGCGCGCAAGTGTGTGTAGGGAGGGCAAGACCCAAGGCCGCTTGCCTGAGAAATGTGGGTTGGTCTCTAACCTTGGAAGCCTAGAATATTTCTGTTATCAGGGAAAAATAAGTCATAGAAAATACTATTTTATAGTCATGCACGGTGCAAAGTTGTATACATCTGATCGAGTTAAGTGACCATAGAGGACATTACGTCCCCCTGGTCTTGTTTTACAGCCAAACGGTCAATCACGACTGAGCAATGCAAGTATCAAAAACGCAGAGTATCAAATAGGTGAGGCGCTAACGACACATGTTATATGTGTGGGGAAGTATGTGCGTGTATGAACATTGCCTGCGCTTGGTGAATAAAGACCTAGGATATGAAAATCAGAAGCAAACTGAAATGAAAGCAAAAAAAGGATGAACAAAATGGATGAACAAATGCAAGAGCGAAACGAAAAGGGGTGTGACAGAAGACGAAAGGGGAATTGATGAAAGACACAAATCAGAAAAAGAAGGGAAAATGCGAACAAAAATAAAGAAAAAAACATGAATTCGTTGTATGCATCAATGTCATTAAGACGCTTTTTGAACGGGAACAAAGGACCAAATTCATGGCACGTTGAATTTTGAGTCGTGCACATCGGACCTTGATTTAGAAGTCATCGTCCATCTCATCACTATCCCATTCGTCTTCACGGTCGTTTTGTACTAGATGCAAAAATCGCTGGAGACCAGGGTGTGCCTGGGCCCTACCTGGTCGGATTGCAATAGCCTCCCATCGAATGGGGCCATCTTCATCTGCCAACGGTTCTGCAGGAACCTCTGCCCACCGTACAGGACGTCTGGGATCACCTGCCTGTGGAGGAAGACGTTGAGGAGCATCCGCCCATCGGACAGGATGTCTGGCTTGGCGTCTCGCATTCCGGTTTCGTACCTCGGCCATGGCGCGAGCTTGGGCTTGACGTTCAGCCGCAGCAGCACGGGCAGCTGCGTGGTCACGCTGGCCAGGCCTGCCGGCACCGCGGTTGACTTGGGGTGGGACTGGGGCGGGAGGAGGAGGGTGTCGGTGGAGATCGTCTTCATCGTTATCAAATTCAAATGCCGGGTGGTCATCATCGCTTTCGTCGGTTGCTTCGTGAATCGCTACCACATGTGGATCATCGTCAAAGTTTAGGAGTGCGTCTGGGATGCGATGGAGTGCTTCGGCTCCGTCGGGGTTGATACCATCACCACCTTCCAAATCCCAAAGACGATTGAAGCATTGGCCTTTCTCGTCATTGAAATGTTTGTATGGGTTGTCTGCACACAGCCAGGCCGAGCAAAGGTAGCAGAAGTGTGTGTCGCACTGGAAACATCGCATATGATTGCATCCCATTTGCTTTTGGCAGGGCACATTGCAAGTCGGGCAAGGGGTAGTGTACAGACGCAGGTACTCTTCGGTTGCCTTTTCTTCTTCCGTGGGCTCACCGTCGCGGCGTGGGTAGCAGCGTACCAACTCGCCATGCCAGCCCTTCTTGCAGACGCAGCAAAAGGCGTAGTTGCAGTCTTCGCAAATAGACACACGCTCCGCCATAGGAGGAAGCTCTCCATCTTTGACTTCGCTGCAGGGCTCTGATCCATCTTCTTCGTCGGAACTATTCAAATCATCTGACATGGGATCTTCGGGCTTTGGGTGTCGCTTGGATCGTGCAGCTCCCTGGCACCATTGGCGTGGACAGTAGACTGTTGTTTTATCGGCCTCGATCTTTTTCTTCCTCTTAAGGAATGCATATCGTTGAACCGTCTCAGTTGCCAGAGGAATCTGAAGTAGCTCGCTTGGTCCCAGAGTACGATCACGCTTCTTGCGGGGGGTCTGCCCGTCGCCTGGTACAGCTGCAGGTCTCTTGTTGTACTCGCAATCCGGCGCCATGCATTTCACGCTGTCAACATCACCTTCGGTGATGCAGGAGTTGTAGAAATCCTGCAAGCATTGAATGCAGAATACGTGGGAGCAGCGAAGTAATCGATAGCAAACGGTGCCTTTCTTCGGTTCAAGGCATACGCCACACTCAAAAGTCCCCTGCTCAAACTTTTCCCGCTCGGCTTTTTTGTTGTAGTCCAGTAGTCCGATCTTCAGGTCGCGCGGTAAACAAACTTCCCCAGATGGATCTTGGATATTGAAGATTGTTTCTGCGAGCTGCTGGAGGTGATCGATGTAGGTGAAGACAACCAGATCCTTTCCACATTCTTCCCAGAGTCGGTGGCAATCGCTAGACAATCGATCGATGACTGAAGGAGGTAGCCATGAGGGGATCGTTCTCAGGTGAATGATAGGCGACTTTTCGGTTGGGTATCCCTCTGGTAATTCAACCTCGAGGTTAAGCGGAGGCAAATGCGAGAGGAGATGAACGTCTTTAACGGGCGGCTGGTCCAGTTCTCCCTTGGACTCGTCTAATGAGGTCGGAGGGGTGATGGCGGCTGCAGTATCGAGCGGTTGCTGAAAACATATTGAGGTTGGGGTGGAAGGAGCGACTGGAAGATCGAGAACAGCTTTGAACGGAGAGAAAGGATCGATTTGGATTTCCGGAAAGATGGCGGCAATCGAGGAAAGCTCGACCGAGCGATCGTCCTCCAGGAAGTCGAGTTCGGTCATAGCGGGATGAAACCGAGTATGATCACTTGTGAAGATTTCTCAGGTGGGGGGTTGGTTGTATATTTGCCTCCGATGTGATGCTAGTGAATCGCAACTTGGAGACAATGGTGTCTCCTGCAAGAAATTCTAGAAACACTGACTCATGACTGTCGTAAAAAGAAAACGGTTGGAAGGTAATGATGACCGATCCCAAGTGAACTGTCACTAAGGACGATCGGGCAGAAAAGGGGGGTTTCTATCCTGCAGGAAGATCACTTCGAATCAGCGTTGCGACTGAGACCCTAAGGAAATTTCAGACCAACCAAAGATGAAGATGTTCCGAGTATTCCTTCTATGGGCCAATGTTCGGCAGAAAGTCGGGAGGGGTCTAAAAGATGATGCAATAGAGAGTCTGGGGTTTGGAGAGAGAACAACGGCGTCATTGTTTGAAAGTGAAGTAATAGATGAAGACGATAGAGGAAAGGAAGAAACCAGAAAGAGCCAAATATTCTCCAAAAAAGAAATGGCAAATCCCCTCGGATGCCTAAAAATGGAGGAGAGAAATAATTCGAAAATGGTCCCCGCTGCCCAATCTCCTTATCGGGGACTGATAAGGGAAAATGTCTTGGCATTTCTTGGCTTTGATCCTGATCTCCCTGAAAAGGGAAATCTCCAAATTTAGCGATTTAGGGGATTTAGGGGATTTTGAACTTTTGCACTTTTGAACTTCCCTTATCCCCTCATTTTTCACCCACCATGGGAGACACTCCGCTGGCGTCGTTGTCTCTGACTCATGTCCATTATGTCAGTTACATCATTATATCACCCGTTTGACTTCGCCACTGACTAGTTTTCAGAACCCCGAGGATCAACTGTCCTTTGCCTCAGCATGGCTCGCCCTGGTACCACAGGCACTATGTGTTTCCTATGCAACCCTGATCTGGTCAACAAGGGAGGTGGAAGTCATCTTGATGTTTGCAGGACAGATGGGCTGTGAAGCCTTGAACTTTGTCCTCAAACGTTTCATCAAGGAAGAGCGACCGAAGGGTGAGTTGTCAATGTTGATGGTCTCGTGGGTACCTTCCTAAACTAACACGTGTAAACAGAAATGTTCGGCAAGGGGTATGGGATGCCATCTTCACACGCCCAATTCATGACCTTCTTCTCTGTCTACCTCACCTTCTTCCTTCTTTTCCGTCACAGCCAAGCTTCTGCTAGCTCTTACCCCAATGTCGCCGTCCTCCTACGAGTCCTGGTCATGCTGGCCCTTTGCATTGGAGCTGGTGCTGTCGCTGCCAGCCGGGTCTACCTCAACTACCACACCCCGAGACAAGTCCTTGCCGGCTGTGCCGCTGGATTCGTGTGTGCTTGTGGCTGGTTCATGGTCACCAGCCTGCTCCGAAGTTCTGGTTTGATTGAATGGGTCATGGAGACTACTATTTCCCGGTTGGTCAGAATCCGCGATCTCGTTGTAAGTGAAGACCTGGCTGAGGCTGGCTGGCAACGTTGGGAGTCTCAGAGATTGAAGCGTCGAGGCCTTAGTGAGAAGAAGTCGGAGTAAGGGATTCCCCCCTTTTAGCGTATACCCAACATAGTACGGAGTAGCGAGCGAACACCTGCATGTTGATTTAATTGAAATCAAATTTTTTTCTATCTCCTTTCTACTCATTCATATCAAAATAACACGCGTACCACAATGGCTTTGTAGTCTGGTCACGTGTCAGCTGGTCTCCCGCATCAACACTGCAGCAACCACCCCTCGTGCACTGCGAATACTTCCAATATGCGTAGTGGTTCATTTGCATGAGTTTGATTTAATTTTGTGATCCTTTCTTTTCACTCTTTTTGCCTAATGTATGGAGCGTTGATACCTTCGTGATCCACCGAACAACTTTCTGCCAGGAACACAACAACTCAACAAGCCCCCAATGATGGACACAGCTTCAGATCCACCAGAAGCCACTATGCAAGAACATCATATTGTTAAGGCAGATGAGGTCGACCAAACTGGGACCGATATCTCGCCAGTTTCAGACGACCAACTCCTGGAAGAGGTGGCTGAGGGGCTCCGCCAGGAACAGGCCTCGCAGGCCGCACCCGCTCCTGAGATGGCGCCCTCTGCGCCCGACAAATCCATGAAACGACCCGAACTTCGCCGGGAAAGCTCTGCTCCACCTCCTCCGATGCAGCCTCCCCCTCCAGCCCCTGCCCAGGAGAATGCGGACCGGGGTGCGAGCTCCCTGAGCTTATCGGAGTTGCGGAAACTCGTGGGTGAAATGCCCAAAATCGAGCAACCAGCCTATGCTTTTGAATATGCCGATGCCCAATCTTTTCCCGACGAGCTCGACGAGTGGTTCCAGTATAACGCCTTTGACCGCGTCATGCTGATGGGCATGAAAGCAACCTTTAACAAGAAATGGCCTACCTTCTACCAGCAACGCCAGCGAGACACGCCCGGGCTGTCTTGGCTCGACGCATCCAAGGATTTACGTCGTTCATTTATTGCTCAGATGCTTGAGGATCTGCAGCTTGCTGAAGTCCCCGCGCGATTGGAAGCCCTTGAATCAATTTGCTATCTCGTCACTGGTGTATGGGGACTTAGTGGTGGAAGAGTGGCGCCCGACTATTCTTCAGATGGGAATCCCGACTCGGAAGCCGAAACTCCAATGCTCAAGTCAATGCAGATTCAGTGCATCGAGCAGAATGTTTCCCTTCTCCAGGAATGTTCGGGCGTTGCCGCCTTGATACAGTACATGTGCCGCCTTTTTGATAAGACCCGCTCAACACTCGGATCGGACTCCAGTGACATTGATTACGAGCGGATTAGCCCTGGCGATATTGCGCCGCCGGAGCGCGAGGCAAACTTGGTCCTTACAAGTTTATACTTCGCCGTGGAAGTGGGTCGCAGACAACAGGCGGGCGACCCTCAGTGCAGCTCAATCCGTGATGCACTGGATAGCTCAAATCCCAGTCTGTTGGTCTCCATTGTTGAAATCATCGCCCGACTACGCTGGGACGAATCCGCCAATATCCCGCTGACCAGGATCCTTCTGTTGTTATGGAAGTCTTTGCTTCTCGTCTTTGGCGGGACCGATGATTTAAAGCGCGCAAAAGAGGTACTAGAACCTGCTATTTCCTCTGAGGATGATCCCAAACGCAGGACACCATTTCTACACGCCTCCCCTCTGGACTACCATCTCTTCCGCCAGGAAATCACTTCGAAGTACCCTGCTTACAACCCTCCGCCACTCGTCGTTCCACTGGAAATGGAAAACAATTCCATTCTACCCCCTCTTCCACACAATGCAGCCAAGATGAACTCGTCCAGTGGTATCTTTTCTGGTGTCGCCCCCTCGGTCTCCGGTGGAAATGGCTCTATCCTTCAACAGGCCGTTCATATTGCAACCCCGGCGCCATCCCCACCTCCATCCCCCGCCGGCCCAGGAGGGAAAGCTGGGAAGAAACAGAACTACCAGACCAATCAGAACTTCCCCTTCATGTACCCTCCCCTAGATGATTCCAGCAACCGCATCGGCGGAAAGGGCACAACGCAACGCCAGGATGCCTTGGTTGGAAAGAAATGGGAAGGCAGTGATGTCCCTGCGTCAATTATTGAAGCCGGAAAGCTTTTTTCGACCCATGTGAAAATGACCCGTGCGATGCGACAGCTTTGGCAGGAGCGCGAGCACTTTATGCAGTACGACCGTGGCTGGAACTCCGAGGACGCTGCTCACTTCCCTGACAACATCTCGGATGATCTACTAGATGATATTGAACATCTAGATTTATCGGGCGACGAGGAGAAGGCCGAGCCTAAACCCAAGCCAGTAGAGAAAGAGACGGATGATCCTGATATCCAGCGCCGCTTGGATGCGGTTGACTCGTTTTATGTGAGTGCACACTTTCAAGGCCCAATTTGGACTTTCGCTTACTGTTTACCAGACCCATACTCTATCTCACCTACAGTCCATCACTATCGTATTCTTAAAAATCATCCTGACAAATGTCAGCGCAGTGGTCAGCCAGGCTACTAGCCAGACGACGCAGGGCATGAGGTGAGCTCAGATACTTTAAATAAAACAAATGCGTTCTAACCCAGGTTTCTGTAACAGTCATTCCATGAACGGCTCCTCTCACAATCTCCTTTCCGATGCATCCATCGATGAGCTGGACAACATTCGACTCCGCGAGATCACCGGGAAAGCCGTGTCTGGAACTCTGTTGCTTCTCCTTAAGTGGTTCAAGCGATCTCGTGAGTCTACACTTTGAATTCTTTTCCTGAACGACGTGTCGCTAACCCATCAAGATATCTTGAAATTTGAATACATGACGCAGCTATTACTTGACTCCAACTACATACCCTTGATTCTCAAAATGTTCGCACATCAAGACGTTGACCAAACGGTGGCACATAAAAATGACCGCGAAGACTTATCGTATGTTAATCGACTTTATTCGCTAGACTAGGTCACCCGCTAACACAGAAACCAGCTTCTTCCACTTCTGTCAAAGCAACACGGACTTCCCCCTGGAAACCGAAGAAAACTCTTGCGGCGACACTGAAAGCGAAGACGAAGCCATGCCACCCCCAATCGCCCGCCACCGCTCAGATCCAACAGCAAACGGCAGTATGCCAGGTCTCTCCGAAGAGGAATCCCTAGCGGATATTATCAACGGACCGGCACGCCCCGAAGTCGACGAACTAGGCTACCCGACCGCACCCCTCCCCAAAGAACCAATCAAAGTATTCTCCTTCCGCAACTTCTTCTCCGCCATCAACTACCTACACGTCATGCAAAAGATCACACGCGACAAAGCCCACCGCTGCCTCCTACTAGTGCAGTACAAATCAAGCAACATCCTCCGCAAGGGCCTCAAGATCCCAGACCCACACCTCCGCTTCTACACCCTCAAACTCTTCAAATCCCAGGTCCCCTACTGCGGCCGCAAATGGCGCCAGAGTAACATGCGCGTCATCACCGCTATCTACCTGTACTGCCGTCCCGAGCTGCGCGACGATTGGCTCGCTGGCTCTGACGTCGATGCTGAGGTTGAAGAGGCTTTGCCGTTGGAACAGGCGCTTCGTGGTCTTACGCACTGGTGGCATCTGCGTCAGTACAAGGATGTCATGGGTGGTGATGAGGGTGCTTCTATGATGGAGGAAGAGCGTGATTTCTTTGTTCGAGAACTCGAGTCTATGGGCTGGGGTGCTGATGAGATGCTTGGAGGGACTTGCGAGGAGGAGGTTAGTGTTCCTGCGATGCAGGGCAGTGAATGGGAGGGTGTGCCTCCGCCTGCAGAGGGGTGGTAGTGAGATCCCTGTCTTGTGAGGCAATGAGATCAATGAAAGTGCTTTCTATACCCACTGTGGTTTTTTGGTTCAATGTTCGGTTATGTTTATGTTTAGCTATTAGTTTGAGTCCTCTTTCTCGTTCCATAGTTATCTTGGGAGTATCAATTTTCACTGGTCTTATGGTTACCAACCGAACATTAGCCCATAGATTGGACTTGCATATTTTAGCCGCTTGTCCTGGTATATAAGAACAAACTCAAGAGTTAGCCTTTACAAACTGCCGGCTAGTATATGAAGTATTGATGCGTAAGCGGTAGCGACGTAGCCGCCTCTGCTCTACAGTGTGCTCCATCAGCCATAACCGTCTGTAATTGAACAGTCAGTGTCGAATTCCAGAGTTTCAAACAGAGTTCAGACTCACAAACGCTTCAGGATCAACCTCCATCTTCGGCGTGGCATTGTTGAATTTCATGTCAAGCTTGGTGACCGTGCGAGTATTCCTCACGATTTCGATCTGCTTTTTCAGTCCGTAGGAGTTGACGGAACCGCTCTCCATGCCGGCCTTAGAAACGAACATCACACTACTTGACGGTAGAAGGGGCTAGAGTATGGTCAGCTCAGAAGATTTCGTGGCTAAGGAGAGGACTGGATTCAGCTTACCGCAAACATCGGCCGCGCAATGATCGGCTGAACGGTTGAGATCCTGCGACGCAGTTAGTACCCATGAAGAAAGACCAGCGGAGAGTAGTATTGATGCAGAGTGGTTCTTACGATGCGTTTGGATCACCCTAAGACAATGATTAGCACTCAACTTACATCCATCTAAGATAGGGGGACATACCATTTGAGCCGAAGCAATAAAGCCCTTCTTTAGAACTTGGAATGGCTTGGTGCCAAAGCTTGCAGGTTCCCAGATCACCAGATCGGCCAATTTTCCAACCTCAACGCTGCCCACTACATGGCTGATACCCTGCGCCAGGGCTGGATTGATGGTATATTTGCTGACGTACCGCTTCACTCGGTGGTTGTCGGCTCCAGTATCCTCATCCTCAGGCAGAGGACCACGCTCTACCTTGTTTTTGTGAGCCAGATTCCAAGTGCGCACAACAACCTCTCCACATCGTCCCATTGCCTGGGAATCAGATGACATCATACTGATGGCGCCGGTATCGTGGAGGACATCTTCTGCAGCAATTGTTTCTGCCCGAATGCGGCTGTCCGCGAAGGAGATATCTTCGGGGATATTCTTCGATAGATGGTGGCAGGACATGACCATATCGAGGTGCTCGTCGACTGTGTTGCAGGTGTATGGTTTGGTTGGGTTAGTACTACTGGGAAGGACGTTGGCGTGTTGAACGAGAGAAATCATATCCGGTGCATGTCCGCCACCAGCTCCTTCGATATGGTATGCGTGTACTGTCCTTCCCTTGAATGCAGCTGCCGTTCGCTCAACGAAACCGGACTCGTTCAAAGAGTCGCTGTGGATTTGGCACTGGATGTCGTGTTCTTCGCAGACACTATAATATCTATCAGTATCCGCGACAATCAAGCAAATCAGATTTCATTACCTCAGACAAGTGTCGATTGCCGAGGGAGTACATCCCCAGTCTTCATGCAGTTTGAGACCAGCGACACCTGCATTGCACTGGTCACGGAGACCTGGCTTGCCAGTATCACTGCCCTTCCCAATGACACCAAAATTGACTGGCAACTTGTCTAACGTCTGCATCATCTGTCGAATATAGGTCTTACTCGGGGTGCAATTGGCGGCAACGGAGGCCGTACTGGAGCAGAAGGTCAGATCCAAACTCCGCAGTATCAATACCGGTTGTCTTACCTCGGGCCAGTGCCTCCCCCAAACATGGTTGTGATACCCGACGAGATAGACTCTTCAATCTGCTGCGGACAGATATAGTGAACATGGGTGTCGATGCCACCAGCAGTGATGATCTTCCCCTCTGCAGCAATGATGTCCGTGTTGGATCCAATCACCAGAGCCGGGTTCACCCCATCCATCACATCAGGATTACCGGCCTTTCCGATCCCCACAATGACCCCGTCTTTCACTCCGATATCAGCTTTGAAGATTCCACTCCAGTCAATGACTAATGCATTGACCAAAACCAGGTCCGCACACTCGTCGTCTGCTCGTCCAGCAGCTTGTCCAATTCCGTCGCGCAAAGTCTTACCTCCTCCAAACGTGCATTCGTCTCCGTGTGCTGTGTAGTCCTTTTCAATCGTCACCCAGAGGTCTGTCGAGCCGAGACGGACCGAGTCACCGACAGTCGGACCGTATATCAAGGCATAAGAAAGTCTATCCATTTTGAAGGGCTCTATCTTCTGTATATCAATGAGCACCTCCTCGGGGGTGTGTCGGAAGCCTTCCTCCTTGATGCGTTGCAGTACTGCGTTGGTATGGGACAGGTCAATAGTTCCAGTCGCAATACTGCTTCCGCCCTTGATAGTTTTGAGACCACTGATCTGCGTCAAATTTACAGTCTTGGTGACGCCAGGCTCGAAGCGAGTCGACGTCCCAGCGGGGATGTCAAGGTGATAGCCATAAGCCTTGATACGGTCGAAATCCAGCTCCGGGTTCGATTCAATGAAGTGGAAATGAGAGCCGACCTGCAAACAAAATCTTATCAATACATCTCGTTGATATGCATGTAGAACAATGGATGTATACCTGAATTGGCCGGTCACCCTTGTTCGTGACTCTCAATTGAGTACGCTTTCTGCCGGGATTGAGCTCGATCTTTCCGTCGCCGGGTGAGATGGCTCCAGGCATCTTCAAAGGCTCGTACTCGGATTCCGGATATGAGGGGAATAGGCTCTCCGACGGAATGGGCAGGAAACTACCATACATCGCCAGTTCAATGTTGCCGTCCTCGCTGCTAATGGGCTGATCGACAGTAACCAGATGCGTTCCTGTCGTAAAGGTCCCTTCAATCTGCAGCACTGTGAGAGTTGCTAACACGCCCGGAAGGACATGTCGGCGCCCAAGGATATGTTTCCCAATAGACATAAGTTCTGACGCGGTGTGCTTGCCATCTCGCATCATCTAGAGATAATTAGAGCTAGGCATTTTGCTGGCTCCGAGACTGATACATACTTCTTGCAGCACATTTGTGATCAATGCCTGCTCTGGTATTAGCTGCCGATATCACTTTCCACGGGATGGAGATATCAGGCACCGTAGCTTCCGAATAGTTCAATTTCACCCCTCTCGCCAGTCGTCGTTGGGCCAAAAGCCCGGTCTGGGCAATGACCAATTTATCCAACTAGGTGGTTCACATGAGCTATCGGGGTAAAACATCAAGTATTCATCCGCCGTACCTCACGGGCTATCAACTGCATCGCGGTTTGCAATTTGAAGTCAACTTCGTAAGGCGATACAAGCTGGTGTTAACGGGTACACTTCTAGTGCCCGTTTATAGCAAATCGGAATGCCGATCGGTCAAGAAATCGGCAAATGAAGCGGCAAGGGATTTTCAATTCACGCATGAACTGGATCGACCCTGCATATAACATAGACTGGCCTTTTCAAAGTGGGTAATTGAATAGTTGGGTCGCCGGTTTTACCGGCCAACAAAAGCTGTTGGG